>JAWNKZ010000187.1:6007500-6435000 GCA_035041615.1 Drosophila anomalipes
GAGACGGAGACAGCAAAAGCTGAGCAAACTTTGCTTTGATGCCCACCGACAAAACAAATGCGAATAAAAACCAACCAACCAATAAGCGAGACTAGTTCGATTCAAACCAGAGACGGGACGGGACGGGACGGGACGGGAATGGAGGCATAAAGTTTTCGACATGCGTATGCATGATTTGGACTCTGATGTGGGTCAAAGCGGCAAACACTGTCCATCACTTCTGTCCATCCCACTCCCCCCCCTTGCCCCACCTCACTCCCACCACTCATGTTGCACAGACAGAGGTCAAAGTTTTACGGCTGTTGCCTGTCATAAAAATGTTGCCAAAAATGTTGTTTTGCGCCCCAACACAGACAGTTTTTTTTCTTCTTTTTTTCTTCTTTTTTTTTTTGGTTGGTCTGTCCGAAGTCCTTTGTCTGTTATACGAGAACCCATTTCAAAAATGTTGACACTCAACAGAGGGCAATTAAATTCATTTTTCATTCATTTGCTCTATGCTCTCTCTGTCTCTCACTGTCTCTCTCTCTCTCCCTCTCTCTCTCTATCTCCATCTCATTCTGTGTGTGGCCTGCGCTGGACACAGTTGGTAGCCTTGTTGAAACTAACTGACATATTGCGTTGCAAATTTGAAAGGTTTTTCCATGCCCATTATTGCCACGAAAATTGCTTCAAATATCCAATTTTCAACAGACTCAACTCCCATTGAAAACATACGCATTTTTTTTTATTTATTTATTTGTGTGGAGCTCCTTGTGTGCAAAATTTATGATTCCATTGGTTTATTGCCAGAGTTGAGCATTCGAAATTTGTGACACATACCACAAAGGAGGTTTTTCGACATAAAAGACTTGCATGACATGTTATTTGTCACGTCAAACTGTTTACATAGCAAATATTATATAATTTGTCACGACGTGGCTGAACGTATATAAATAGAGCGATTGCATGAGCACTAAAATCAATATATGTATATATATGTATATATATGTATATATATGTATATATAAAACGAAGAACATTTATTGTAAATATTCATTGGAAAGGATAAAACATTATAAAAATCTGTCTTTGTCGGAGAAATAAATATAACCTACAGCATTACGTAACAATTAAGTGATTCTGAATTTGATTTATGTTTTTTCAATATATCTGAGCAAGAAAATATTTTTATATTGAAATTGAGTTAACAATAATAACGAAATATTTCGAAAATTAATGTGAAATCGAAACTGATCGAAAGTAAATAAAGATAAAAGTAAATCCTAAACACTTATTATTCGTAATCTCATTTATTTTATAATTTTATAATTAAGATTAATCATAATATAACTCAGGGTAAATATAATAAGAAGAAAATTCAACTTTGGCAAAGGTAAAAATATTAATTATAATCAACAGGGAATTATTGCTGGAAAAAATCAGCGAATATTATTATTATAGTTTAATTATTTGTTAAAGATTTATTAGATGACTTAAAATTAAATTAATTGATTTATAATTATGTATTTATTATTTATATGTGAATAGGAAATTCACATAAGTTAATAAAATTCGAATAACTCTAATAATAATATTGAATATTTGAAATTTGCTTCATTTAAGACAAGTCGGTCTTTTTGTAAGGTCTTTAAATACTTAAATGCCTGTTGTATGCATTATAATTTGTAGTTAAGCATAAATGCTTATAGGTACATAAATATGGGCTATGTGGAGGAGATGGGTATTTCCTGGGTCACAAATCTTCCAGCAGCACCAGCCATAAATACCTGAATACGCTGAACGTATTCCACGCTTCCACTCGGAGAATGTCAGAATGGCATTTAAGTGCTTCTTTCTTTTTTTTTTTTTTTTGGCTCGAGACGCATTAATGGACCTAAAAACACGTCGTTGGCATTTTTTTGTTCGATGCGGAGACCATCAGAACAAATTGCTTCACACACACATTAAGAAATTTCCCATTTCCCATTTCGTTGAGCGCCCATTCAGTCGTTTGCCTCCCCTGCCCCTAATGCGACCCATCGTTCTTAAGGATCTGCTGCTGCTGTAGTTGTGTGGAGCGGGGGGGAGGAGTGGGCAGCGGTGACCATAAATTTTGTTTTATTTATGAGCATTTAATTTTTGTAACATTAATTTAAACATAACTGCCAAAACATAAATTAGCTTCCGTTTCAAACTAATTATGCCGCCTGCTTCAGTTACAGGCCCTTGCCACCGCCCCCGCCCCCGCCCCCTCCTCTTGTTCATATTGTGGCAATCGCTCAAGCATGAAAATCGTTGACTGCACAAAAGGCAGCCCACATCAAACACACACACACACACACACAGACAGACAGACCGACAGATATACCATGGCATAAATTTAAATATATGTATGTACACATTACTCCCTCTCTTCAGCTATACCTTTCATTCGCTCCCCTCTCTCACTCTTTCTCTCTCTCATTCTCCCTCTCTCTCGCTCTGTCTAACAGCTACTTACAATGCGTTTTATCTTTTTGGCTGCCCTTCGCTCTGTCACTCGATGATAGCTCGACTGCTGATATAGAGTTGAGTGGGGGGGTGTGGAGTAAGTTCCCTAAGTGCCGTTACACATGCATCGACAACGCATGCATATAAATTTGTTGTGTGTGTGTGTGTGCCTGTGTGTGTGTGTTTTGCCGCTGCTCTTTTGAACTGCCATCAAATTAGTTGTTCATCCAAGCAATTAACCAAATGCGCCCACAGTGCCAAGCGAAAGTGAATCGTGAGGATCAGGGCTGCAAAACATGCATTTGCATACCAAGCTGTCAGCTAACAAAACGCTTTATTTATTTATGTTAAAAACAAAAAGAGAAACCATCTCGCTCTCTCTCTCTCCACTCTCTTTCTTTGCCTTTTGCTTATTAAAATAGTCGTAAATTTGGAGTTATTCTCAGGACTCAAATTAGACTTGCTGTTTGTGGTAGCCCTGGCAAAAAGAGCCGAAAGCACGCCAACATAATAATCATAAATATATCAGACGGCTAACTTTTGCTTGGCATAATAAAATCCAATTAAAAACCAAAGAAAACAATGTTTACGACCTGACAGCGCCCACTACTCGTAGAGGGAGGGGGGTGTGGAAGGGGGGGCGGGGGGATGGGGGTTGTAGTTGCTTTTTTGGCTAAAGGGCTGACGCGGCGATTGCGTTGAGTTATGTTAATGGCACTGTCTGCGCCCACAAAACATGTAAGTGTGTCTCTGTGTCTGTATGTGTGTGTGTGTGTGTGTCTCTCTGTGTGTATGTGTGCATGTATGTGTATATTGTAGTATTATCCAAAAAGTGCATTTCACAACAGCTTGTTGTTGCTTGAGCTGGGGAAGAGTAAGGGTATTCCTAGTCGCCAACTCATTATGAAAGCAACTGTTGCCAAAAAACAAGCAAAACTTTCAACAACATTAACAATGCCAGCAAAAAACAAGAGAGAACGTTGAACGCGAAAATCTTTGATACCAGAAGTAATACCTGAGCTGATAACAGGTAGCAAAGAACAGGGTGGTTGTAGCCAAGAAATACCGTCCAAGTTTAACTCTCAAATTTGCGGAAGATGTGGGCTTTTGTGAATTTTGTGGACGGCAGTGGGTGTGGCCAACACAAATGTTGGAGAACGATCTTAGCAATCTACTTTCCAAGTTTGCGGATATATAGGCTTTATCGTGGTCCAAAATTTATTATCGGTTATCGATAATATAGATGGCGTGGCATATGCCGATCTTTCAAGGACATCGTCAGCAACCTATCAACCAAATTTGGTGACTATAGCCTAAAAATTGTCGGAGATATGTGGCTTTATCGATTTTATCGATTTCTTACCATTATAATGGATGTAGCACTCCAATTTGTAAATTACGATCAGAAAGAGAAGGTAGTGAAAGTCTACTTCGATAAAATAAATCAAATAATTATTTAAATATTCATTACTTTATATAATGTATTTAATATATATAACAATGCATATGTGGCACCAAATAAGTACTAGTTTAATCCGACTTTCAATATTATGCAATATTTATTACGTTTTTGGAAAATTTGATTGAGATTTTTTACGATATGCAATATTAGTTTCCAAGCTTTAAAGAAATAGCTAAAATAACTTCATTAATTTCTTTAATAGTATTGCTGTAAGCTAATATGTTGCTTGGTTTTCTTGTAAGTTATAGCTATTCCATCAACTTTTGTAATGTCGATGTCAATTGATTTGTGGCGTGCTCTGCGGCATACTGGGTCTCCTGCCACTGGATGATGGGCAAGGAGGATTGCCAGAAGAGCACAGGTGAGAATTACGGTCTGGGTTCTCATTTTAATTGAAATGTTACTTTTTCACTTGGTAAGTCGAGACTGATGTGAATTGAACGAGTCTGATGCACTTTTATATCATATCCAACTTTGGCAACACCCAAAAAACATTTTTTTAGGTGTACACAGCCGTTATTAAAGGCGTTTATTTGTCAAACAATGTATTTAAAAATGTATTTATTGTTTTTGTTACAATAGGCACAAGTAATGCTGATAAAACATGTTCTTAAATAAATGTTAATCGAAATGTAAACATTTAAAATAAAATTCAATTCATTGACATAAAAAAAAACATTTAACCTTGCACTTTTCGATTGAACTCAAAAATAAATAAATACATTTTTCAACTTTAAGCACATCTGTTCAATGAAATGAATTAGCATGCAAGCTAAAATATAGAAAAAAATAAATAATATTTGTATAAATTAAAAAATTAAACTGCAATTAAGTTTTTTGCGTTTTAGATCCAGTGTGTTACAATCTGATTCAGGTGCAGTAAACCTTTTACAGATAAAATTATTTAACTGCCACACTGGCCTGGCTGTGTTCACAGTCTGGTCACTCTAAATTCGCTATAATTTGAACAAGTTCGATGCACTTTTAAATCATCACAAGCTTTGGCAACTCGCAAAAAACATTTCTAGTAAGTGTTACGTATTTGTATTGTATTTAAAAATGTATTTTATGTGGCAACTATGATACCGAGGTAAGTTCAAATTAAAATAATTACACGTTCTTTCATCCCTGTTTTTTTTATAGGTGGTCTACCGGTACATCTTCCAGTAATTTTGGAAGTCCAATCGGTAAATTATAAGACTGTCTCCAGCGATCTCATTCAAAGCAATAACATCAACCGGGATAAAACAATTTAAAAGCTAGAGTCAACAAATTTGAAAGATATATTGCAAAAATCCAGAAAAAAATGGTGGACAACGCCCACTACCGCCCCCAATACCGATAAAGCCAGTATCTCCCGTAATCTAAAAGCTACAGTCAATAAACTTGAAAGAAAGGTTACTAGTTGCGAAACTGGGAAACTTGCTATAGTTAGGAAACTTGGAAGGTAGATTAGTAAGATAGTCCTCCAACATTTTTTTCGGTCACACCCAGTCTTTCTTAGCTGGGTCTCCTGCCACTGGATGATGGGCAAAGAGGATTGCCAGAAGACCACAGTTGAGAATTACGGTTTAATTGAAATGTTACTCTTTCACTTGGTAAGTCGAGACTGATGTGAATTGAACGAGTCTGATGCACTTTTATATCATCTCAAAACTTGGCAACATCCAAAAAACATTTGTAGAAAGTGTACACAGCCATTATTAAAGGCGTTTAAAACATGTTCTTAAATAAATGTTAATCGAAATGTAAACATTTAAAATAAAATTCAATTCATTGACATATAAAAACATTTAGCCTTGCACTTTTCGATTGAACTCAAAAATAAATAAATACCTTTTTTAACTTTAAGCACATCTGTTCAATGAAAGCTAAAATATAAAAAAATACTACAAATTTGTATTAATTAAAAAATGAAATTGCACCAATAAAATGTTGGAAGAGTCTCCTAATACTCTACCTTCTAAGTGGGCGTGCTTTAAAAATGTCTATTCTTTTGAAGGCAATATATCTTTCAAATCTGGCGGCACTAACTTTCAAAGTATGTGAGATATGTGGTTTTATCGATTTGCACGTATCGATTTTTTTTCTCGATTTTTATCGATTTCGTAGCTCATAAGAACGGACAGCCAGCATGACGGACAATGCACAACATCAATATAGTCTTGAAACCTTCGTTCACAGAGTACAACAAGCAATAATAATTCATCAGCTAACACAACATAATTCACCAGGCACAAAACGCTAAACAGCTGAGCATCTTTTGCCTTGCCACTAGCCCCACTCCAGCACACCCTTTGCCCGGTTCAGTTCCCAGTCAAGTGTCAGCGTAAATCTTAAAATTCACGAAGCAGAAAGTGTTGCTCGGTTTCGTTCTGTTTGGATATATTGACTTGGCCAAAAGCAGTTGGCAGCAGTTGGAGGTCTCCGAAACGAATAGATACACATAGTAAGTAACTACAGTATTTGTGGCAGCGGTAGTGGGTGCTCTGAGTGGCAGGGTGGGTGGGGAGCGGAGAGCGGACAGCGGTGAGCGGTGAGAGTAGCTGTCCTAGTCTAGGCTGGGGCTTGCACTTTATTATTTATGGCTGTCGAGTTGAGTACGAATTCATTTTATTTATGAAGCAAGTCAGCCAAGCGGCCAACCAAGGCAGCCAAAACAACCGAAAGCATCCCAAAACAGCCAAAATGGCCAACTGGGCCCGCTGTCGCTGCCTGACTTGGCCATAAAAATGCGAAAATTTGTTTTCCACAAAGAACCGCGCAAGCACAATAAGAAGTTGAAGAAGAGGAAGACGTAGAAATGGTAACGAAGGATTTGGGTGAAGGCTTGTGTAATCCATTATATACAGTGGCTGAAAATGGAAACAGTTTGCAAAGAAATTATGGCAAACTGCTGAAAATAAAATACAAAAATATATAAAAAAAAATTATTATAAATATATGTTTAATGTTTTATTGTTTGGTTAGTTCTTTTTAAAATTTAAATATGTTTTTTTGCTGACTCCGTTCAATCAGCTGTGGAGTTTGAAGCCCGACACTTTGTAGCCAACAACAATTAATTGGGTACAAAATAATACAAAGTTTACACGAAAAAAAAGAATTAAATAATTATTTAATTAAGATAAAAGTAGGAAAAAATTTACATTAACCTCTTATTATATCTAGAGCAAACATGGAATTAAAAAATAATTATTGCTATACTCTATATACAAAGAAACCATTAATATACAAATATTAAAGACGAGTAAGTAAATATTTATTTCTGCGAGTTTTAAAATGTTTTCCAAGACTGCCCTCATAATGGCAATTAATTAAGGTAATTTTAGTTGAGCCTGATGGAATAGCTGGGAAACCACTAACAGTCAGCAATATAAATGGAGAAAAATAGACTTAGAAGGACATTGTGGACTTAGAAGTAGACTAGCCAAACTGGGTATAGTCAATAGAGGAAACTGTCGATAGTGAGGAGGAATCCTCACAGCAGATTGTGTCTCTGGAGAAGGTGTTGTATTTTAGAGAAACATGTTATTAACTCGAGAAACATAGTATTCCTC
Organism: Drosophila anomalipes; assembly: GCA_035041615.1. Lineage (NCBI taxonomy): Eukaryota > Metazoa > Arthropoda > Insecta > Diptera > Drosophilidae > Drosophila > Drosophila anomalipes. Next base: position 6,014,989 of record JAWNKZ010000187.1, read on the forward strand.
AACCGGACTAATTTGTCCAAGAATAATAATAATAATTAGACTTTTGGCGATCGCATACTGTCACCAGCTGTATCTATGATTTTTTTAAGGAATGTGTATTTATAATATTTACAAATCGATAAGGGATATCTTAAGAAGGTTTTTATCTACAACATTATGGATTACAAAGTGTTGGCATCTGGATAAGCCCGACGAAGAAACCAGCTAATCTGATTTTTATAATGATAATTTTCAATTGTTGCTTTGATTAAGCACAACACATTTGTAAACGTATTGTTCAATATTTTATGTTCCTTTACTTAATTATACATATGTATATATTTATGTTAAAAAAAGAACAAAAAGATTTTAATAAATACAAGTTTAAAATAAAAGTTGCAAATTAAATTATATAATATTAAAAGGGGGGAAAATTAAATTTAAAGTGAAGGAAAAATTAAAATAAAATCAATGGTATAATAAATAATAAACCAGCAAAATGGTCCAACATTTATGGCACGGATTGTTCCCAATAATATTCAGAGAAGACATATTAATAATTAATGCATCATAGTCAGATACATTTTCTGAGTTCAAGAGAACAATTTAGTGCATTTCAAGTTAACCCAATTGAACCCATTGTTCACCGTCCTTTGTCCTTATCCTCCGTCGATTGTCCTTGCTTGGGCGCCCCAAAGTATGCAATACGATGCCGATGTAGCCTCCGACACTTGGACTATGAGTGTGGCACGGCTTCTTGGCCCTGGTGGTTAGGTACGTAGCAATTTTCGTGTCGGCTAATTAGCTTTGGGTGTATTGTTTATAAATTTATGACGCATGTTAAATGGGTTTAATTAATTTATGGCACTTTGAGCCAAAACAAAACCGAACAGAACGGGGCCAAGTCCGAAACGAAGCTTCACTCAATTGAAATTTCTCTTGTGAATTATGTTTATGAGTTGCGGTCATTAAGCGTTTACTTGCCACATGTTAATTGGGTTTTGCTGTATCGTCACGGACGTCAGACCAAATAAAACACATCTGACGAGCCAATTAAAACTTAAAAGTCTGCTCACTTATCGCCTCCAGGATCAAACACCACAACACCAAACAGCCGTCATCATGGTGTCCCACTGTGTGCCAGACAACTCTATTAGAAATATTTCAACCCCAATAAGATGTTTATACTCGCATTATTGTTTTATGTATTCTATATTATTATGCCATTCAAATGCACATTTCTCATTTCACGCTATTCCAAACTGCTCAATTGAATATTTTTACCCTAAACTGAGGCATTGCCACTTTCCACACTTGTTTGGTTTTAATAGTTTAATTGGTACTTTTTAAGATCAGTTTTTATATATAGATTTTGGCAAGTCGCTGTTTTAATTGCGCTGATAGTTATAAATTTCTTTTTGATCCATTTAAATAATATTTTTCATTGTCAAATGGCTTTAATTAAAATTTACACCTTTCATCATTTTATTTTTTATATTATATTAAATATGTTTGAACTGCAGACAGCAAATAAATATTAAAACAAAAACCATTTTTATTTTAAATATGTAAATACAAATTTTTAAAGTTCTTAGTTAAAGCTATTCCTAATAAAATGTGACAAGAATTTGCTGCAAATATAATAATTCTTGTAATACAATTTTTGACTTAAAATATTAAATTTTCAATGCTTTGTTTCCCAAATATTGATATATATCGATTTTCCATAGCACTAAAAATGGCATTTGCACAGATATAGCCTTGCTATTGTTATCAAATCAACCTAGACAAATTTCTAGAAGATTGGATAAGATATAAGACAAGTTTGTTAACCAAAGCCAAATTTCATATTGAACAGTCTAATTTCAGTAGGCCTACTATATATCGGTTTTGGGTATCTACTAGCCGAGAGCTCTCGACTAGAGCATTCTTATCTTTTTTATATTATATTTATTGATTTAAGATTTCAGTGCTTTGTTTTAAGCTAGCGCGTAAAGTTCATCTTAAAGGTGAAAATATCTATATAAGAAAGAAATTATCTAAATAAATAAGACTTGGAAATACTTTGCTTGTCTATATAATTAGAACTTAGCTATATCCCTAAGACTTAGACTATAGAATAGCTATATCTATTTATGTAGATAAGACTTGGTTATATCTATCTAAGATAGCTATATCCGTCTAATTCTAGCTACGTTTTATTTATATAGGCAAACACTATATACACTATATAGATCAAATTTAGCTATACTCCAACTGCGAATACTCCAACATTAGACACCAATTGAACAATCTGCCAGGTAGTTGTGACAATAAATTAGTTTAGCTGTGGAGCAGCTGTCATTCGATCCGATAGAGTATATTGTTTTCGGCGTGCCAAAGATATTTGTATCGCCTCGTTTCTATTGTGGTCGTCGTCATCATCATCATCATCATCAGCGTCGTCGTAGTTGTTGTTGTTATTGTTGTCGTTGTCACACCCAGGCGCCATACCCGAAATGATCAATGGGCGCTAATTAGTGTGTCCTCTCTTTTGGAAAGTTTACACATGCTCCCTGCGGCCCATGGTCTATGCTCTGCTCTGCTCTGCTCTGTGGTCTACGGTCTACGGTCTACGGTCTACGTGGTCTATGTGGTCTGTGGATAGTGGACAGCGGGGGGGAGTATTCGGTATTCGGTTACAAGTGTCGTCTGGGTCTCTGTTGGGTTCCCTGCTGCGGCCGCAGGTCATTTATTATTTGTGCTGCTGCTGCTGCTGCTGTTGGCGGGACTTGAATTTCAATCATTTTGTAGCTGCGTCGATTAGAAACTGCGATAATGTCCAATGGCGACAAAAGTTTTCGGAGGCGCATGTCTCCTTGTTCAATCCGACTCCGATTCAAACTCCGACACCGATTCCCGTTCAGCTTTTGAGTCGCCTGTCTGCCAGTCTGCCAGTCTGGCTGTCCACATACAGTTTGTCAGCTACTAGAAGGCTTATCTGCCGTTGACTGCCAGTAAATTATGTTTTATCTGCATCTGTGGGTCATGCTTGTTGCCCGGCTGGGAGTTTGGGTTCCACATGTATATACATGTGTATATGTGTATATGGCTAGTGTTTGGACAATGGAAAGCCACGTTGCGCTCAATTTGATTGATGAGCCCCGAGCGCTAATGAGCTGCAATTAATAAAGTCATGGACTTTGCTGACCGCAACAATGTTTGTTGTGGTCAACCTGCCAAACGATCGGACAGGGGCCGAGGATTGAGGGGTGCCAGTCAGCCGGTGTCCAGCTGATTAATGCAAGGCCCGTTAATGAGGTTCTGACTCGACTCCGACTCCGACTTTCAGTTTGTTGCTTTTTATACGGGGCATAAGCCTTGGCGTTGAGTAATTACAATGAACATGTCTTTATAGAGTCTTTAGATATATTTTATATTAATTTCTAACACAAAAACGAAACTGAGTCAATGAAAACTTTGTGAAATAAGAGTCGGAAGTGCTTGCATAGACATTGAAAGATATAGTTATATCGAATCGGCTAGTGATGCTGAATATAATATAATTACCTTGTAAGATCGGAGACATCATCAATCATCAATCATCACTATTATTAGTATCTGTTATCTGCTGTTTCTGCTTCTAATTCTTAGCATTCCAGATTATTAATATTACTTATCTTTGTATTATTAACATTTACGGTTCTGATTGGAGTTTTATAGGTTTCCCAATTCCTTGCAATAAATATTGGAGTATTTTACATTTTAATTTACTCGAAATTGTGGTTTACTCTTCATTTTCAATCTTAAAATGATAATTTTTAATTTTTATTTACTATTTTAAATTTATTTTGTAATCTTTTAAGGTTTTTGCAGTAGTCTAAATTAAATAAATACTCAAATAATCAAATACTTAACAAATGATGATTTATACTTGGCGTACACAGAAAAAAACGAGTGTGTAATTAGTGTTTACTTTCCACACAAACTTGCACCTAGTGCCACATAACAATATCTCATGTTTAGCTATTGTAAATGGCCAAGGAAAATATTTCTAGAAATTCATAATCAGGCTTACACAGAGTGTGGCAGAGAGAGGGAGAGGGAGAGGAAGAGGAAGAGAGTGGCATAATCAAAACTTGGGCGTTTTAGTTGCAACTCCTTTGAAGTTGCGCCGACAAGCGACGCCGGCACATTTGCAGCCGTCTGTTCACCTAATTATCACACTATTTGAGGCACCATAAAAATCGAGTCACGTGTGTGAGTGTCTAGTTGTGTGTGTGTGTGTGTGTCTGGTTGTGTGTGTGTTGTGTGTGGCTGAAAACAAATAACGAGGCCTGCGATAAAAACTGAAAATAGGCGAAATAAATAAATAATCGAGAACAAGAAAACCATTCAAACTGCAATTCATATGGAAATGTTAATGTAAATGAAATGCAGTCAGAGACGAATCCACAATAATTCCCCATAATTCTGTATAGCTCGTTATGTCGTTGTTATGGGCCGCATCATAAACCCATAAAAGTGCGGCGAGATCAAAGCATCAAATAATTCAGCGTGAAGCAGCACAAGGTGGATACAACATATACATATATATATATATATATATATATATATAGTATTAAAACCCACTCTGTGCTAGACTCAACGGAAGGCTGTGATTCTGTTGATTTCTTTGCTTACATTTTTCTAGAATTTTAGAAAAAATGATGTCTTATTTCCAGACACACACAGTACTCTAAAACTAACTTTTTATACCCTGAACCCATTAAAAATGGTGTTTTGCAAATGTTTGTAACGGGCAGAAGGATGCATATCCGACACCATAAAGTATATATATTCTTGATCAGAGTCAACAGCCGAGTCGATATGTCGCCATGTCCGTCTGTATGAACACGCAGATCTCAGAGACTATACGAGCTATAGATTATATTATATTTTTCAATCATATTTTGATTTTGAATTTCAGCAGAAATCATATCATCGGATATGCATCCATCTGCCTGTTCAATTATCCCCCTTTTGGCCAATTTTTAATGGGGCCTGCGAAAAAATACTTCATACCAGGCTCTCAAACCGAAACAAATTTAGGTCCGATTCTAAATGTGATAAAGATTTTGATATTCTTCGAAACACTAATTGCACTAATTTTTACGATCCGTTGAATACTCTGATACCATTTGAGAAGGAAAATTAATCACATCGGTCCAATAGGACATATAGCAAGTTCGGGTTTTCAAATATATGATGAAATTGAAGGTGCACTGAGGTCTGCAGGAGTTCTTTCCTTTTGTATCCTGAACCCATTAAAAATTGGTATTTGCGATCAGGATCAACAGCCGATGTCGATCTAGCCATTTCCATCAGTTTCTCCGTCTGCTTGAAAAAGAACGGATCTCAAAGTCTTCAAATTTAGAATATAAAATATTGGTTACGATACGGTCTCTTCGGAAAAAAATAATATCAGTTACGCTATAATATATATATATGTATATATAATAATGAATGCGATTTTTCAATCGGTAAAAATGCGGTTTCAATTTCGACTTCAATTCTGGTTAGTCACCGTATTACTACTGAAGCAATCGTTATTTTACTTACTATATAATTATGAAATTCTCATATCTATGCATATATTATTTATAATAGTCAATGTAGAACTCTGGGGGATTCCATTGACACTCCTACGTTTATATCAGATCTTAGGCGTAGCAAATGCAATTCTCTAACTGCATTCCATTTGGGTATCATTAATTTATGCTCGACCCGCCAAATTAGCAGTCAGTTGCATCCGCTTTGGGGGCGTCAAGTTTGCAACTTAAATCTTCTACGAGTCCGGCAATTGGAAGTCGCAACTCACACACACACGCACACACACACATATATAGAGACACATAGACATAGGCACAGCTGCAGTTGCACATGCAAACTAATAAATTTCATTGATGTGTCTATTTTCGGCTAGTCAGTTGCACTTGCCTAGCCCTCCTCAGCCCAGGCCCACAGCCACTCCCAGTTGGACCTTAAAGTGCCTGCAACGGAAGCAATTTGTAGCTACAAGCTGTAATTTCTATGCCACACACTTCACCACCCTTCTGCCCCCGCTCACCATGTTGCAGTTGCCGCAACGCCGCCTAAAAGACGTCGATAATTCTTAAGCAACGGCGCGAAAATCGCCAAAATAAAATCGTGCAAATTTTCGCTGTCAGAAGTGGCTCCAGTGTCGGCAATAGGGTGAGGGCGAGGGGGTCAGGGAGTAAGGGAGTTGTGGGGGGGGGGTTAAGTGAAGTGGTTGGTTGGCCTTACAGCAATTGTAGCACATTTTATTTAACCCTTTTTATGGCCTCATTATAGCCCGAGGCAGGTCGCAAACGACGCACACAAACAGACAAAATATATATATATACATATATATTTATATATATATATATTCTCAGAGAGAGAGAGAGAGATTGGGGTCTGGGGTTGCAAAGTGGAAATGAGGCTAGGAATCAAGCAAATAAATGTTTTATAAAATGTTCGCTGGGCACACACACACAAAAGTAAGTAGCGATATTCTCAGGCACTTCTCAAGCCATTAAAATGAAATTTATTGTTCACAATGTTTTATGGTTTTACGAAAATTTCGTGCAGACTGTTTCCCGGTAATTTGGTGGAAAATCAGCAAAGTCACATGAACTGAAGTGGTGCTAACTTATTGCTACTTTGTCTCCGCACTTACAAATGATATATTCACATGCTTAAAATCCCATCTAAGAGACAGATATAATTTAGCGAAAACTTCATAAGCCACTGAATATTTATTTTAAGTGCATGTTCTAAAATGAAAGAATATTGGAATATTAAGCTGAATATAGGTTGTGGACCTGATTGATTCCTTTTGATTGATTCCTTCTCAAGAAATCAGGTATATGCCGAGTTTCGCAGTTTTCATCGATTAACAATTAAATTTTGGTTTTTGGTTGATCGTTTCTCTTTCTGGATATGAGTTCGAATCGGTTAATTTCGGTCAACGGTTCTATTTCCTGTTCTGGTTCTGAGTTTCAATTCGTTAATTTATGTTTCCCCCCTGGGTTCTGTGTTTTCATAGATTCACTTCGGTTAACCGTTTCAAATGCTGTTTGAGTCAGGGAATATTCTAAATTTCAATCGGTTAATTTTGGTCAACGGTTTGGGGTTTCATATCCTGATCCTTTAATTGACTTTTAAGAACACTTTTCTCTCTTTTCTTTTGGTTCATAAATCGTTTAATTTATAATTAAAATTTAAAATATATATCTAAATATATATATTAATATTAAGAATTTGTTCGACTTATAATAAAATCTATAAATATATTTTTTTTAAATAAAATAAATGTGTATTAAGAATCAAATTTGTACCTGAATTGTAAATCTAAATCTAATCGATTTAAATGAAAATTTTTAATTTTATTTATTAAAAATTCAATACTGAAGACAATTATTTGGTGAATCTATTCCCATGATATATGTAGAAAGCAAGCTGGAGTTTACCCAGCTAACTAGCTGACTACTTTAAAGCGAGCAGGTTCAATGCCAACAACTTGTGCCTAGATAAATAAACTTTTGCCGCCTGTGATTCATGTCTGCGAAATCGTTTGCAATGCAATTCATAATTCGCGCGAAAGGGAAAGTTTTGCTCTGACTCTGAGATGTGCAGAGAAATTAATAGCGACTAAAACTTTCAGACTTGCAGTCCCAGTTTTATAGCCACACACAACACAGCACAAACACAAACACCCCAAACCACTCCACTCCACTCCTCCCCCCTCCCTTGAACCACACCTAAGCACTTAGTCAGAGGCCGCCGTTTTCCTTTTACAGGCCATAAATTTTTTGCGGAGCGCAACGCAAAATAACCAAAAAAAATGCAAGACAAGCTCTGCAACAGCAGCAGCAGTTGCCGAGAATGAGAGCGCTACAGTGGGGCAAAAGGGAGGAGATGGAGGGGTGGGGCGGGAGGCATGTCTACGAGAGGGGAATGATGAGGAGGGGGTGGGGGGAGGGGTGTGTGATATCTAGCGCACATTCAGCGCGACGATAAATTTCCCGGCCAAAATGTGTAAATTATAAATACGAGCAATTATTTTAACTCTACTTAACAAATTACCATGCCATAGCATATGGGGCAAAAGGTATAAATTACCGACTTTTACGACTTGCGGAAATTGTATGGCGACGACGACAAGGTTGGAGCTGGCTCTCTCTCTCTCTCTATGTGTGTGTGAAAGTCAGTGTGTGTGTGTGTGTGTGTATTTGTGTGTGTGTGTGTGTGTAGGTGATTATGCTTAATTGTGTGTATGTCAGTGGCTTGGTCTGTTCAAGCACCAGGACCCGTTACGGCTTCCTGTGTTGGCACCAACATCATCACTACTCACACCATGCACCACCCCCCACCGCCCCCCGCCCAACCAAACAACCACTCCCCCTCCCACGCCCCGCCCCTCTCACGCTTTGTGCAACGCCAGCACTTTTGCCGTGTGGTAAAAAACTTTTCGCATCAACTTTTAAGCAGCCCAAATGACTTTGTGGCCATTTTACTCTTGTGTCTGTGGCAGGTTGGTGTAGGGGGGGTGGTGTAGGAGTTGGGGCACACTTGATAACTTGATAACTTGTGTTCCGGTGTTTCCTGAGGTTTAGCGTTTAATTGCAACATTTTACGGATTTTGGTTGTTATCAAAAAAGGCTTCGCTCGCCCGAGATTGAACATGTGTGTTAAAGTTCAGTTTGAGCTTGTTCGGCGAATGTTTCTGCTTGTTCCACGAATGTTTCTTTCAATATGGTAAGTTATCGATTTTGTACGTGTAACGATTTTTATCGACAAATTGAGCATACTTAAAAATCGTTAAATTGCTTGACGAAATTGGATTTGCATATGCAAAATCACTTTTTGAATCACTTAAACTAGTGCATTATAATAAATAGATAAATTCCATAAATTGATGCAACTTGTACACTTGATAAATACATTATTATATTATATATTGTATATATTATATTATATTATATTATATTATTTTATATATTGTATTTATCGGATGTTGGTTTGAATGGATACTCGCAAATCGTGGTTAGTTATAGATAAAATTAAATAAACTTGATATGCTTATAGTAGACGTGAACTTATATTCCAAATTTGAGGTCTTCAGCACTTATTGTCTCTGAGATTGTCCTCTACATATATATACATTAGTCTCAACTTTATTTATTTTTTTACATGCCACAAATTTAATCGAATTAATGTAGAAATTTGTACTAGAATTGTGCTGTGTTGATTTGATTAGAAATGGAGCAGTGTCAGAAGATTAATGCTGATTAGATATGAATAATTTATGTAGTTTTCGCAACATTTTCCAATGCAATTCATTAAGACACATTTTGAGTTTTGGGGGTGGCAATAATGAGTGGTGAACTGCGACAGTTGCATTCATTGCCGAAGTTGTAAGTTATGTTAACGAAATGCGCTTTGGCTTATTTTTTTTTTGGCTTTGGCTTTGGCTTTTTGCCCTTTTTTTGAAGTCTTTTACACTGCGCAAAAATGTTTGTGCGGAGCCAAGGGCGTGCGTGCAAAAATAATTTATGGAGATCATCAACAACCCTTAGAGCTGTGGAGCACAAAATGATAGATGGCGTGCCAGAATGTCTGCCATGGCATGGCAACTGTGCGGCAACTGTGCGGCAACTGTGCGGCAACTGTGCGGCAACTGTGTGGCAACTGTGCGACGTTTGTGGCAAGGCAGCCAGGCGAGGGCAAATGCGAAGCAAGTTAACCCAAAACCCAAAAATATGCTGCTGGCGATATATTTCTCGCACTCACTGTCAACGCGGCCAACTCGAGAGAGAGACAGTCGGGGAGAGTGTGAGAGAGTGAGAGAGAGAGAGAGAGAGAGAGTGAGAGAGAGAGAATGAAGTTAGGTTTTAGTGCCCAGCACTTTCAAATTGAAATGTCGTTTCGTCTGCCACTAGAATTTTTCATTGCCAATTTCGGGGAGAGCATTCGCCAAGGGCTGCCATATTTTCTCGAGAGCCAGCGCACAAATGTCACATCAATCTTGCGACCAGTGTTGCGTAAGAAGCAAACGAAAAATATTCATTTTGTTTTCGAATCAAGCAAGTTTCGCCTCGCTGCTGCATGCGAAAATGATTAATGATCCAGCGCATGTTGCGCGAATTTCAAATGATTAAACGCGACTCGTACTATATAGATGCGACTATTCACATACATATATACAAATATTTATGAATTGGAAATGGTTTGTTCTCAGTTGAATGAAAATGAATTGGTTCACAAAGCGCTTCGCTGCAAATAGTATTAATGTTGCTTTAATTTTTGAAAATGTTTAAAAATTTGTTTGAATTGTTCGTCGCAGATTTGAAGCGCTATTTTTTTCCTTGACGTTTAGTCTCTTAAGCAGTCTTTTTCTTAATGAAACTTAATGAACTTGCAAACAATTTGGACAAGTTAAAAATTTTAGGTTAGGCATCTGTCCGTAGACCTTAAGCCATATTTGGCTCATTTTGTCTGATGGTGCCGATATGCCTATAAGAAAGACAGAGGCAAGAAATTGCTGTCTTCTCCTTCCTGTCACTGCCAAAGCTTAGTCACAAAACAATTAAAATAAGCAAAGTCTCCATAAAATTGCCTCTCAAAACAATATTAATGCTTTTCTTATTTGCTATCAAAATTATCAAAAAATGTATTTATTTTATAAAATTTGACTAGAATTAACTTTTTGAAAATGGGAAAAAGCGTATAAGAAAGTTGGGAAAAACATGCAATAGGCAGAAGGAAGCATCCTCGACCCCATGAAGAGAATATATTCTTATTCAGCATCTGCAAATTCGATTTCGCTATGTCCTTCTTTAAAAGTCAATCTTAGAGACTATAAGATCTGGAGGTTAACAATTTTTTACAACACGCGGATCAAGTTTATTTGGTTTCATCGATAACTGCGCCCTTTTCGAAAATATCGAAACGAAATTTCAATTTCCCCTAAATAAAATAAAAGAAGCAATTGTAATTATTTAATATTCCATTTAATATATTATGCTCCCTGACATAATACTGATCAACTGTAAAAACTTCATTAAGTTCGCATAAAGAGCACTGATTTTTTACCAAAAAGTTTTTCACATTGAGCAAATTAACATCAGAAAAACTTTTATGTATTTAAGAGCTGTGTTTTATCTCCTGTCTCTACTAGTTTGCTCTGATTTTCTTTAGATAAGGAATTTGCCTATGTTTTATCTTTTCACAATTTTAACTTTGCTATTTGAGTTTTCAACTAGTTTAAGCACAATTTTCTTTCTTGCAACTTTCATCTAGATTCAATGTTTACTTTATTTATATTTAGCAATACTCAATTTGAGATATTTTTTAAAATATTATTCAATTACGCACCGATTGAGATATGTGTTTTGTTATTGCTTTTTACGCGAAACATCTGTTAATGTTTTTTGGGATCGGGTAGGTCAACAGCATACAATGTAAATAATGCTCGCATGTGGCATGGCTGCATGTGGCATCTTCGATGGGTATGCACCTGCGGCGACTTTGGCCACACACCTCAGCTGCGGCTTTAGGGGCATGCCATTAGGTGTGGGGCACATTTTTCAAAAACGATTTGACGGCAAATGGCAAACTCTGGCAGCTGTTCAAGATACCCTGTAACGCCAGACAAGAGCAATTGGGGTATGCCCAATTTGTCTATAGCGAATATGACTGCAATTGGGTGTTTGTTTGGTATATCAGTTTTGGTTTTGTTGTGGCAGCAACTGCAACGCATGTTGCTGCAACTTGTTTTCGTGGCTGCATGTGGCAACCTTTGTAGCTGATTAGCATCGCCATCGCCATCGCCATCTCGCCGCTTGTGTCAGTGCGATAAGCTCTCAAGCCTCAAGTCTCTCAAGTCTCAAGTCTCAATCATGTCTCAAATATCAAATCTCATGTCTCGAATCTCATGTCTCTGCTTTTGGCTCGCATTGCATCGATGCCAATGCCGATTGCGATGTCGATGCCACAAATCATTGCCAAACATGCTTTTCCTTATGCGACTGGCCAGCAAGGTGTGGTTATCTCTGCCAACTCTTTCCAAGATCAGTATTTCCCCATTTGAAGCAACGGTATTTTTAGTTAAACTAAATAATGACACACTCCGTATTTGATTAGGCAAGTGTTATTGGACACGTTTCTCAACCAAATCAGAGAATCAATGTAATTATTCTTAGTCAAAAGTGTATAATGAAGTTGTAGCAGCCAGCAGGAAGCATGGATATATTCTCGATCAGCATCCTATATATATATAGTATTCATGAGGCTGTGTGCTCTTCTCCAAGTTCAAGCAGAAGTTGCCATCAAAGGAATCAAAGCCTTCGCGGTATGTTGCCCAATCCCTGTTGAAATCTTCATTCCCATTGATTCGCTGCTGGATGACTGTCCATCGAGGATTAGATGTCTCAAAAACGCATAATTCATCAGAGAAGAAGATTAGAAGAACACCTGGAGCATCAGCAAAGGAGGCGCTACCAATAAATTGGAGATTTTCATCAATGTTTTCGTTGTGGATATTGGATATCTTTTGGTTCATTTGGCCAATGGTTTTCCTTTGTGCCTCTAACATATTTTTTGAATCCCTCAATTTGATTGGAGCTAGTTGTTTAACGGGCTTCTCATGGAACTCCAGCTGAGCAATGGTCTCCTTTTACAACTCTAACTGAACCCTCAATCCTTCAACTGGATACTGAAACGCTCTTCGTGCTAAGATTATACTCACAAAAATAGCTTTTAGATTGTCAAAAGTAATCAGATTTTAATTAAGAATACAAATTTTTAAAATTGTTAAAGATGTCTTAGTTTATTGACATCGTATCATCCCAATTTTAACATAGATGAATTTATATTCGGAGTTTTTAGTTCATAGTTTCAAAATGAACATGAATCCTGTATACTCTTCTACCTTCGCTATCAGAGTGTATATATTCAAAACTAACATGAATGCATAGGGAAAAATATGTCTATTATATTTTCTAATGTAGAATAGATTCTTAATATTTATGATTACATTAGTTAACTGAAGCTGCAGTTATATTCTGCTGATCGCTTCAACCAACTTGATTTATTTTCACAAATTTCAGATATATCTATTAAATAATTACAAACTAGTCTCACTGAAATATATTTAGTGGTATTGATTATGTCTTGCTTACTCTTAATATAATAAAGTATATTGCGGTGAAATATGAGTTACAACGTTATGCTCGACTCTATAAAACAACGACTTATTTCCTGGACACACCGACAACCCTACAACTTCAGCTACTTCTTCCTGATCTTATTGATCTTAATGCCGTGCTTCACGAACTCGACTCAATCGTTCTGCTGTTCTTCTGGGACTAATACTAATGCTGCTGTTAGATCTGTTAACCAGGGTTGCCACCCACTGTTCTGCTGTTCTTCTGGGACTCTTCTTCTACGACTAATACATGCTGCTGTTAGATCTGTTAACCAGGGTTGCCACCCACTGTTCTGCTGTTCTTCTGGGACTCTGCTTCTACGACTAATACTAATGCTGCTGTTAGATCTGTTAACCAGGGTTGCCACCCACTGTTCTGCTGTTCTTCTGGGACTCTGCTTCTACGACTAATTCTAATGCTGCTGTTAGATCTGTTAACCAGGGTTGCCACTTACTGTTCTGCTGTTCTTCTGGGACGCTTCTTCTACGACTAATGCTAATGCTGCTGTTAGATCTGTTAACCAGGGTTGCCACCCACTGTAACTACTCGTTACATGAATGTCATTTCAAAAATACAGACTAGACTCGACTAGAACTCCCAAGTAGATTTGCTCAGCATACTATTTATACATGTGCTTTTGTGGCAAGCTAACGAGAAAGCTTCCTGCTGTGATCTCGCATGATGTTGTCCCCTCCTCCCCGGCTCCTCCATTCCACAAGTACAACAACAACAACTGCTCCGACTTCAGCCGGGTCTCATTAGTTGCTGCATTCGATGACGCCAAACAAGCCACTTAATTTAAATTTAAATGTTTACTTCTCGCTTTGCGTGTGGGGCAAAGTATTTTGTCTTCGTTGCGTTTCTCTGTTTCCCTTCCCTACTCCCACTCCTACTCCTCTCCCTCTCTCTCTCTCTCTGTGTGTTTGCTGTCACGAGATGCCAAGATTTATTTTCGGTATTCCATGGTCGACTAAAATGCGCTGTCAGCGCAGCAGTTGCTGCCACACATCGGACCCATCTTGCCCCCTACCCCCGGTTGTAGCGACAGCTACATTAGCGTCTGATGGTGGTCCAACCAGCCAGTCCCTAGGGCTACACCCGATGCAGACCCACTCGGAGTGGCATGGAGAGTTCCCACTCATTGCACTTGACACCCGAGAAATGGATGCGGCCTCAAAAACCCACATTAATTAGGCAAAATATTGACATGTTGATGTGTGGTGTGTGGTGTGTGTGTTGTGTGTTGTGTGTTGTGTGTGTGTGATTTATGCACTGTGGCTGCGAGGGAGAGCTGGATTTTAATCAGTGGTCGAGTCTTTTTTGGGCTATTGTCATACTATTTACTATTTGACAGATCATGTGTTATGGCTTCTGCTTGCTGGCTCCCATTCGAGCGCTTTTTCCCCTTGAAGAAGGGTCTGATGCGCAGTGCCAGCTGTAGTAGTGCCCCAAAGCGTTGCCCTCTAGCCTTTCCTAGACATATTACAGATATTACTTATTACCCGTCTCTTTTTTTTTTCTTTTAACAATTTCTGTGAGGCATAAATCAATACCTACGGTTGGAAACGTGGCCGGACCTCTTCTCATAATCCTGATTGGCCTGAGACAGAAAACCGGAAGTTGTGGACAAGCTGATGATCGTGGAATCGTGGTCTGTCTTGTTGGTCGTTCCGCTTGATGGTTCTGCGAAAGAAGGTGATTTTGAGCTGGTCTTGTTCAACATACGTTCATCTCTGTTGCTCAGACGCGCACAATTCTCGGTGGTTTTCTTCAGCAGCAGCCAGGACTTTTGCAGTTTTTTGCCCTCCACAATTAGCTTCTCATAGCCCTCGAGCAGCTTGTGCACATCGACGCCGGCCAGCTCCTCGGGCAGCGGCTCTTCGCTAAATTGTCTGGATGTCTGGCGCAAATCCTCGAAGCGTTGGATCAGCTGCTTAATGCCGACTGGACATTCCTCGGTATTGCTCGTATCGCGTTTGGATGGAGCTGCTGCTAATTGTGGCACGGATTGCTGATCGGTGCTGATGCGACGCAGCATCCGGGCGGTCTGCTCCATGAAGGTCTCCTGGCGCTGGTGGAGCTCCTGCAGGCGCTCCTTCAGCTCGTCCAGATACGCCAGTTGCTGGCATGTTGGCTGCTTGCCGGCCATCGCTTCGCCTCACATAAATTTTACACAAATCAAAAACATTTGGCAACTTGTGCCTCCGAACACTTTCTGTACAAATTTTGGATTGTGTCTAGAATCGATTGGGTCTGAGAAGTCAAAGCTTCGACTGCTTGGGACTTAAGGCGCCCAGTTGACTATGTCGCAATTTGTTCAACTTGAATCGCCAGCACGAAAGGCGTATCCAGCTCTGATTGGCAACCAGTTTGCCATGGTCTTTAAGATCCAACTGATTGCAGACCACCAAAAATTGCATTTTAGCCCAAGTCTCAAAGGCAGCCAACTGCGTTTCGGGTGTTTTGACTTTATTGTGTAATTTGCGACTGCAATTTTTCGAATTGAGTTCTTTGCTTGTAATTGGGTGTAAAACAGTTCTCGTTGGGTTAGATCAAAAGCCTTATCTAAAGTGATCAGATCTTGTAAAGCCTTTGCATTTTATCACAATTTGATCTTTAGTTTAATACTACATTTAAATTTAGAAACCCGATTGTGACCAAGAGTTGGTCAAAAGTGATGCGATTGTTTAAAATAATGTTTTTTTAATATTATTTTGACTTCTATATAAAAACCACATTTAAAGTGGAAAACGCGATATTGTAAAGATTTTCGTTTAAATTTTAGATTTTCGTTATAATAATAATCACAAGAAGAGCTTTTAGATTGTCAAAAGTAATCCGATTTTCAGTAACCATAGAAATGTTTAAGATTATGTTTTATCGACTTGCATTTATCGATTTCCCGATCGATTATTATTATTTTATTTATCTATTATTTACGATAATTATTTTTATATGTTTACTTCAACCGACATTAATATATATGTATATACAAATTTATATTTGCTAACTCTATTATAGATTATATATTTGTAAATGGATTCTTTTGTGATACTTTGAGATTTATAAGGCCTTCAAAGAAGTTCAGTTAAATGTGAAATATTAAAGCAGCTCAACTAATTTATATTTATTGAATAACAAATCAACTTGAATCAAATTTAGATTTGTGCAATTTAATTGAAGGTTATTTTGATGTGTTTTTAGGGTATACAGCGATCGATTTGGCCTGCCCCAATTCGGTGCAGTGCTCAGTGTTATCCTATTGCCTCAAAGAGCCTCCAAATTGAGATATCGCATGCAATTCGAATTGTGGAGTAAGTTGTAAGTTGCACGTTGCAAGTTGTAAGTTGTAAGTTGTAAGTAAGCGACTGTCTGCCGCGAATTGCGCGAACAATGGCGATTTGAGTCGGGGGCGCTATACAGATACAGCTATATATCTTACTGCTAAGCTGCAAGGGATGCGGCAGGGCGGGGTGTGGTGCGGTGTGGTGGGGCATGGTTAGGAATTTCACGAAGCCAGTTGCCAGGCGAAACGTGCCGAATGACTGCCGCCTACCACAGACCACAGGCCACAGACAACAGGGCAAAAATCGCAAGTCGAGAAGTGACAGGAATGCCGTCGCCCGTCCCAAAGTTTTGCTGCCGTTGATTTCACCTCAGGTGAACCACCTCCACCTCCACCCCCCACCGCCCCAGCTCCATCTCCATCTCCAGCGTCTCCCTTCATCTCCATCTCCCATCTCTCGGGCAACTGCCATCTGCAGTTCGTTTTTTTCGTTTTGGTTTGCAATTGTTGTTTCATATTTTAATGCCTTTTTGAGTTGGTAGGCGTGCCACGACACGATTCTCTTTGCCGATAAGCTGTTATTTTTATGTGCCGCCAAGATCGCTATTGGTGTCTCGCTGTCTGCAGTGTGGGCTGGCCTGGCGACTTAAAGAAGTTAAAATTATTACAGGGCAATTGTCTTGATCGTTGATTTATGTGCGCCTTTTGTTGTACAACTCCAAAAACTCTCTCGGGCAAATTTGCTGCTGCTGCCACTGCTGCTGCTGCTGCCACTGCTTCTGCTATTTATTAGCCAACAATGCCACATGCAATATGAACAGTTGATTGTGCCCTTCAATAGCATCCAACAAGAGACAAGTTTGAGCTGCAACAATGTAAGCCTAATTGCAGAAATACTTCATTTCATTGGCAGGACTTTTTTTTTGTAAAATTCAGTTCATGCGTGATTCTATTGATATATAATTTGTATGGCTCTCATTAGAGTTTGGCATGACTTCCATTTAATTACAGGCAATGCCGCAAAAGCCGCCCTGCTAATGTCATAACAACGCCCCATCCACCCCCATCCACCCCCCTGTTGAGTCCCCTTTTTGCATATTATTATTTGCCACACGATTGAACAATTCGCCCGTGTTGCAGCCTGGCCGTTGAAATTGCCTGAATCTTAATGATTTCATCTTTCATTGAATTCAAATTTGTTGTGGCCGCGGGTGCAAGCAACAAGCAGCCGCCACTCGCAGCTGTGTGGCAGCAGCAACGGACTTTAAATGTGGGCGTGCCTTCATCTATACGCCCCTCAACTTGTGGCAATCGTTATGGTTGCTGTTGTTGTTGCTGTTGTTGTTGTTGCAGTTGCTGACTGTTGATAGCCGCCGCAATGTCGGCCGATATAACGAATTTATTATTTATTTCACCTGACAGCCCGGGCAACAGACTCTATAAATTTCCCTAGTCATTCGTTGTTGTTGTTGCTGTTGTTGTTGCTGTTGTTGTATTTATGGCCTATCGCTGGCTGGGATATGCTCATATGAGAATATAAAATTATTGATAAGCTGCACACTAGTTGGTTATTTGGGGTCGGTGCTGATTGAAATGCCTTCGTTCCAACAGCTTCATTTAGTCGAACCGAATCGAGCTGAGCTGAGCTGGGCTGAGCTGAGCGCAAATCGAAAAAACCAAAAACCAAAATCAGCTGCATAAAAAACTTTAACCCAATATCCTGCTTGCAGTCATAATTTGTACGCTGCTTGAGGAGCTGAAGCTGTAGCTGAAGTTGGCGTTGGGGCTGAGGTTGGGGTTGGGGTTGGAGCATAATCCAATGCCAGGTTGACCGCCTGGACGCAGACCCAGAGCCAGCGTGGAAACCGCGTTGGGTTGATCTCCAGCATCTCCAGCATCTTCGCATCTTGCGTCGAGTATTTTATTATGAATTGCTCTTAACGATGTTCCATTTTTCATGTGCGCATTCATAAAACCCTCTTCTTTTTCGCATATTCACATTTTCGCTGCTGTAGACTCGCCAGTTGGATTCGATTCCAGCAAACAGCCAGTTGGCATCTTTTTTTTCTTTTTTTTCTTTTTTTTTTCATTGCACCCTGGGACCTTGTTCGCGCAAGTGAATGAATAATTGCAGCAGGGTGTTGTAAGCAGAGCTTGCGGCACTGTGGAGTCGCTTCAATTATAAGCCTTCCACAACACACACGCTGCACACACAGTGTGTGTTCGGCACAGTGTCGAAGTCAAGTCGAAGTTTATATTTAAGACTAGTTTGTTAATTGCCAACTTAAGGACATCTATAATTTCCCTCTAGGTTCTTAAACTAAATAATTAGCGCCATAAAAGTTGAAGATGTATATTGAATTCTAAGTGGAGAATTATTAAAATAAATCGAAATTTAATGATATAAAAAATATTGTAATTATTGTAATTGTAATTATGGGTAACTTAAGTTAATTATTTAGTAAATATAATTGCAATAGCAAGCTATAATTGTAAAGACATCTCGACTAGGAAACGCCCTGAATCTTTGGAAGAGATAATAGTCTTGTTGAGGGGAATTTTTTCAATATGAATCTAAGATTCTTGTACTATATTTATCACACTTTTACAGTTGATCTGGCTATATTATAAATCCAATGAGAGGTTATTTGTTTTCAATTAAATCGAGTCTGGCTATCATTTATCGATTTGTATCGATATTCGTTCAACGGCGACAGTTTTCTATATTTATTTGATCTTCTTCTTTTGGAACTTCTATTCGATTGGTAAACAAGAATTTGGGAATCAAATTTCTTTAGCTCTCTGACTTCAGTCTGTTCAGACAGACTGACTAACTGACATGTCTTCATTATTTAAGTACAGCTATGAAATGAAATTAAATACGCAGATTTCTGTATATAATATTTTTGGAATATATAAACTGTTTTCAGTAATTTTAAGCAAACCAAAATTTTAATTTTATTTATAATTATTTCGACATTATTTTGCAACGTTTTTATTTATAATATCGAAGTTATTTGACGCATCAATTTCGAGCATAAATTTTAATTATATTTA
Organism: Drosophila anomalipes; assembly: GCA_035041615.1. Lineage (NCBI taxonomy): Eukaryota > Metazoa > Arthropoda > Insecta > Diptera > Drosophilidae > Drosophila > Drosophila anomalipes. Next base: position 6,034,543 of record JAWNKZ010000187.1, read on the forward strand.
TATTTTATTATTAGTGAAAAAATAATTATTTCGAGAGTGTTTTTGTTGAATGTTTTTACTTGCAAAAAGTTGGTAAAAGTCATTTGTATAACAATATTGAAGGTGCCCTGAGGCAACTGCAATGCCAATTCGCTTTGTCAGTTGCACTGCTTAGCTGAGAGAGCGAGTTAAATACACAATTAGAGAGAGAGACAGAGAGAGAGAGAGAGAGAGAGAGACAGAGAGAGAGACAGAGAGAGAGACACAGAGAGAGAGAGAGAGAGGTGGGAAGAGTATTGCATTCAGCTTTCGGTGTGGCTGTCAAAGGCGCAGCAGGCAGCAAAATCGCGGCAAGCACAATTGAAAAACGGGCCAGCTTGTTGCAAGGCAAGGCAGAGGGAGAAGGAGCTCTGTGCCTTCGTGAGTGAAGGAGTGCGGCGGCAAACACTCCACACTTGTCAACAACGGCTCTACTGATTGTCTACCCCGGGTAACCAAAGCATCCGAAGCAAGCAGGAGACCAAGAGACCAAGAGACCATCAGCTCCAGCTCCAGCTACAGCCAGGTACTGGCAACGGGGTCGAGGCTGTGGACTGAGTCTGAAACGAGACTCACGCTTATGCTCACAAATCATAAATTGCCGCCTTAAAATTTATCTTCAATTTTCGAGACCCCATGTGGTGCTTAGCGAATGGTGTTTTGAAATTTATTGCTGCATTTGCAATAAATATTGTCAGTTGAGTTCAGCCAGCGAGGGAGCGAGAGGGGGATAGACGGAGAGAGAGAGAGAGAGAGACAGGCAGCTACACTCAGCAAAAATAAATTGCAATGCATTCTAGAAAATCCTCACGTTTTTGGTGACCAAGGCCAAGTAACCTAATTATTCAGAAAGTGTATTTGTAATTCCAGTGTACATTTTTCTATAACTTAAAATTGCACTTTTTTTAAGTTACCTTTAATCAAACATTATTCTTATTATTATATGTTATTATTTAAAGATAGTATTTAAAGATATGTGAAACAGTTCTGGTAGTTTTTTATATTCATATAATCTATAATATAATTTATAGTACAAAAATAGACTTCAGAAAGAATTTTTCTATATAAATTGTTTTTGTATACATTTTTTGATTTTTTAGATATATTTTCTATTACTAAGAAACTTATTTTAGGAATATAGAAAACTGGCTAATTTTACATTTTTCTGTTAATTTACAAATTACTTCAATGAACTAGAATTTCTGTGCAATTTTTTTGTTTACTTTTCTGGGCGATTCTAAATTTGAATAATTTTTTTGTTGTTTTTTTTTTTCAGGGCGATTCTCATTTTAGGGCCATTTGGTAAATTTCAGGGAAATTATTTTTTTTCTAAGTGTAGCTAGTTGCTTTGGCGGCATCATTGGCTCGCTGTTGCCTTTTTGTATGATTGCCGCTGTAACGCCTCTCACACCAGCAAAACTCTACCCCCCCGCCGCCCGCTGCACAGGCTCTTTACCACACCAACACCCACTACCCCCCACACCCCCTCACCCCCCACTGCTGCCCCTGCATTGTTTATTGTTCTCGTGCATATTAATGTGCGTTGATTGCGAGCCAAGGGACGCTTTCGGGTGCTCTAAGCCACAAGCCGCAAGCCTCTCTCTCTCTCTCTCTCTCTCTCTCTCCCTCTCTCTCTCTCTCTCTCTCTCGCTGTGTGTCTGTGTCTATCTGGGGGCAGTTAGCAGCTGCCATTGTGTCCCTGTTGCCTGCGGTGCCCCTTGCCCGGTGCACGGCTCGTCCAGTCGAATGGTTAATTTACAGCGCGAGAAATTGATTGCCACTTGGCAGAGTGTACAATTTGTGGGGTGTGTCCAAAAATTTTGGTTGGTTAATTGTGGGTTTTTTTTCTTATTCAACATCAGGTTTTGTTGCTGCGTTTTCGCAACAATATTTTATTGGCGGCATTTGCCAACTTAATTACAGTCGAGGTGTTTATACGCCTTATCGAGTCATCACCGTACACAGCGCATAATAGTGTTCAGCGCAATCAACAATTGGGAATGATATATACGGGGTAATTAACAACAAGTCGAACCAGCTCTGAGCCTAATGCAAATATCTGATGGCAACTGATGAAAATAACCCTTATCGGAATAATAAATGGACTATTGGAATAAATGTCAGCCAATAAATATACGAAACTTTCTCTGATTGCGTTATTTACTGGGCTTATACTGGCACTGGCCCAGTTTCAAATACTTTAAAATTTGTAATCGCACAAAATTAGAGCAAGAATATTTAATTTTTAAATGTTAGTTTTAATTGGATTTATTTTTAGCGGGAAAAACAAACATTTCTAAAAGTGACAGCAATATTATGACTTAATTACTGAGTATAATCATTGAAAAATCTTCCATAATTAAAGATTAAAAGTATTTTTAATTTATTATAAGAAAAAGAAAAACCTCATTTGTATTAAAAATATTGTAATTTTCAATTGTAATTTAAATCAAATTTAGTTGGTAAGCTTTATAATGTACATAATTACATATATGCATTGCATTTCCAATTTAAAACACTATCGTCGTCTTAAAGTCTTCAATCTTTAAAGAAACAAATTATTTTGAGCATATTATAATATATTTATTTAATTGATGAGGATAGTAAAAAGGAAAAAATCGAATTTGTGTAAATGTGATGTGTAAATATTTAAATAGATTAAAACACTTTTTACTTCATTTAAAACAAATAAATATATATGTATGTATGTATGTGAGCATATATTTAGTTGATCAGCAATATATATGTTAAGTTTTGTAACTGTAGATACCCAAATACCAGCATATTATCTAATACATAACGTTAACAAACTTTGGCAACAGCCAACGATAACTTGTACAAAACTCTGTCATGACGAGTTTTGCTCATGTTGTTTATTATACCCTTTTAGGGGGCATTATAATTGTGGCATGCAGCTTGGGAGCCATTGAAGAAATCATCTCTGAACTCATAAAAATATATATTCTTGATCAGCAACGAAATGCGAGTCATTTTGAAGCTTGATAAAACTGGGTATATATCCATCTTCTAGCTGCAAATAGTACATATGTCGGAGCCAAGTGAATCGGATCACTATATCATATAGCTTCCATTGTAAAATACATTTTTTAATTTATAAAGTTATTAGAACCGAGCTTAGCTAATATGCATATTGTTATGCTTCTGACTTTGTACAAAGAATCATCAATATCGCAATACTATTTCATAGAGCTTTCAAACTTATAAATACTAAATTTCATATTAGGAATATTTAGATATCAACAGCTTGACTCCTTTCGGCAAGGGTGTTTAGAGTTCGGCGATCGCCAGAAAGCTTTTCCTGCTTGTTTTCAACTGGGTTTGTTGGCCTGTCGTGGCTAGAAAAAGAATTCAATATTGGGCTCTCACCTAGTTGCATGTCAGGCAACATTGCCAAAGCCATCAATCAATTCAGACACCAGAAATGTAATCCTCGTAACTCTGCCGCACCCTGCACCCTGCACCCATGCCACACACCCACACCCCTTCTTCGTTTTGTAGTGTCTCACTTGGTGTATGGTGTTTTGTGCACACTTCCTGTCGCCACAATTTGTTTGTGCCGCTGTCAAGATGTGAAAGCGACGAGCCCCCTTTGAGGGGGGGGGAGGGACTTGTCCAGCGCCTGGCTGGCACGCAGAGACACCCATGCGATCCATTGAAGCATGTGACAGGCGGCGGGCAGAGCTCATCAATCTCGTGTCGAGGTCTAAACAAAATATGCAATGTGTTTGGCATTGCGGCAAAAAGGCCAGCATCGATAAACCAACCGACAGACGACAACCGGCAGCAGACAGCAGACAACAGACAGAAAGCAACCCATAGCAAAAGCAGCAAACAAAAATTAGAAGCCAAAGCCAATGCCAGAAACAGCAACTCAAATCCAAACATGGCAGCCGAAAACCCTTTGCGGCCTAACCACACACACACACACACACACACTCACACACACACACAAAGAGTAAATATTATAACCACACATACACACACACACACACAGTTTGAAAAAAAATTAGAGAATATGTGTTGACAGCAGTCATCAATCAAGCGACACAACTTTTGACATGTCAAATGAACGAGCTGGCGCATAAATTACAACTCAACGACAACAACAACAACAACAACAACAAGAACAGCAGCAGCAGCAGCAGCATATGGAAACCGTTTCAGAACAGTGCGCAGAGCGAGAGAGAGCGAGAGAGAGAGAGAGAGGAAGAGGAAGAGATATGAAGTGCGATATGGGGCAAAAAATAAAGAGAAAAAAAAAACAAAAACAAAAACAACAAAAATACCTTGCGTGCCAGTAGCCAGCAAACATGTCAAACGGCAGCAATTGGAAAATCAATTTCAACAGACATACAGAGAGAGAGGGAGAGGGGGAGATGGAGACAGAGCTAGAGAGAGAGAGAGCGAGGGCGCTGCTCAACTGTGACCTGGGGAGTCTTTAGATGCGGCATGTTAAATGTCATTACATTACTGATAAGATTGATAACGCCTAAACGGTTTTGTGTGTTTTTGTTCGCCTCGCTTACGTGACTCTCAAGTGAGTCATGCGGCGCATTCAATCGCTATTCGCTATCGCAATCACTTGAAATACTCATTCACTCACTCAATCACTCACTCCAGCAGGCAGGCAGAGAGTCAGCCAGTCAGCCAGTGAGCCAGCCAGACAGACAGACAGACAGCCAGTCCATCAATCAGTCAACACAACACGCTGACAGACATTTCCACTTAGAACAAAGGCTGCGCAATTTCAATCGAACTCGCAGCAGTCTCATTTTTGATTACGAGTTGATTAATTCATATTAAATCTGATTGTAAGCAAGGCTTAGCTCAATTGATAATCGATTACATGGAAACGATTTTGATGTAATTACAATTTATAATTAAATATTTGTATTTTGTTTAGTTGTCAATTTGTTTTTAATGTGCTCACAATAATAACAATAATAATAGTCTCTAAAATTGAGCAATGATTAAGCAAATTTAAGGTTGATTTTGATAATAATGTTAAATTAAGATACAACCAAAAGAACTAGTTCAATACACAAGTCGCTGAATTCCGAAAGGCAGTTCGCATCAAGAGGCAACTTTCTCAGAACTGACAGATAATTTGAAATTAAAGTAAAGTTGATAAGGGAAATACATAAATTATAAGAATAGGAATATTAATTTTAAATAAATAATGCTAAATTCTAAAATCCATTTGTATAATCATCTCAAGTCGAGTACTTATTGGTAAGCCATAATTTTGTTTATAAATGAAATAAAAAACATATCTAATAACGAAATAAAACTAATCTTGAAGTGCTCATCGTGAATATTTAATGTCCATTTGTTTATTTATTTATGAATGCATGAGGCTCATATAACTAAAAAAAGAAAAATATCAATAAATAACATCTATATGATTTAGTGGATTTGATAGATTTGATAGATTAGAAGCTATCTTTGTTGAGGGACTGATTTACACAATTTAATTTACTACACGGCTTTTGTTGCTGATCATATATATATATATATTACTTACTTTTTCTCAACTTTATAAAACCTTGATTACCCGTTTTCAGAGTGCTCAATATATAATCAAACACATTCGATATTTATCTTACCTGTTGATTTTGAAACTGATTCAAAAAAAGTGTTGATCAACTGCGTTTGATTTTTCCTCAGAAATTCGATTGCTAAAATAGGATATGTGTTAGCTAACCAAGAAACAATTTCTTGCAAAATTCGCAGGGTATTCAATATATTTTTCCTTTCCTTGCATATTTTTTTCTCATTTTTTTTGCATTTAGTCAACACTGTGACAGATTTGAAAATTCTCTTTTCCGTTTGCTTCTCTTGTTGATGCTTCTGTTGCTGTTGCTGTTTGTTTGTTTGTTTGTTTGTCTATTTTTTGTTGGCACTTCAGTTGGCGTTGGCTGTGACAAATCCTTTACCGTTATTTGCGTACGCTGACACTTTGACAGGCGGCGACACACATGCGAGGCTCTCACGTCCCACAAGAGAGAGAGCCCCTATCATATTACTTACTGCCGGGGCTTACTTTGTTTGCCTGCGGCCTGCGGCAAACTTTTCAATATTCGAGCGAGTCGCGCGAGTCGTGACAAATTCATTTCAATTTTCATACTCAGTTATATATATATATATATATATGTATGTATATATAGATATTGCTACGCAAATACAAAGGGAATTTCAGTGGTATACAAATTTTTGTTTCCGGCTCAGGCGACTTCGTGCGTGACAGCTGTCAGTTGAGCTCTGCCAAAATATTGACAGTTAGCATGCGTCACTTGGCAAACGAGAAACGAAGAGGCGTTTTGGCAATATTCGCTACCAACTTGAGAACTCACTGTTTACATTTCGACTTTAAAACAATTTTTTTTGGACGGAGGTAATTCGTTGAACGGCAACAGGCAAATCCATTGCAATTAAGAACTGTCAACAAGTCTTTTGTATACACAACATTTTTGAAATCGCCGTCGAATTCTCAACAGACACTTGATTTACTGTGCTCAACGTAATTTGGCGCTAGCTTCTCGTTCCCCAGATTCCCCATTTGTCTCAGTCTCCTCTGGCTCTTTGGCAGTCGGCATCTCTTTGTAATTGATTGGCCGGCGGGTTAGCCAGCTGACATTGCATGTCGCATTCAATTGCCAAGTGTGCCACAGCGCAATGAAGATCACATAGAACCAAACAAAAACACCTTTTGACAAAAAAAAAAACAAAATAACAAACAAACAACTGGCGTCTGATTGTGTCAGGGACTGCATTTGATTGATCACCAAATTGAAATTATCTTCTAGTTCAATTTCTGCCTGCCTTGAAAAGTTGTTCAACTGTTTTGCATAAGCTTTAAGCTTTCAATTAAACATCGAATACAACAAATGCAGTCTCATTGAAAGTAAGGAAAGGAAAAAGGGAAAATCTAGCTTAAACACGCAAAAAATGACGTACATCTAGAATACTGGAGTTAATCGTCCAACATTGAAATATCAGCCAGGAGTTCCAAATATTATCATGCTTTTCAACGTTTCAAACTATATTTGTGATTTTTCTGGCTTGGAACTACAACTAATATGAAAATATTCTAAAATTGTCTACTATCCTGATATCTTCTTCTATATGCATACAGGTATTAGATATAGCTAGTACAAGTAAGTAAAACAAGTTGGAATACTCTAGTCGAGAGCCCAACTTTTAATTAGTTTAAATTTGGAAATACAAAAAAAGTGTTTCTTATCCAATCTTAATAAAAGTTTTACAGTTGATTAATAATATATATCGATATCCGTTGAAAAGCTATATCTTCACAATTGTGTTTTCTTTTTCTTGCTTTCTGGTATCGATTTGTATCGATATTCGCGAAACAGTGGCAGGTATCGATAACAAGAAACGTGGTAAAGACAACTTATATTCCAAATTTAAAATCTTTAGCTCTACTTCTAGACTAATCACTTTTACTTTATGGTATCGAAGATACTAACTTCCCTTTAGGCCATACTTCTGTCGCTTTTCACTAACCCCATTTATACAAATTTAATCCACTCAGTTTATCATTGCAATAACCAAGTGAGTTAAATTTATGTTTGAGTTCGTATTCATTTTTGATTAACACGATATTTATTGATCATTAGTGATTGAAGAATTTCATACATATTTTTTTATTGAACATATATATCAAATAAATAGTAAAAATGTTGGTTTAGCTTATCTCGTCATTTGCCTAGGCCTTAGCCAAGGCAGCAGCGCTCAAAATGGGATTGATCGATGACCCCATCATAAAGCTGTCCGAGTGTAATTCCAGTAGGCGCCAGAGTAAACAAACAAACATCGGTACTATATGTATATATATATATGTGTGTATATATGTATCTAGGCTATAATCATTGGAGTGTATCGTTGAATGGATATTGACACTAGATAAAGCATACTATGTGCTTAGTTGTTTGTTTGCTCAGCTCAGAGCTGTCAGTCGTAGTACGGTGATATACGATTTGGACGACTTACTGCTGTCTGTCTGTCCGTCTGTCTGTCTGTCCGGCTGTCTGGCTGCCTGACAGCGAATGAGATGTTGTTGATCATCAATAAAGCCGGAAATCGATCGAGTCTTTGAATTTATGATCTCGAAACGGGCATAAGTCGCCGGCTTATCGCGAATGCAATTTATAATACAAAATGGCAGACGAGTCGAAAGCGAAGCCAAATGGGCAACATAATTAATATTTAAGAGCTCCGCCTGACAGCACGTATCGACCATCCACCATCCACCATCCACCATCCACCATCCACCATCCACCATGCACCATCTACCATCTACCATGCCTATATCTACATGCCCCATCCTGTTGCTCTTCATCAGCGATTCCAATCAGATAACATTAGCACGTCACATCACACAGCGTGCAAAAATTATTATTCATTGAATTTGTGATAAATGTGACAGGGCCCAACAGGCAGTCGTCCAGCGGCGAGTCCGCTACGGATTCCAGTTGCAACAATGCGTTGCGTTGCACACACAAACAGACAGACAGACAGAGAGACAAACAGACAGACAGAGAGAGGAGGCCGCATCGAAGCTGTCAAAAATTTGTTGCAAAAGATATTATCTGTGCCGCATCGACTGTTGCAGGCAGCTGACTGACGACTGCTTTTCGCTGTAGCTCATCAATAACGACGACGACAAGGACAAGGACGAGAATGTGGCAGAGAGTGTGTTGCAAGCGAGGATGAGTTGCACTTGATGACGATGATGACGATGGCAACGATGATGATGATGATGATGATGATGATGATGATGATGATGACCATGATCGATGATTGGCCTTTTTTTTTTCTGTGGCAGACGCAGACGCTGAGTGACGATTGCTGAGCACAACGGGGCACCCGTACCATAAACAATGTTCAGGCAACTGTGACCACACCCATTGACAGCCAGACAGACGTCAAGCGGACAGACGGACAGATGGATGGACGGACGAAGATGTGCAATGTGCAGCGATGGCAACAATTATTTGCGGAGAATCACAACAGCACCAAACAAACAACAACAACAAACAAACAACAACAACAAGGAATAATGCATCCATGGAATGGCCACTTGATTGATGGGCTCAATAAATTGCACGAGAAGCGCATTGTGAGTGTCGTTGTCGATGTTGTTTTCAGTGCAGCCTTTTTGCCAATGGCTGTTGCTCTGGTTGCTGCCACAGATCTGCTGCAGAGCTTGCGATAAGATATAGGTGACAGCCAAGAACGGGACACCGTTCGACGCAATTAGATCAACCGGCGAACTGGGCATAAATGGTTGCAACAACCATGTCAAGCGCTGCAAGAACGGCAGACTAAAAAAATAGAGTTGCAATATTAAGTAAGCCAACAGGTGAGCATATAAAATATAACTGAATAATCAAGCTAATAGTCGTAAGTATCAAATAGAACTGCATTATTAAGTAAGCTAACAGCTGAGACTATAAAATAGAACTGCAATATTAGGCAAGATTAGATTGAGAGTATTAAATAGAGACACTCTTTTGGGGCAGCTATTAGATTATATTATAAAGCTTATATTAATTATGTTGCATTAATTATGTTGCATTCATTATGTTGCATATATATTGTCAGATTAAAGACTGACTATAAATATTGTTAAACGATCTGCTGGCTACAAGCAACTTTTGCAAATCTTATTGAGCATCTCTTCCCTCATTCGAGTCTGATGTAGCAGCTACAAATTAGATGTGAATAATACTGATGATTATGGCAAAATATATATTGAAACACATAATGATATAATATAATAAGAATATAATTCTTTAACTTAAATGTTGTAATTTATAATTGCATTATTTTTATACTCTGATACCTGACACAGAAAAATACAGAACGTAGACAATAAATTAAATTAAATTAAATTAAAAATAAAATGCAACATTTAAATTAAAATTAAAAACATAAGAAATATTTACAAGATCAGACAAAGTATTCAGAACTGCAAATAAATAATAATAAAATCGTCATTTCTTTCGTAATTCATAGCTAGAGTCAGCAGTTTTTGGTTGGTAGCTTTCGGGTTCTTCAAAAATCGACAGATATATTCTTATCGGTAATGTCTACCTCTAACACCTCCAGGCAATCTGCCCCTAAAAATAAAAAAAGGCATATTCTTTCACAATTTTTGAGCTAGAGTCACAAAAATCTTGAGGGCAAACTGCCAATAACCAATAATAATCTTTAAAAATCTATAAACAAATTTGATAATAAGTGCCAAATCGACATAATAATTTTCGAAATGAATATGAATGAAGATATAGAAAAAGTGCTGAGGAGCAAGATAAAAATACCTTTTTCGGAAGCGAACTAGAAGAAGCCCAATATAATATAGAATTATTATAATAGAATCATTATCGAATAATTGAAATGTTGATTTTCTGTGATTTAGCTGCTCAAATTAAGATTTTCAATTTTCATTTAAGGGGACATTCTTGGGTAGGTAAGAGTTGTTCTGTGTGAAACAATTTATTTATAATTTCTAATTTCATGTCTCATTTCTTGCTGTCAGGTGATGTTGGTGATTAATGCACAAAAGTGTTTCGAAAGTAAGGGTCTCTGTAGAGAAATACTTCTGGCAGTGGTTGTCTATATATATATATATATTTATATATATATCTGTGCATGTAGATATTGTTTACATTTGAGTTATGTGTTTGTTTCTAAAATGAAATTATGTGTTAATCTCATTTGATTTGTCATTTTCACATGATGTGATTTGGCGGCCTTCCCCTCAAAATGAAATTATCTAGCGCTGTGATGTATGGCGAACAAATGTTTTCTTGACACATTTATTTGTTTAATGAGACGTTGAATAATTAGTTGGATACACAAACCAAATGACTCAAATAAACATTTTCTAGGTATTCACATATGTGTGTGTGTGTGTGTGTGTGTGTGTGTGTGGATGTGTGTGTGCATGTGGCACGTTTACATTGGTTGGCACAACAATTTATAAATTATGATTGACGACTCGCCACTGATTGTGTGACCCGTAATAAGAGCCTCCCCCCCTCCCCCACTCAGGGCTCCCCACCCCTGGTTCTCATGCATGATATTATTATTTTTCTCTGCCTGTATTTTTGTGCGGCGCTTTTTGCTCTGCTTCGGTCATTACGGCTGACAGCGAGCCTTCAAAATGAAGAGTTTAGATTGATGGGCACACATCGGTCAGCGAGGCGAAGCTGCCACATGCAACATGATCAAACTGAAACACAGATACTCTATTTTCTTAACAGTTGTAGATTTATTCCAAAATATACTAGTTATGAATTATGCAAATAGTTGATTTTAATTATCAATTAAATAATATTTAGCATGATTCATTTATTATTAATTTTCTTCTTCTCGAATAAAATAAGGCAAACATTGCTAGAAGTTCATTGGACCCGTTTGCTGGGCCAAATTGCAGTTACTGCTGTGGTTTGTCTGGCTGGCCTGTTGACAGGTCACTAATTTCAAGTTCTCTAAGCACCTTTTTCGTTTTTGGCTGCAAATTTGTTCTTTCTTTTTTTTCTTTTGGTTTTTTCCTAGGGCAACGATGATTGATGATTGATGCGATATTGCAGCACAACAAACACAACGAAAATAAAAAAAAAAAAAATGAAAACCCTTTCTGCTGGTCTTTCGAAACATATTTTATGTAGAAATGTCATTTGAGTTTGGCAAAAATATTAATCATCATCGTGGAACGAGTCCCCATCGCTGCCATGTGATAAATGAAGTTCGAGACGCGCCGGATTGGGAAATGTTCGCTATGATGGCTTGGGGTAATTAGCGAGAGCTGCTTGTAAGAGCCAAGAGCCGAAAGCCGAGAGTTGAGAGTTGAGTATAATATATGTGTATATGCCGCATAATGATGTGCACACACCAGCAATGCAGTAGAGCAAGAGAGGGCGAGAGAGGGAGACGGCAAAATTAAATATGATAAAAGACCCACACACTGTCTGTCGGCATAATTAAGTATGACATGCAAAAGTATGAATTATCACTGAGATGTCAAAATGTCACAGCTGGCGAAGACAGAGAGAAAGAGCGAGACACACACACTCGCACACACACACACACACACACAGATAGATAAAGAGACAGAGCGGAAGGCATAAATAAGATACAAGACGAGACGAGACGACACAACACGAGACAAGACAAGAAGACAAGCCAAGACGAGCCGAGACGAAACGAAACGAGACGAAACGCGACGAGAGCAGTGCAAAGCGTAGCTGACAAACGAACGCCGCGTGTGGGATTAACTGACTCGAAAATTTATGATATGAAAAATTACTTGTTACTCAACAGGCACACAACAAAGCAAGAGAAAGAAAGAGTGGGAGCGAGATAGAGCGGAAGAGGGGCGAACTATAAGTTTGTATATTATTTTCTCTCTCTCTCTCTCATTCTGTCTCTCTCTCTCCATTCACAATGAAAAATTTGTTGCTCGAACAAATTTTGTAAAGTCTGTGCTGAAAAATTAATGTGCCCAACTGTCATTGCAGTGACAGAGATGTACCGGAATGGAATGGGATTTGGGGCGTGAGGGTTGCTGAGAGTTGCTGTTGCTGTTGTTGTTGTTGTTGTGAAAGCTTATGATAAATGATTTTGAAATGTGACAAAATGCTTACGAGTGGGATTAACAAGACGATGTCAGCAACGACGGCGACGACGACGACGACGTCGACCTAAGCCTGGCAAAAGGATGCTTACTTTGCTTGTGTATGTGTGTGTGTGTGTGTGTGTGTGCGAACAACGGGTTGTGCGAGAATTATTGTTATTATGTATAAACAGCTGTGGTAGGGGTGAGTGGGGAGTGCCACAATCTCGGGTCGGATTATGTTGATTATTGTAATGAAGTCGTGGCTGGGCTTAAAATGTGTGCAGTGGGCGTTCTACTTAGAAAGTAAGCATAGTAATTATGTCTTCATTTAGAAATACTCAATGTAAAGTACACTGCGAAAAAAAAGAACCAGCTGTCTTTATGAACGTTATAAAATCGAAGGCTAATTGCAGGGAATGGAACACATAATGTCAAGTTGCCAAATATAATATAATAATTGCCATGCTAAGTGGCATATCTAAAGTCAGTAAATGAAAAAAATATGTGTTTTTTTTTTAGTTTTTAAAAAGAGATGATAACAGACCCAAACACCGTCTGCCGGCATAATTAAGTATGGCATGCAAGGCATGAATTATCACTGGCAACATATCACAGCTGGTGAAGAAGATTTAAGAGAACAGTTAAGATAAGAAAATTTACGAAAAAAAAGTTGACGTGCAACAAGACAAGCAAAGTTGTTGAAGAATATTTAAATTTGCTAAAATGTTTGTTCTCAAATTAAAAATGTTTCCCTTTACTTTTGAGACATTGACTCAAAATTCGAATTTGGAATTTTCTTGAATGCAATTACAGTTACAATAAAGCGCTTATTTAGTTTAAAAATATCGTCTTCTTTTTGTTTCTCAAATTTTTAGTTTGCTTGAGAACTGAATACTGTTCATAGTCAATTTGTATTTGTTTGACCAAAAATGCTCTTAGAAATTATTATTGATTTCGAAAAACATACATAAAACTTTTTTATTTATTTGTAAAAAAAATGAAATTCTTTAAGTTTGTATGGCAATAAATAATTTAAAATTGATTGATTGAATTACGAGTTTTGAATACTTATTTATTTAATTACTAAAGAGAATGGTTCGAAATTAATTCATAGCCGATTTAGAATACTAACTTAGAATACTGACTAGGAAATCATCTAGGTCAAATTTGTGATAACGAGGAGGAAGCACATGATAACAAATTGTATCGCATCAGTCAGGAAAGATGTAGAGACATATTATAATCTCTTAAGTCATAGACTCAATCCGATAAAAATTCATTACTCCAAGGTTAGCGAAAATAGTGTAATTTTGTCTACTTTTCATTTTTAATAATAATAGTTAATAATTACTAATAAAAATAACTCGCTCAGTGCAGCACACTTGTAAATAAATTATATTTATTTTTGTTAATATTAACTTTTTAATATACAAATAATATATCAAGTAATGATAATACTATAAATGTAATTACACAAAATACATTTATTTTTGATGAAGGCTGCACTTGCCACAATTATCTCACTTTGAGTTATGTTCATCGATTTGCGGCACTTCAAAGCGACAACAAATTGAAGAAATGTGATTCATTTGAATCCATTTGGAATACTACTCGCTGGCATCACGTGTGGCGACACCAATACCACTGGTCAAGTGAGGCGACGCCAACGCGAGGCAATCGATGATGGGCGATCAAAGCGATCATGTGAAAAACAAAGTGCCATCCATCTTGCTAGTTTCGACGCCTTCCTGGATTTTGGGTAGAGCCACAAAAAAAAAATAAAAAAAGCGAAAGGCAAACTGCAGTCAGTCAGACAGTTGGACAGCTGGACAGTTGGACAGTTGGACAGCTGGACAGTTGGACAGCTGGACAGTTGGACAGCTGGACAGTTGGACAGTTGGACAGTCGGATTCATCGATCGATCGATCGTTGGCTCGATCTGGCTGGGTTAAGACATCATCAGTCAAATGGCTCGACAGCGTCCAGGCCTGGGTCAATTGGGCTTGGCAGCTTGTTTGATTTATGTAGCCATTCGGCAAAGGCAGACACTTCACCAAAAAAAAACACACAGACGACCCTCTCGATAAAGATAGCTATTGGTTTACCTCTCTAGCTGGCTGCTAGCCACAATCCATCATATCTAATTTAACATATCGACAAAGTTATTACACTGTCCATAAAACGGCACTTAGACGCTAGATAAGAGAGAGTTGGTGGGCGGGGTGGTGGGGGGTTAGTAGGAATTGTAGATATATATCAAATACTGGAGTCCCTGGAGGAGTTAACCAGATGTCGCATTATACACTTGAGCCGCATTTGACAAGATGGTAAACAGCGATTGGGGCAAGTGCGACGACGCCGCTTGACTAATTGAAAGTATGCAGCGATTTGTGGGAGCACCCGCGCTGTGGCAGCAGTAAATCGAAGCGGGAGGAGGATGGAGGGAGGGGGGCGGCGAAGAGTGAGCGCCACACCTTTGTCCACTTTCGTCTGTACAAATAAATCAATTAATTTAAACTGTCGGCCAGCTGTCAAATTGTTGCTACCGGCAGCGTTTTACGCGTTGTCTCGTTTTGGGACTCGAAGTTTGAGTTTCGAGTTCGGTTCACGTTCACGTTCCCGTTCACGTTCCCGTTCCCGTTCCCGCTCCTGGTTTAGATGGCGATGGCGATGGCGATGGCGAGACTGGCAGGCAATGGCGACATGTCGAGATTTACCGAGTGATTGACGACTTTATGTGTCATTAAATACCGTTAGCAGCGACTGGCGTTGGCGTGCTTGCTGTTGTTGTTGTTGCTGTTGTTGTTGCTGCTGCTGCTGTTGTTGTTGCTGTTGTTGTTGTTGTTGCTGTTGTCGTTCTTCTTCTTCTTGTTGCTTGGCACATTGCATTTGAGTCATTTTTCATGCGATGTTGCTCAGTGAAAGTCGTCTGAATTTGCTTGGAGACTTTTTCTTGCTGTTGTTGCCCCTTGGGTGTACTCTGTGTGTGTGTGTGTGTTGTGTGTTTGTGTTGTGTGTGATTAGCAACAATTAAACACCAACTGCGTGGGGCGGCATTAATTAAGAAATGTTCTGGATTAGTCAGAAGTGCACTTTGTGGGCAACTTTGGGGCAACTTGAACCAAATAATTATCATTTACATGGATTGCCAACAGCGTGGGAATAAAAAGCGTCTGATAATATAAATATAATTAATTGTAATTACTTAAATTATCAACTATTTAAAATTATTGAAAATAATAATATAATTTTATATATATTATATATATTAAAAATTAATGTAGACTTTACTAGCCTACCTTCCAAGTTTGGTAACTGTTGCTCTTAAATTACGGGAGATATAGGCGTTTATCGTTTTTGGAGGCGTGAGTGGGCGTGGTCCACAATTTTTTCATCGATTTTGAAAGGTGTTACCAGCAATATACCTTTCAAATTAGGTAACTCTACCTTTTAAATTGTGTTTTATCGATTTACACCATCAGGTGTATCGGTTTTAGGAGGGAATTTTTATCGATCTTTTAAGGGAGCTTTTTGTGAATTTTGTGACTATAGCATACAAATTGTGGTAGATATGCGCATTCCAGATTTCTGATCTGAAAATATATATGCTGATCTTTGGAGGAGTTTACCAGCAATCGATATCGATATCGGCTTTGGCGATTATGGGCGCGCGTGTGGGCGTGGCTACCAGTAATATACCTACCAACTCAAAAAGCTCGGAAGATATAGATATATGAAGGACATCGCCAACAACCCACCAACCTAATTTGTTGACTGTAGCCTTAACATTGTGGGAGATATGTAGACCTATCGATTTGCGAATATCGAATTTATCGATTTCCCAACCTTCTAATTTTCGATTGGAATTGAATAAAATGTAATCCCAAAAATCTCCTATGAAATATAAACTAAGCAAATCACTTTTGTGACCATTAAAAATATTGTCTTTAAAATACATTCAATAAACCATTCAAGAAATCAAAGTTCAATTTACTAAACCCTGTTTAAGATTGCCATCAAATTGAATGCAACTAGAGCTGGCAGTTATGATAGACACCTTGCCACACAGACATGTTGAGGCACTTAATGTGGCATAGGGGCAACAATAAAAACGAAACGTTCGCCAAAATGTGCGAGTGGCAACGTTAACTGTTAAGTGGTGCACTCAACTAGCAGCTTATTAGCAAACTTTCTCATTGGATTATATAGTTGAATATTATAATAATCGAGTTAGAAAACCGTGTTGTCCCATTACTGAGGGGGGGTGGTGGAGGGAGGGGATGGCAGGACTCAGTCGGCAGCTTTCATGCACAATTTCCGCTTCATGGTCGGAATAAGTCCATGGTTTACGAGTATGTCGAGGGGGGGGTGGAGGGGGGGGGATGTGCTGGTTGGGGTTGGGGTGTTCAAGTCGAGTAACAAAAAGTGGCCAACTTTTTAGGGCGACAAGGAAATACTTTGCTAAATTGCCTGGGCAAAGCAAGCCCCCGCAACCCCCTCTCTCTCTCTCTGTCTCCCTCTCTCTCATCAAGGGAGCCAAGCCAATAACAAAACACACACATGCCAGCCACCTAAATGCCAATGAGTGTGTGTGAGTGAGTGTGTGTGTGTGTGTGTGCGAGTGTGTTTGTGTTGAGGATTCAACTTTTACAAATCGTTAGCATTTCGCACGTTTATTGAGTTGTTTTTGTATGTAAATTGGTCGCATAACTTGCCAGTTGTTGTTGTTGTTGTTGTTGTTGTTGTTGTTAGTATGGGATTTTGATATGTAAAGTGTCGAGTGGCAGTGTCCATAGTTGCCTCTTGCGGCATATCCTTTTGCCGTACACTGGATTATTGTCTGTAGATTTGCAGATATGCGCCTTGTGTCTGTATTTGTTTGTCTATAAAGTTTGATTCCCTTTGATACCCTAGAGCCTTTAAGGCAGGGTATATTGTTATTTTTGCAAAAGTATCTAGCAGCTAAAAAAAAGCATATTCCTGATCAGTATTAACTGCATAGATGATATAATTGATATAATAATAATGCACACGGAACAATAATTATTCCTACTCTCAAATATTTCAAGTATTTTCTCACTTAACAACAAAAATTAATTATATATTTTAGATTAATTTTAATATAACAAATCCCAAAAATAATAAATAGAAAATCTCACTTTGGCATGGTTAAAAATAGTATTATTAATAACCAAAGAGTCACTTTTTTTGTAGACCAATAAATATTCGTACACTTCTCAGTTTCCTAAAATTCTAATGAAAGATCAGCGAATATGGTGCTTTATATTTAAAGGCCCCATTAAAGATAAAGAACCACATTTGTCTTTTGTCTTTATGATGGCTTAAAAGCGACGGAATATTGCTTTAGTCAAGGTATTGTTGACCACTTATTTACCACTTATTTTATTTATTTTAAGGAATTTTATTTAAGGATTCCTTTAAATGAAGTAATCATTTCCTAACTATAAGCGCTGCCTTAGTTTATTTTACTGTCTGCCATCAGAAATGGAAGCACTTCCAAGCATGCTTACATTTGAGTGTGACAAACTTTTTAAATTCATATTTATATTTAAGACCTGTGTGCAGGGTATATCGCAGTCGAGTTGACTCGACTTGAGCATTCTAAGTTGTTTAGAATGCGCCAAACGCATTCTCTAAAAAGTTGTATCCATTTTCACAGAGTTTGCTTTTGCCGTCTGAGCTTTTGTCTAACTCGGAGTCTCGGCCGAGCTCTGCAATTGGGATTGGGTCGAGTTTTGGTACTGAGTCTCGGTGGGGGGTTCTTGGCCTTGGTCTGGGTCTGGTTCTGGCTCTGATTCTGGGTCTGGGTCTGAGTCTCGTTTGTTGCTGTTGGTGTTGGCATATTTGTCGTTTGTGGTTTCAACTGCAAATATTATAGCAAATTGAACTGTAAATAGTTTTATTGCCCCTAAGCCACAAGGCGGGTATACGATTATATACGCATACGACTTTGAGCCAAATACACACACACACACACACACACTTACACACACTCACATAACTCTGATAATTTCATTGTTTTTGCTGGTTGGCATTTCTGCCATTGCATTGGACACAAAAACCACAAAATGAAGTTGTTGAAATGCACACAGATTTACTCCAAGGAATGTCGTCTTTCCTTTCCACACATAAATACCAAAGTTGGCCAGCAGCTAAATCAATTTGGGAGTCGCCTCCATTCCAATGCCCACACACCCCCCGGCGTGGGCCAAATACGAAATGTAAATCAGAGTTTATCGTTGTATTATTTGCTTATATATAAATTATGCTGCAATGTGATCTTGACCCGGGTTTTTAATGCATTGAAGGTGATGTCTCCGAACCCTTAAGGTATATATATTTTTGATAAGCATAACTAGCCGATATAAAGAACGATCGATCGAAAGATGTTTGTTTACTGAGATATTCAAACTAAACTTGTTATTTTATTTAGACAAAAAATGATCGAGATCAAACTACTATATTATATAGCTGCCATAGGAACGATCGGTCGAAAGATGAGTTCGTGTATGAAAAACTTGTCTGTTTACCGAGATATCAAAACTAAACTTTTTCTTTTATTTGTGCAACAAATTATCGAGATCAATTTACTATATTATAAAGCTGCCATAGGAACGATCGGTTGAGAGATGGGTTCTTATGTAAAAAACTGTTTTGTTCAGTAAGTTATTCCTCTATTGTCAGCCTTATAATAGAAAGACCATCATAGAGATCGGACTTCTATAACATATAACTGACACAGTAATAATCGTTCAAAACGTTAATCAAAATTTAAACAGCATCGAACTACTATATCATATGACTTTCATGGGAACAATGTGTCGTTTTTTTCACCTTTTATATATTTCCAAATATTTATGGCCAATCCAATTTCTGGAAATAAATCTTTTCTTAAAGGGCTCAAAGTGCACCCACTTTCATTTTTGCTATTGGACTTTTTTCCAAATCTATATCTCAAATATGTATCTCAATTTTTTAATTTCTTGCTTTGAATCTCTGTTTTTCCAGTTTTTACCTTCTCAAATCCTTCCAACAATATATACGCTAGACCGTTTCACATTTAAATATCTGCAGCTATTTTTATTTCACTTATTTATAATTTTAATTTTATTTTTTCAATTATAATATATCATAATTATGAGTGTATCATAATTTCCATAACATAATTATTTTGTTAGATTATATATATTTTTGGGAATTTAAATTCCTTTTTAATTGTCTCATTATTCATTGGCTAAACTCAAAAAATGTATTTTATTCGAAGAGTTGCAGACAAATAATAAATATTTCAATTAAATATTTCATTTGAAATGAATTTCATTTTGTAGTGGAATTTCAATTAAAACTAAAATTGCCTAATTATTTACCAATTGCCCAATATTGGCTATTATTCATTTGATTTAGACGCCAATCCGTTATTGCTGCCGGACAAATAAATAATATTGCTTGTCTATGGATTATTTGTGTGGATAGATTTAGTCTACCTACTCACCTGGCTGTATAATGGCTCCTCCATCCCTTTCGACATGATAAATGATTGGCAAATTAATATAAAATTCATCAGAGCTTTGTATGCGGACGCAGAACATAAAACTAATCATTTCTGGCCGTAATTTGCATAGATATATCATTATTAAAAATATTATTTCGACTACAGCTTCTTCTTCTTCTTCGTCTACTTCTACTTGTGCAACGAAAACACGCCTCGCATTTTCATCAATCAATTGCGGAGAAAACGCCTGACATGAAAAATATGTCTGCGAGCTGCGAGCTGAGTGCTGTTCCCAATGCAAAATGTTAATTTATAAAAATTTAAGAGCACTGCAACGTGGCACTCGACATCAATCAAAAAAATCTCATCACACTGACTGAGCCACTGACAGTCTGACACTCTGACAGTCTGACAGACGTCTCAAATGCGATACATCCTCGCTCGCTTTGTGTCCAGCCTCGCAACTTTTATAAATGAGCCAAGACCCGAGCCACGTTTGATATGATGACGTTCCGTTGTCCTGGCCCGCCCTGGCCTGGCCCGACCTGGCCCTGTCAGCTCTGTTGAAAGATGTGAAAATTGTGAAAATTTTCATAAACATTCGCAGTCGTCGAGAAAGTTTATTAGATTTGTGCAACACAAACTCTCCACAGAGGCAGCAGTGGCTTCAATTTGTTCGCCACGCAGCGGGCCTAATGATGCTGCTCCGATACAAGCTGATAATGGGCCATATCATGCTGGGCTCTCTAATGATTAATTAATGATCCCTTCGCCAAACCTTAACCGTGGCTAGTTTCTACAGACTGCAAATTGTGCACAGCCCCTTGACAGCTGTGCCGCACCATTTATGATGAGTGACAAGAGAAATGATACACTGAGCAACAATGTGGGAGTGTCTGACTACAATATCTGTGATTAACGACCTTATTATGTACTCTCTCTCTCTCTCTCTCGCTCTCTCTCACACAAAAACCTGATTTTTCTTTGGTGTTAATTTTGATATATGGCAAGGGCTTATACAGATTTCTAGCTCAGAGAAAGAAAGTGTTTTATATTCGCATAGCAATCATTTTACTTTGGATGTGGAAGAAAGGAAAGCTAAAATTATTATCTTTATTTATTTATTTATTTAATGTCAACTAAAGTCAAACGATACAAAAAATACAGAAAGTAAAAAATTTAATCATAATTAATTTAAATAAAATTTAAAATTATATATGTAAATTCGAAAATAAGAAATATTTATAAGATTTCTGGGGGTATTTAAATGGAAAATGGGGGAAACCCAGAAAAAATCCAATCAGACCAAAATAATATATACAAATATTTTTTTTAGTTTCCCCAATTTTTGATTCAAATCTTGAAATATTTTTACATTTGAATAACCCATGATTTGTTTTATTTAGGTAAATATAACTAATAGTCTAAAAACTTAAGCAAAATTAGATTAAGTATTTAATTCAATTGTATTATTAACATATTTAAATTTCCCATATTTTATTTTTCAAGTGACTTTCTTAAGGAATTCTAAGATAAGGCCAAGTTGTGGCTGTTGAATAACCCCAAATAATTAATTTTGTGTATGTAAATTTGTCAGTTCAACACCCTTTAAATTCTAAGATTAGTTTAATTTTAAATTGGGCTTCGACTGTCAATATAAATCACTATAATAATACTCCCAATGGCTGTCGATGACGAGGAATTGGATCGGGTGCTGGCAATCAATGCGTTGTTGACAGGCTGTCAACAGGTCGTATGACTAATGTATTCCAAATGCAGTTGCAGTTGGGCAAATGATAAATTGACTGTGAAAACATTGGCCATGGACCAATAAATTTTCTGGCTAATAACCAGACCAAAGCACAGCGCTCTCAGCCAAACTCGGCGCTGAAAATTCCCTCAATTAAATCGCCTTTTTCAAAATGACGAATGCAGAAAACTTTTTGCCACAGACACTTTTTGTGCCTTGTAAACGTTTGCCAGTCCGTATGTGTCTGTGTGGGTGTGTCTATCTGTGTGTTTCATGCCCCTTGACGCGCCCTTTAACCTTACGCTGTGTGGCATGTCTTCGAGTGCCATGTCCGTTGGCCACTTGCAGCGTTTGATTGATTGAAACTGCACTCGAAACTTGACGCAACTGGCTGTCAAAAGTGGCGGCAAATAGCCCAGACAAGTTGGCCTGGCTTGGACAGCTTGGCAAAGTGTGCAATTAACGGTAATTATCAATGATCTTTGCACCTTGCTTTGGGTCAATGTGTGAGCCAAATGGCAAATGCATTGAGATAATATGTTTAGATAATATAGCTTATATGTGCTTTATTACGGGTATATAATAATATTTAATAACATAATAAAAAAAAACTAATAATTATTTATAATATAATAATTATATAAATATATAAATATCAAAATGTGTTTTTATTCCTAGCAAATGTTTTGGGATTTTTCTACAGTGATGGCTATATTTACTAATTGTAACTGGAAATTTCCAGAGTATTTTAAAACCTTTAGCTTTAAGCAATGGGACTTATTAATATTCTTGCATAAATTATTGAAAAGACTTCATAATTTAAGAACCTTATTCTGCCTATATCCATAAACATTCCACAGTCCCCAAATCAAGTCAACAGAGGTAATATGCAAATGAAATAATTATATAAAAGAATTTAAAAATACACCAATTTAATTACATATATTAATTTGTGTTCTTATTAATAGTATATTATTAAATTGTGCATTTTTATAGCTTTGGTTATAGGGTAGGGGTCATATCTACGTGTACATGAAGACTTGAATTAGCTAAAGTATTTAAATATATCAACTTATAAGCTGCAAGACTTCTCGATAGTTTGGCATAACTTACTTTCTTAATCATGAGTTCTTAAGCCTTCTCAAGAGGCCAAATGATTTAATAAATGAATTTAAAAATATATAAAAATGTTCTTTATTCAACTTTTACAAATAACCCCAAAAATAATCTAAAGTATTATGAGTTATGTCAAATTATTAACTCTGATTTGTAGTCGATAAATTGGTATAGCTCGAAAAATAATTAAAAATACGCAATTTGCTTGAATATAGCTGTTAAAACTGTCTATAATATTTAGCACTACTCATCGTATTCATCAGTCCCTAAATCGAGACGAGGACTACTCTCACACACACACATATACACACACACACATAAACACACACACACACAGTCTGTAAACATAATTGGAGCCCACACATCGCGTCAAGCAGACAATTGCAGTCTGGTTGATTTGCAGAAGGACTTGATGAAGAGCTGAATTCGCCTTCGCAGGCTGTCACTCGATGTTCGAGCTGTGCTTGAGTAACATCTACAAATTGTCCATTTACCTATGGAGCAGTTGCAGCAGTTGCAGCAGTTGCAAATCAACTCATCAACTCGTGTGGCATGTGTCCCATCTATGGTTATGGCTGCCCACTTGCTGCCACAAGACGTAGCAGAATCGTCTCGTTCCGCCGTCTCTCCGTCAATTTCCGTTCAGAGCACGACTCGAAGTTGGCAAACATTATAAATGCAGCCATAAATGCGTCATAAGCACAAACCGAGTCGAGGAGACGTCGCAGAAAGGCTGCAGCGGCAAACAACATAATAAATTAATTATATGCAACATCAACAACCCCCCCTCAACTAAAGTTGCGATTGATGCCTCACGCGTATGTGTGTGTGTGTGGCACGTCGTGAGCATGAGCATCATCTATTAGCAGTCAACGTTGACGATGTGGCACACACAGGGAGAGAGAGAGGCAGAGAGAGAGAAAGACCCGCCAGCGATCTGTTGTTGCCCTCCCTGCTGATCGCTCCCAGTGGCTGCCACTCTTGACAAGGCACAAACACGAGCCCAAGCAAACAAGGGGCGTGCATCTGCACGTGGGCAGAGGGGGAGGGTGGTCGAGCGGATAGGAAATAGTTTAGCATGTGTGGCATCGCAAGAGGCAAGATGGGAGGAGTGCCGAGAAGAGGAGAGTCGCTTTTATTGGGCTGAGTCCGAGACGACGAGACGAGCTGAGGCAAGGCGAGACCAGAGGCCAGAGACCAGGCCAGTCAAACAGGCAATCCATCCATCAGCCGCTGGCAGACAGCAATTGCCAGTTGCACGTTGATTCTCCGCACACTGCCCCCAATTGGGGTAGATAGCTTTTGGCTATGATTTTAATGACTGTCCAAAGGCAACATTGTTTAAATTTATTTTTAACAAAAATAAATATTTAGCATAATAAATACAATATTATTTTCATTTTGATTTCATTAGTAATTTAGTATTATTTTGCAATTTATATTAAATTATCAATTACATTTTCTAAATTTAAATTCAATTTCCAATTTATTACTTTTACATAAAAAACAAAATAAGAATTATTTTCTGAGTTATAAATAAATAAATAATTTATAATTGAGTTTTAATTTTTAAGCAAAATTCAAGATGTAAGATTTGTATAATTAAATGTAATAAATAAATTAATTAAATTAAGTTTTAATTTTATTACTAATAAATGAAATAAGAAAA
Organism: Drosophila anomalipes; assembly: GCA_035041615.1. Classification (NCBI taxonomy): domain Eukaryota; kingdom Metazoa; phylum Arthropoda; class Insecta; order Diptera; family Drosophilidae; genus Drosophila; species Drosophila anomalipes. The sequence continues at coordinate 6,059,273 of JAWNKZ010000187.1, forward strand.
ATTAAAATTAAGTTTCAAGTTTATTGCTTTTAAATAAAAGTCACACAATAAGAATTATTTTCTGAATTATAAATAATTGTGTTTAAGTAAGAATTATATAGCAATTTTTATTTAAAATATTCAACGACATGACAGTATAAATTTATAAAATATTTCTTATTTGCATAAGCTAAAAAAAAAACAACAACTTCAAATATTTACATTAAAGTCATATTTTCTTTTTAGTTTAAATTATTAGTATGTATATCAAAAATTTCTCAGCTTTGGGAATGCTACAAAGGTAAAAATTGACTTTTTTACTATAGGAAGCGTAATTAACAACTTTAATTAATCATATTAAATACATATTTTAGTTGAGTTTGACCTATTAGTATATTTTTTTAATTTTAAAGGGGTACCCAAATTTATTTGATTTATTTTATGTAAATAATTATTTTCTATGAAGTCTTATTAGATATACATATCTATATATATAATTGATTAGAATTTCTATTAAATTTTTCAATAAATTTAATTTATATATTTTATATAAAGCTTACTTATAGTCCAAAAACATTAAGCAAATATATTTTAAAGAAGAAAAAATGAGTTCCTTTCGTTTCAGAGCATAGAACCTTCGTTGGATAATAGTTGGCAATGCATTACTTGTTTAATGTATAGTTGTTGTTGTATAGTTGTTGGTGTTGTTGTTGTTGCTGTTATTGCTGTTGTTGCTGTTGTTGCCGTTGTTGCTGTTGTTGTTGATGTTGCTGCTGCTGCTGTTACATGAGCCAAGACTGTGGCACAAATGTTGCTGACTTTGCTGATTGCTGTCCCACTGCTCCCTCTGAGAAGTGTGGGCATGGCAGGGTCTTCTGTGGTGGTGGTTGGCTGGTGTTCTGATTGGAAAATCAAGTGTGCGCATGTTTGCCTGCTTTTAATGGTCGACTGATGGCTGCAACTCCGCTAATTGCGAATGCTTGACGCATGTTGCAGGCACTTGGCTCAGACACGGACTGGCAACTGGCAGGCAGCAGTCAGGCCAACTTTGCTCAGACAGTTCAGCCAAGTCAGCAATCAAGTATGAGTTCTGCGGGGCTTGGCAGAGCAGTAGTAAAGTGAAGCAACAGCAGCAGCAGCAGCAGCCAGCAACAGCCAGCAACAGCGGCAGCAGCAACTCTTTAGTTGCACAGTTCGCAGTGTGCTATGTGATTTTTAATTAGTTTTCTTAGAAATTAAATTGTTAATTTGATCGACGCATTTTCAGCGACGCTTCGCTAAGTGGCCACTTTTCTTCTTCTTTCTGTTGCAATTGCTGTTTTTTGTTCTGTTTTTTGCTGTTCTTTCTTCTTTGGCTCTTTGTCTACTCATTAATGCCAATTCTGGCGCGCCACTGTTGACGCCTATACCACGACACGAGGCACGACACGAAACAACTGCCACAGTTAATGTTCCAGACACAGAGTTGCTGCCACCAAGCGTTCGAATTGCATTCGAGTCGATCTCTTTTTGTGCCGCGTTGGGTTTTATGGGTCTTGTGAGTAGCAAGCATGACGTGGTATGGTGTGTGTGTGTGTGTGTGTGTGTGTGTGTGTGTGTGTGTGGTGTGTGTGTGTGTGGAAGAATCATAAAATAATCATTTGTATAAATGCATATGTATTTGCATTGGCAGCTGAAGATCGGTAAGATAAGAAAAGCAATGAGTAATTTTTTGTTTATTTCATGGGAACTTTTAATTAACTGTGTTAACGGCTACTCAAAGGTGATTATTGCTGCAGTTAGTTCCAGGCTATAATTAATATATAGTCTCAGCTGGTTCTTGAGCCCTTATTTAATTTGCATTTTACCAATTCTAGAGCTTAAAACTATATTTTTATCTAGGTTAGCTCAGCTTTGTTTCAAGTCCAAAATAGCGTTTTCTTTGCATTATTCTTATTGCCATATTTTTATTCATTTTCATGTTAAGTTTTGTTAAGGTTTTTATTTCTTCATGCGAATTGGTGTTATAAAGAATCTGTCTTTGTTGTTTGTTTAGTATGTAAAAGTATTCATTTAATTTCATAATGCAATTGCTATAAAAAAAGCAATTAATTTTTAAAAATATTTAAATGCTGATTATACGTTACGGGAACCTTTAAATTTGAAGGGCAAAGGACAAAAGTTAGCCAAAAAATTATAAGTAATTTTAATAATGCAAACAAATATTCAAACCTCTTACTCCTTAGACACACATGTATAAAATATATAAAATATGATAAATTGTATCAAATAATCGAGTACAAAAAAAAAAATAATTTTCTTCATCCCTTATTCTTCATACGCTGTAGTTTTTTAAGATATATATATATATATATATATATAATATGTACATACATGTGAAATTGAAATAAAATGGTCCTTCTTCTACTACTTCTAATACTACAATTACTTCTGCTACTACTAATACTACTGCTGCTAATACTACTACTGCTAATAACTGACTTTACTACTGGTAATACTACCTTTACAACCAGTACTACCAACACTGCTATTACTACTACTAGCAATCAGTAAACAGCAGGCAATAATGAATAACTTGTTGGTTTTTTCAGGGCTAGCTCGCAGCTCGCTTGGCAATTTAGAGGAAATCGCATTAAACTCGGCATTTATTCCAAGCCGACAAGTCAATTTGTGTGGGTGTGTTGAGTGTGTGGCATCCACCCCAAGGCACAAGCGGCGCTCAGATGTTAAAAACTCCGCCACTCTAGTCCAATATTCGAATAGTCGAGTCCACTCCAGTCGGAAGTTCATCTAAATTGGCGCAGTCAACCAACTTTCGCCTGCAATCAATCAACCAAACTGTCAGCCTCAGCTTCAGTTTCAACGGTGGTTGATGTTATCGCAATGTGTGTGGTGTGTTGTGGTGCATGTGATGCATGTGTTGCATGTGTTGCATGCATGGGATGGGATGGTATGGCTTGTGTGCATGTGCACACACACACACACTCGCTAGGCAATTAAGCCCAAAAATGCCAATTAACCTTTGAATGCCATGCACAGCCACGTAGCCAGCCAGCCAGCCCTCTTGGCGTGCATTGTATGCAGTGTACACTGTACCAGTGCTGCTCTGTGCTGTGTGCTCTGTGCTATGTGCAGGCGACTTAAGATAAAATAATTACCCAGACGCATAACTCGAAAGTAAAATATATACAAATTTAATTTATGCATGCACACAGCGAAAGCGACAAAGAAAAGAGGGAGAGTGGGGGTCAGGGAGAGAGAGAGAGAGAGAGATCAAGAGATGGAGCTGAGAGCCAATGGGAGTAAAGTGTCCACTGCAATTTATCTCACGCGGCTTTTTGTTCAACTGAACAGTCTTTATTACTCTTTCTCTCGTTCTTCGTACCTCCCCCCACTCCTTGCTCAAGCAGCCCTAAATATGAAATAATTTATGACGCGACATTTTCATCAGCAATTCGTTAAAATTCATGCATAAATGCAATTTTTTTTTATCATTTTTGCCTTTAGTCCTTCTTCTTCTCCCTTTTCTGCTTCTCCTCCTGGCTTCACTCGTCTGCTGCTTGTCGCTATTTTACAAATGTATTAAGCTGCGTATATGGCGAGGGAAGTCTGGGGGGTGCACACAAAGCCAGGCGACGACAACACGAATCGCATGTAAAATTCTTATTTTAATCGATGCAAATATGCAACAGGAACAACAACATAAAAAATCAGCGACGCGTCGACGACGACGCTACGTAGCCGGTGGTGCATGCAACAACGACGGCAGCCACGCCAATTTTGTATGACAGACTGGCCGAAGTGGTGTGTGCGTGAGTGTGTGTGTGTGTATGTGTATTTGTTTGTGTGTGGGGAGATGCAGAAACAGAATGCCGACCATCGCGATAATAAATCAATTTTCACAATAAACAGTTGCCAGCAGCAGGCGTGCCCATGGTGCACAGTGGCTCACGCTTATGTAAACCATAAAACAATTTAGCTGCTTTTAATTTGTATGTGTATCAATCATTATTTATATTCTGTTTGAGTTTTTTCTACTCTGTTTAAATTATAAATAAATGCTAAACAACTTAATATATTTTTACGTAATTTATTTATAAATGTTTCTTATTTAAAAATACAAAATAGGAAAATTATGATTTAGTTCACTGTGCAAGTGCTCCTCTTTCTCTATCCGTCTCTCTCTCTCTCTCCTGTTTTTATCTGGACATGGTTAAGCCGTTTGTGTGTGGGTGAGAGGGGGGAGGCGTAAGTGTTGTTGCCTCACACCATTTCATGTCTTGGCTTGGCAGCGACATAATAAATTAACTGCCCTGCAATTATTCTCACATTTTCGCAAAGTGAATAAAAATTACACAGTTATTTTGGAATTCATGGAAAGAAACCAAACGAGACGAAACGAAACGAGACGAAAGTGAGAGCCTTATGCAAGGGATTAGCTGCTTGTATGGTCAAAGACTGGGAAGGGGAGGTGTGGGGTAACCAGAGCTGGCTGTCTGGTTTGACCCTCAGGATTACATTTATATTTACCACTCACCTTGAGCCAAAACGAAACCTTTCCCATTTCCCGCATTTTGAATGCATTTGTTGTTGTTGTTGTTGCTGTTGTTGCTGCTGCTGCTGCAGTTAATCAAAATATCAAATTAACTGTCGTGTCTGTGGCAAATAAATCAAAATATAAGCCAACTGTGCACCCCAACGCTACCCACTCCCCTTCCTCCCATCGCTTGCTATCCACTCTGGCAAATTGAAGCTCCCTTATGAAAATTTCATATATGCGTCGCGTCTGCCTCTGCATTCGTTGCCGGCAAATGATGACTGAGATGAATTTATTATAGGCGCAGAAGCTTACGCGATATAACGAATGAGCAACGATAAGGAGATAGAGAGAAAGAATGAATAAGAGACCCAGCAGCGAAAAGACCCCATTACGAATTCGATTCGTTATCTATACTTTGTAGGCGTTATAGCTTCGAATCCATGCCACAACACATATTTCATTTCTTACCCGATTTACAGGCTCGCATACCTTATGTGAGGAATACTATACGACTCCATATACCAAGTTGTATACATATATTGTAATCCAACTGCAGGATAAATGTGTAGTAAATATATATTCTGTTGATATATCAATATTTATTTAACAATTATTCATTTCGAGAATGACAAGTTAAAATTAAAATCATTCATAAATAATAACTGTTAGGTTGCTTAAAATATTTATGAAGCGTATATTTATTTAATCAAAATGAACAATATGTTAATATTATTAAAATTAATATTATTTAAAAAACGTTGATGTTTAATTTGCTTAACACTTGAATAAATATCACATGTGTACATATTTTATTATTCATTTATATATATATAACATTTTATAGCTTATTTTAGGATATATAACAATTTTGAATAAAACCATACAAATATAATTTATTTTTCACTATAAAAATTACATAGCCGATAAAAAATAAGTACTTTACGACGCGTCTGTCCAAACTAGAATAAGCAAAGCTGAGCCGGGGCAATAAAAGAGGTGGTGAAAAAAATTAGAATTATATTATTGTTGAAGACAAGTTTGGCCTAGAAGCTTCCCGCATACAACTCCGCACACAAGAGCATTACTAGGTAATGAATTACTTTGTGTGCATACAGAATGAATTCTGTAATGAGCGGTCATTCACTTGTTTGCTGCTGGGCTGTGAATGAAAGGGAGAGAGAGTTTTGTGTGGCTCGTCAACGCCTTTAACGGTGATTATTCAATGTCAAAACTTAATGTCCCCAAATTGCAGTTGTCGGCAGCGGCGAGCCATGAAATTGAATGAGCCGGGAGTGATTGAGTTTCGTAGCTAGTCGGCCAGCTGTTGCTGCTGTTGTTGCTGTTGGTGTTGGTGTTGCATAGTTTTAGGCGTGAGTCGTGGGCAGTTAAGTTGTCCAATAACACGACAAGCGAGTGGACTGAAAATGCAGCTGGCAATTTGGACATTTCAACTTAAATTGAAGCACAAAACTCAAAGTCAACTCAACTCAATTCGCCAGCAGCTGCCACTGGCGCTGTTAGCCAGAGACAGACATAGTTAGAGAGAGAGGGAACGAAGCTTGTTACCATAAAATTGGTGTAAACGAATTGCAGTCGCAGTCGCAGTCGCAGCCGCTGTGCAAACTCATCAGTGAGCAGCAAAAGGGAATGGTCGAGGAGGAGGAGGAGGAGGAGAAGCGAAGAACTCGCGTCATTGTGAAATGTCTGTAATTTGGACAATTTGATGAATGGTTATTTGCCACGAGATGGCAAAGTGGTCATTATTCTTTATCACTACACACTCTTTCGTTGCTTCGTTCGTTCCCCTTTTTTCTTTTGCGCTGTTGTCGTTGCATCGCTTTACTTACTTTACATTGCGCATTTTTCGAAACATTTGTTTTTGTTGTTGCCCTAGCTGTCTTTGCAGTTATATTGCAATAATGAAGGGCATAATAACAATGTCATCAACTTGGCAGAGAAAAAACAAAACAAAAAAACACTCTGAGGGATGTCTTTTGCTGCTTCATCATTTCCCATTTCTATGCTGAAGAGCTCTCTATTAAGATTTGTGTGTGGAACTTAGTAAAACAAATATTTCAAGAGCTGTTTATTAATATTTATGTGATTTTAAAGCAAATCAAAAGAAAAACTGAAAACTGAAAATGAAAACATACTTTTGGAGTGAAACTTGAAAATAATTATTGAAAATATAATCAAATTTTCAACAGCTGCTCAAATGATATTAATGTATGATTTTATATTGATGATCTGATCATTCAAAAATATCTTGGGTCAAATAAATAATAAAATATCTACACACTTAATATTTATTCAACTGTTAAGCAAAAGAAACGTAGAAAGTTTTTTAAATAATATTAACGCATAATGTTTATTCAGATTAAATATTTAAAGCAACCCAAAAGCTGTTCAAATTATTTATGAATGATTTTAATTTTGACTTGTCATACTTTAAATAAATATATGTTAAATATTGATATATCAACAGATCTTCAAATAATATTATCGCATGATTTTTATTTTAACATTGTGATTGTATAATATTCTGTGCTGATATTATTTATTATAATTATAATGCTTTAATTCATATATGATAAATAATAAATTGCTTAGATTTGCTTTTCAATGTTGCTGTAGTTCCATAATATAACGGAAAGTGTAAAAGAAAATTCAAATGAGAACAGATTTAAATATATTTATGGAAATTAAGCAACAATTAACTTTTTATACTTTCACCATAAAACACTCTTTTTTATATGTATTGAAAATATGTTGGAATCTATAAAAACATTCCGAAATTGATAATACTAATAATAATAAAAGTAATAATAATAATGATAGTACTATTAATAATAATATTTATAATAAAAATAATAATAAAAATGATAGTAATATTAATAATAATATTTATAATAAAAATAATAATAAAAATGATAGTAATATTAATAATAATATTTATAATTAAAATAATAATAAAAATGATAGTAATATTAATAATATATTTATAATAAAAATAATAATAATAATAATGATAGTAATATTAATAATAATAAAATTAATTGATTTTCTTCTCTGATTGCTCAACCTTTTATATGTCTATTTATAGGGTATTCAAAAGTCGTTATTTTATTTGAATAGGCTGCTTTTACTTAGCGCTCGTCGTTGATCGTGTGTGTAACCAGGCATAATTTAGTGCATGCATTTTCAATTCGCTCACCTGAGTGCAACGTAATATTGTCATTATGTGCAGCAAGTGGGTAGCAGGCGCTGCGAGGGGGCAGCAAGGGGGGCGAGGGAATTGGGTTGGGTTCGTTATCGCTTTGCCAAATTGCAGTCCACAAGCAAGTGGAGAATGACCACACAAGCTCTCGTTGGCCTGAAGACAAGCCGAAGTCGACGCCGAGGCTGAAGCCATCTGTTAACTGACCCTCCCCATTTGGCTGGCCCCTGCTCCGCCTCCTTCTTAAACAATGCGTTCCACATGACGGCAGGCCTAATTACATTTCTGGGCAAACTGCAAACTGCAAAGTGCAAACTGAAAACTGCAAACTGAAAACGGCGTATAACGAATGGTGAATGCCGTGATTAGGCCAGAATTGTAGTCGCTGCTGTTGCCTTTGCCGTTGCTTAAATGCGTGCTGAATAGATTTATGTGCTCGTATTTTAGACGCTTAGTTTCTAAATGCACACACACCACTCACACACACACACACCACTCACACACACACACACCACACACACCATTCCAGAGCAGCAGCACAAGTTTGAAGCACTTGAATCACTCGATCCTCAAGCTACCCCCCTCACTCTCTCTCCCTCTACCCCCCTCACTCTCTCTCCGTCTATTTCCCTCACACTCTCTCCCTCTATTTCCCTCCCTCTCTCTCTCTCTCTCTCTCGCCTTTTCTCTCTCTTTGGGCAGTTTATCTGCCACATCGTGGCATGTACTTGAATTACGCAATGAGTTATGCCCTCACACACATTTAGCTAATGCGAAAAAGGAGGCTTAACTAAAATTAAAATATCGACGATTTAAATACCCTGTACTAAAAACTAAAAGTAGCTTTGAATAATCCATATGTGGTATGCATTTTAATAGTAAACAGAATATAAAACATTTGTATAACCAGAAATAATATTAAAGTAGTGCAAAAGGCTGAAGGCAGCATTCCCGATCGTGTAAAGCATATATATTCTATATTAACTCCAGCAACCGAGTCGATTTAGCCATGTTCGTCTGTCCGTCTGTTTGTATCACAGGCAAATCAAATGTATATCATTTTATCGACAATTGCATCTGTGTGGCGAATATCGATACAAATCGATTTCCGATGACAATAAGTGACACAGAAGACATAGACTTCCTTCATTTAAAATGTCATAAAAACAGACATATTATTGATCAGTTGTTAAAATATATAAACAAAAATCTATATTCATATTGAACAAACTTTCAAAAGACTTGCGGAATTGCTGAGTATTCAGCCGCTGTTTGCTGGGTATCTTCTAGTCGAGCTGTCTCGACTAGAGCATTTTAACTTGTTTCTAAAAATCGGGCAATCAATTTTTAAAACGTTCTCAAATTTTGTACACCCCATTTTTGACTGTTTTTATAATGCCGCTGGAAATCCTCACCCAATTTGTTAAACAAGTGTGAAATCTGAAGATGGATGGGTCTTCAAATATATATTTTAGATAAGGCCAACTTTATAAGAATTTACTCCAAGTAAATTTAGATTTCATCGTGTATCTTGTTGTTGCAAATTGGGGTTGCATGCGACCCATTAAATTGGCTGTTTTATTGGCTCTCCACTTTGTTTCCGCCCTTTCTCTTCGCTTTTGCTCTTTAATTTTTCAGTTTGGCTCATTAATCAAACGTTTATTTTATTAACGATTCGACTTGGCTGCTCCTCCAGCTGGTTTGGGTCAAGTTTTATTAATGGCCTGCGAAATGACCAAGACACGCCTAAATGGCAACACTCTTCGGACATAAATTAGCTTGTTCTTGTGCCAAATATGTAAGCATCTATCATTATTTATTAACAATAATATATTATAATATTAATAAGCGCATTAAGCGATAACAATATATTATTTTTACGAAATTAAATAAGTATGACGATGAAAATGTATTTATTTTCAGTTTCTTTTTCAATTTTATTTATTGTCGACCAGAAAAATACAGAAAGTTAATTAAATGAATTAAAAATTAAATTTGTTCTTTTGATTTTAAATTAAAATATAAAATACTTGCAAAATTGGTAAATTTAGTGGTGTGCTGCATGGATTGGGGAAAATCCATTAGAAAACCAATCAGATTAAAAATAAAAACAATCAGAATGCTACAGTCAAGTTAGCTTTTACTAAAAAAATAATTATAATATTTATTTAAAATAATGCCCAACAAGAAATCTATTCAAAAATGTTATACACTAGAAACTAAATTCAAAATGGAAATGAATGATACAAATAGATGAGTCCAGAATTGGTAATATGATAAAGTCCATTGTAATCATTACACAGCATAATTTGATTAAGGAAAAGTGGCAGCAACTGAAGGGAAACTCAAGATGAAAATTTAATTTTATATCTTTAGTAGTATGCATAACAAGTTGATAAACTGAAAAACAGTTTCGTGACACATTTCAAATAACCTAAAAGAGGGTCCGAGTCATACTTAAACATTCTGGGCAGTCTGTGGACACATGAACATGAAAATAATATGCTTGGCTGGCCATTTCGCCGACATCGGACCAGAAGAGAAAATATCTCGTTGAAGAGGATAAATTGCAAACTGTGGCAACAAAGGGGAGGGGGGACAGTTGTGAATATGGCCAGGGCAGTCAGTCAGTGAGTCCGTCAGTCTTTTGCATAGAACGTATTTCCAATCTGGGCCCGGGGTCAGTTTTTTAAGTCTGTTCTCGCATGCCACACAGAATTGTTTTGTGGCCAAATCTGTCACTCGGCCTGTCAACCCACTGCCACTGCCACTGCCACTGCCACAGATTCGAACTGAACAGTGGACTTGACAGTTGAACTTCAACCCACAAAACGAGGCCGCAGGCAAAAAGCCCGCACAAAAAAATGACAACAAAAGCAGCATCAGAATGCATTGAAAATATGCTTGCAACTGGAGCAGTTGCAAGGCCCAATTAAATCAATCGCTGACCGTCCAAAGTAATTTCACATTGTAAATGAAACCACTTCGATGAGGACAAGTTGGGCAGGGAACGCTTTGCATTTTAATGCACACAGCCAAAATGTATTGGGTTGAGAAAACTAAAAAAACAAAAACCAAAAAAAAAAAAACCCCCGCAGATTCTGCTTATGGCCGATTACACACAAAAAGCCATTCGCCGCCGTGGCACTGTGGGATCGTTTTGGGTCTCCGGATCGATGGTTTCGATGGTTTCGATGGCCCCACGCTGATTTCAATTTCTCAAACTCAACGTGAAACGTTACAAAATAATAATGATGACGATTGCTGTGCATTACTTTTGCGCATTTCTTCATTCCTGAATGATACGACCTGAAGGCACTTTTGTCGGCAGATTTCTTTATTATTGTATTGGAAACGAGGACCGCATGTGGCCAGCGGAGCCAAGATTTCCAATACCTCCATTCATGAAGCAACAACATCGAACTAATTCGAGTTGAAATGTGTGAACAACACACACAAAACCCATTCAGAACTCGAACTCGAACTGGAAGTTGAAGTTGAAGTTGAGACCACAACTCCAATGATTAATGTATGAACACTCTGAGTGAGTTATGTGCCAGTGCCTGTGTATATGTGTGTATAAGTGTGTGTGTATGTGTGTGTGTGTATAAGTGTGTATGTGTGTCTGTGTGTGTGTGTGTTTGATTTGAGTATTGAAAATTCAGTAGCCATGCGGCGCTGTCGATCGCGACGAGTGTCATTAAAGTTGACTTAGACGCAGCTGGAAACGTCATCCTTCCCAGCTACAACTATTCCCCAGCAGTTTTCATGGCCCTGGCATAATTGGTTCTTTCGGTTCATTTGGACGTTCATGCATCATGCATGATCATCGTCACAGTCATCTGCATCATCATCATCATCTAGATTATCATCATTATCTACATCATCATCATCATCATCTACATCATCATCATCGTCATCGTTCGCTGACGGGGCGTAAATAAATCCAATTTGTAACGCGCGTGAGCTTTTGACTTTTGCTGCGACTTGGAGCCATTCAATGAGAGATTGTCGGTTGGCCCGGTCTATTGGATCTATTGGCCACTAAAGACACTTTCCGGTTACCACAACATGACATTCAAGCATTTTTTTATACGCTTCGATTTATGAGTCTTTTGCGTTGCTTTTTTTTTTTATCATTTATTTCAGTTTCGTTCTGCAGCTTTGGCTGATGGCTTCATGCTACTTGGCTAACAAAGTCGCATTAATGTTGGCCGATTAATGATCAAGTCTTTTTTTTTTTTTTTTTTTCGTTTTTTTGCGGATTATATATACAATTTAAAGAAAAAGAAGTAATTTTATGATATAAATTGATGCAATTAATCACATGCCATAAGATCTGAAAAATACTGCTTGAACAAGATTTTTGCAATTTGTATTAAGTGCAATAAAAATATTCGTTTTAAGATCCGCTTTTCAGAGTGTGCAGTCGGTTCAATCAATATACATGAAATTCACTTGAAATTGTTTAAATTTTATTGATCTTTCCTCAATATCGAATTACTTGTTTATGACGAAGTAACAAATTTTAGTTAAATACGAGATTTTGTATGAAAAGAATTATCAAAAGCCAATTAAATACATTTGCCTTAAAAAAAATCTACTCTTATCCAAGTGTTGGTTAAGATTAGAAAAAGATTGTAGTGTGAGACACAATTAAAAAGAATTTTATGATAACTTGCCTAAACGTTAGAAAAAACCACCATAAACTGAATTTATTTATTTAAATTAACACTCGTACAAAACATTAAACATAAAAGGTAACCACAACATATATATATATATATATATATATATATATATATATTTAAATTTAGAATTTATTGTCTGTGCTGAAGATCATAATTCTCCCAACTTAACTACTGAAAATGGTTATACACTTTGGAAAAAAACGGTTTGAAATTTAGAAAATCAAGCTAAAATAATAGAAATATTTTTCATAAATACAAAAACAAAATTAAACATTAAATTAAAACAATTCCTATTATTAAGAAATTTGATTGATTGTTTGATTATTCTTAGGAAAATAGGAAAAATTGTTTAAACATTTGAAAGACTTTTCTCTCTTTTCAGAAATATTTCCCATTGTGAAGAAATGTATTTCTAAACCGTATAAATGCAAAATATAATATATATTTAAAATGTATATGAATTTATATACTAAATAAAATGTTTTTATCTGTAGAATAGAAATACTTCTTTAATAATAATTGGAATTAAATTGCTTGAGTTGAAGAATGTGATTTTTTTATTATTAGCTGAGCTAATCCATGTACTTTTTAAAATTCAGATAGATTATTATTATTTTTTTAAGTGTATGTCCATATATATGTGTGTTTGTGTGTGTGTGTGTGTGCACAGAGTCAATAGCGACGAGGCTGAGACTCATAAATAACCAAAGCGGAGACAGAGGCGCAATCGCATAATAGAAAATGTCGCTAAATGGCAAACAACCCCACGCGATGGCGGCTCGCAAAGAACCCACTGAGTATCCAGCGAGAACCACTTGTTTTATGGTCGGCAATATTTTTGCATGCAGACTAACAGAGAGAGGGAGGGGGAGAGGGAGAGGGAGGCGAGGAGAGAGGGAGAGGCGACAGAGGGAGATAGCTGGAACTGGGTACTCGACTCTGGTGGAGAGCGTCAAAAGACGTTAATCACGTTGAGTTATGTGGCGTTCTTATATCTGAGCCACCAAAGTGTCACGTACGCATTTGTTCCAACTGAAATGGCGGATGTAAAGGAGTTGGCGGGGGGGAGGGGGGAGAGGAGGCATGACACTTGCTGCTGCTGCTGCTGCTGCTGCTGCTGCTGCTGTCAGTTGACGTTGTTGCTGCAATTTTGCAGTTTTCTTTACTTTCTTTGGGTTTGCCTGGTTCTTTTTATCGCCGGTTGCCAGCAGCAGTTGCTCCAACACTGCACACACACACACACACACACACACCCACACACACACATGCAGAGTTATGCAACCACCCAGCGAACAACATATGCCACACACTCCAAGTTTGGCGTTTTGAAAAGTTTTCGTGATTTTTTATACTGTTGTTAAACAGCACAAAAGAGATTTTTCTTTGCTTTTGTCATGTGTGTTGTGTTGTGTTGTGTTGTGCTGTGTCTCGTTCATTGTTCCCTTTTGCTATTGTCAACACTCTTGTGTCTCGTGTTTTGTATGTCTCGTTACTAACCATCTAACCCCCCACCCCCTTCCACCACCTTCCATCCCCTTCCATTTTCCCACTCACATTCAGTGCGGCTGTTTTGGGTGCAAATTGCACTTTTGTTGAAAGCAAATGATAGAAAACAATGCCAAAAGCAAAAACATTTTTCCACTCGGGCTGCCAGCAAATGTTGGCATTTCTGCAGGAAAATAAGGCATTTCGAATTTGTCTAACCTTCCTTTTCATTTCGCTTAACTTTTCACTTTTGCAACTGAGACCCAAAAGGAAAAGGAAACTTTTGTTGCCGCATATTTTGCTGCCGCTGCCGCTGCTGCTGTCGTTGACAGTTTGACTTGTGTAAGCGACATACGCAGCAATCTTTTAAAATTTCTGTTCTTTAGCATCTGCAGCTTTGGGTCTATCCATAGATGAGACAGCTGAGATAGATAGCTGCGAAATGTCATCTGTCACTTGCTAAAATCAGCAGTCGGTAATCACTAAACACTTAGCTTTGACTGAACATCAATGAGAACCTGAATTAAAGTTACTTTGAAAATGCTTCAAATTGAGCGTGGTATAAAAATGGTAAATGCATAAATATCAAATAGAACCTGGTATTCAGTAATACCTTACTGGGAATCAGTTCGACAATTTGGCAATTATTTTTTTAAATTATATTTTCAGTGCATGCTGAACTTGGTCATTGTATTGAAAGGCTCTTTTGACTATAAACATATGCGAGAGAACAATCAATTAAAGTGCAGATAGAATTAAATAATCAATATATATATACTATAAAAGCTACAAAGATGCACCTGTAATCCCAAGAAATTTATATATTCTTGATTAGCACGTGCAGCCAAGTCAATTTAGCCAAGTTCGTCAGTCCGTCTGAATGAACAAGCAGATCTCCAAGAAAATATAGCTAGAGACTTCAAATTTGGTATATAACTTCTCGTATACCAAATGTAAATTAAGTTTATTTAACTTTAACAATAACTGCACCCTTTTCGCGAATATCGATATATATCGATTTCCGATAGCAATAAAAGATGTACAGCTACGGTATGCCACTTGGTATATAATATACCCTGACATATTAATGATCAACAAATTAACATTAACTGTCCAAAACTCAAATTAGCAGTCAGTAATTTATTTAATTCACTACAACTATTAATAGTGCAAATTAGAGCATTGGCAACTCGATCTTCGGCTCTGCTTAACTAGTAAATATAAAATATCATCGTTCTTTATTCTCACTCAACTATTAATTTAATAATTAATTCTCAAATTGCGCGCAATAATTATTGAACTAGTTTCTTTGCCCATAAATATTTTTTATTTATACAAATATTATTTTGTTTGGCATCTGCTTTGGAACCCACCCAAATCTCGCTGGCCTCCGCCCGCTCCTGCTGCCTACCCATCAATATTTATTAATCTATAATTTCCAAATGGCTTCACAAACAAACATCACAAAATAATCGATGTGTATTAATTAAAAATTTCAATGCAATCAATTCGAAATATAAATGTGCACAGCCGTGAAAAGAACAAAATAAACATGTGCCTGAAATGGGCCACATCATTTGTCAGCCGGACAGCGGGGGTTGGAGCGGACAGGATGAGGATGTGGAAGAGGGATGAGGGATGGGGATGGGGATGGGCATGAGGGATGGGAATGAGGATGAGGATGAGTTCAAAGCGCATTCACAGCCAGAACTCAAAATTCATTATGGTCTTAAATAGTTGCGTGTCCGAAGGCGTCATTGGCGTCAGTGGAACTCATAAATTGAGTTGAAGGCGACGGCGATAATCAAACGTTGTAATTATGTATTATTTATTTTTATTTATTGTACTATTGCGCACCAAGAAACAGAGAAAGAAAAAAAAAAAAAAGAAACAAATTTCATTGATTTATCGTTGATAAATTTTATGAAACTTTTCTCTCGACCCTTTTTTCGGTCTGGTCAGTGGCGAATGGCCAATGGACGATGGACGATGGACGATGGACAATGAGCCATGAGCCGCCAGTGGAAACTCATCAATATCATTAATCATAAAATTAAGTATCATTTATATTAATTTATTATTGTGCGGTAGAAATTTCAGCGGCACTCGGCTCGTTGCTGCAGCACCCACTGATTTATCACATAATGCTCATTATCATCATGATGATGTTGTGCTCATTTCGTCAGTACCTCAATCGACAATCTTTCATCTCTCTCTCGCCATCTCCCTCTCCCCCCCTCTCTCTCTCTATCTCTCTCTCACTCGTTCTCGCTGTGCTGTGCCATGCCCATCATTAATCAGTTGCCGTGCCCCAAACCATTGATGGGTTGGCGGGCAAAGGATCGAGGGGAACTTTGGCTTGGACTTTGACTGTTCGTTTGTCATTAGCTCTGTGAGTTGTTGTTGTTGTTGTTGCTGTTGCTTTTATTATTGTTGTTGTTGCTGTTGTTGTTGTCGGCTTTGTTGCTGCCCTTCGTTTTCGTGGTGCTTTGGGGCGCAGTAATTAATTATGCGCCTTTTGTACTCGACCGACAATTTTCAGTGCTTTATGTTTATGAAAAATTGCATATAAATTGGAAACACTTAATCATTTCGATTTACATTTTAATTAAAATATTATATATCAAAATGAGGCAGCTTTCGCACTTAATGGCCAATGCCCATTAGCATAATCAATACCCAAAATGCTGCTGCAAATACGACAAACAGATAAATCTCAAACAGATTGAAATTCTATTCGATTTCAATTCGAGAACATATATATATATATATATATGTGTGTGTGGGGGTGTATTTCATTTACAACATTTCGGTGCCGAAGGGCAGGCCAATGAAAAATAATAATGGAATCCTTTTGGTCCACAAATCTGAGCCAGTGGCAGCCAGGAGTGACTGCCACTGCCAAAAGTCATTACAACAAACGAACTTTGGGGCCAAAAGGCCAAGCCAGCAAAACAGACAAAACAGCAAATGCGAAATAGAAAAGCGAGAAAAGCGAGAAAAGCGAGAAAAGCGTTCCCTGAATCGAAACGAAACGGGAACAAATGAAGAATGAACAACGTGCTGGCCAATTCACAATTTAACAAACTAATAAATATTTGTTGGCTTCCGGTGTGCTAAAAAGGATATGCGAGCAAGGCGACTGCAGTCCCTCCAATGTCGCATTGAAAATAGAGCAATTCCCTGTGACCAGATGGAGCGCCCGAAGGAGCAAGTGGAGGAGCAGCAGCAAAAGAAGCAAACAGTAGAAATATAAATCAAAGGTTGCTCTAAACTTTTGGCCTGCTCGATGTCGTTGCCAGGATAACAACAAGGCTCGCGGACAGGGCAGAAGCGGAGACGCAGACGCAGACGCAGATTAAGAGACGAGCAGAGTGAGACACACAGAGAGAGAGAGGGGGGAGGAGAGAGAGAGAGAGAGAGAGGTAAATAGAGCTGAAGAGCAGCTGTGGGCGCTGCAGAATGCTTTGGGCAGGCGACATTTGCCAGCTTGATAACTTGATAGGTGCTGCATTCTTGTTGTTGCTTGTTGATTGTTGTTCTTGTCGTCGCTGTGTGTTGTGTTGTGTTGTGTGTTGTGCTGTGTTTGTTGCCAACAAGGACACTCTAGCAGGGAGCAGGGAGCAGGCAGCAGGGAGCAGGCGTGGATGCTGTGAATGCTGCCCGGGCCCGCACATGGCTTGCAACTGCCAGGCTGTCGGATATGCACTGACATAAATTGCTTCAACTGACAACGACAGTGGCAACTGAAAGGGGGGGCTGCTGCAGGATCCGAAGTAGCAGCAGGAGCAGCAGCAGCAGTAGAAGATACTGCAGCGCGCACCCAGAAACCTTGCCCCTTGATTACTGCTTGGCTGCCTGGACTGCCTTGCTTCGAGCCTTCCTGCCTGCCTGCCTGCCTGCCAAGGCAATAACTTTTCGCCTGGCCTTCGCTCTTCATCTGCTGCTGCTTCTGCTTCTATCCAATCCTATCCTATCGTATCCGGAGCCCACCGTCTGCGCTTTGGGGTAAAATTAATATTAAAATGGAAGCATCGGACGCATTGCAATGCATGGATACACCAGACGGGGTGGGGGGGGGGTGCTGGCGGTGCTGGTGAGGGGGCAACGGGCACAACGACTAACGCCAGTCAGTGCCAGGCCAAAGGACATTTCCAATTTATTTACGCTCAGAGGCACTTTGTCTGACTTGCCTCACCTCCAACTCTGCTCTGCTCGCCTCTCCTCGACTCAACAGCAGCCACTCCGACTCCCACTGCCACTCCCTCTTCCTCTTCCTCCACTCTCCCTCTCTCAGTCCAACTACTGCGCTGCGTATGACAGTATTTGTGTAGTCTGTCAGTTAGAAAGAGAACGAAAGAGAGAGAGAGAGAGAGAGGGGGAGGGGAAGAGACTCTGTAGACCACTTTTCTTTTTTATTTTCTTTTTCCTTTTATTTTTTGTGTGTTTCGTTCACATTTTGACAGCAAAATGTTCCTTCTGGTTGTGTTAGCGTGAAAAGTGTTGAAAGGTGTGAAAATGAAAATTTACTACTTACCACTAAGATTTATGCTCTCCATATTTCTTTTACTCTGCGCTGTGCTGGACAACGGCAAAGTGCAAACTGCAAATTGCAGGCAACTGTGGCATGGACACAAGACTTTTATGACACCAACATACAGAGACAGACAGAGAGAGGGAGAGAGACAGAGAGAGACAGACAGAGACAGACAGAGAGAGAGACAGTGAGACAGAGAGAGAGAGAGAGAGAGAGAGATAGAGAGAGAGAGAGAGAGAGATAGAGTCATTTGGTGTTGGCTCACTTTATTTTGCTGTTACAATTTGGGACTTTTCTGCTTGTTCGGCTATGATTTGCAGTTAGTAAACCAACTAAAAGACTGGCTTATTTATTTGCACTGTTGACATGATAATAAACTTTTTGCAATCCAAAAAGTTTCTTTGCTGAAAACTCTAACTAATCAAAGGACACTGCCTGTCTAGCTGGCATATAACGTTGAAAACCCGTTGAATTCCCGATTATGTTTAGCATTTGGTTTCAATTCTCTAGCAAATAAAATGCAGTTAAGTAAATCAAATGAAAAGAACTAGTTTCTCCTCTTGTAAACATATATTTTTTTAACTTTTTATATATCATTTATTGATCTGAATTGTTCTTTAATTTAAAGTCTAAAATGTAACTCTCTGCTCAACTTTCTGCTTTACAACTAAATCTAACTTTTGGGTAAACAATTTTGAGCATTAACTCATTGTTCATGCATTAATGCGCCACTTCTAAAAAGCGTAAAAACTTCTCCAATCAATTTTCTTATAAAAATCAAAATAGTCTTTCTTTTTTCTTTCCAGTTGATGGCCAGCTTTTTGTGTTGCATACTTTTTTGTTTCGTCAAAGTTGAAAATTATTATTGTTGCAACAATTTCCAACTGCGACAAGCAGTTTAACATTTGTCAGACATGAAGAACACATAAATTTCAACACACGATTAACCAAATAAATATTTGAAGTATGCATTGGAAATGTGCATTAATAAATTGCTGAAATTTTGCCAGATGGTTTTGTTTAATTATTTATTGCAGTCAAAGTCTGGCAAAATATTTGCAACTGCTCAACTCATGCTTGTCCTGTTCTGTCTGTTAGACTGTCTAAATGCTGTCATCGATTGGCAGCGCAACTTGCCACAAGCATCCAAGCACAAGGACGTCAAAAGTGCCGTTCAGCTTTGCAACACACGCACATGATAAATGAATGTGTTTTGTGGCATGCGACGAAATGCCAAAGTTATCTGCAACGCCAGCTCTCGACCAGAAAGACCAGCCATGAACTCTGCCCCAATCGAGTCTGTTGTTGGCCAACAGTTGCTGCACTTTGGCACAGTTTATGTATGTTCTTAAAAGGCAAAGCTGCATTCCACAAGGAATCACTCTCTCTATCTCTCTCCCTCTCTATCTTTCTCTGTCTCTCTCTCTCTACACTCAGAAAAGAAATCGAGACAAATTTTGGTAAATTGCCACTATTTTATTCAGAAAGTAAATTTCTAAAATTTGTGTTTGTGGCTTTTTAAAAACGAGAATTCTAATTTCTAAATTTCAAGTTGGATTTATCTAAAATTAAGAAAATATGTTTAATTTTCAGATTGTTGTTTTCTTTCTATGTGTGCAAGTTGAGGTGCTTTTTATAATAGCTTTTTTGTTACTTATATGATTAATAAATCTTTTTTATTTTAGATATTACATAGTAAATATATCGATATATATCGATTTGGCGAAGCCTTTCTAATTTTTAAAAATGTAGAAAATATTTACTAAAATGCATTTCAATTTTTGTTCTGAGTGTAACAGTTTTCAAGTGCGATGCGTAAGTGAAGCGGTAAACAGAAGCAGCAGCAGCAGCAGCAGAGGAATTGGGATGAACTCTGGCTCCAAGTTGTGCTTGGCCACGCCCAGTTGGGCAAATGTTTGTTGCTGGGCGAGCTGAGCTCAACGGGCGGCGCCATTTACCAAGTGTCAAAAGCAAAGCTAAAGCCATTGTCGACATGACTTTGGACAACAACAACAACAAGAACCACTACAACAACAAGAACAACGTTTGGCCAAAAGTAAAATGCTTTGCTGGCAATCGCTGAGGAGTTGCCAGGACTTTTGGGGTCTTGGTCCTTGTCTGCTGCCCGAAGAAACAGCATGTGTCAACTTGGGCGGCAACTTGACTCCGCTCCTTTCCCTCCCTCTCTCGCCCTCTCTTTCCCTCTCTCTCTCTCTCTCTCTCTCTCTCTCGCTTGCCGTAGAAAAGTGGGCGACAAGCAACCGGAAAATGTATTTTATTGTTTGCATCCGGACATTTCGCTTTGCCATACTTTGAGACACACAACCCCATCCCCCATCCCCCAACCCCCAACCCCGTCCACTGGCCACCTCAGCCACAGTCTCCACTAAATTTGTCGAGTAATTGATGAGATTGCAGTTTTTTTCCCACTTTGAGCAGAAATAACACATTCCAGCATTTAAAAGTTGAGCTTTATTTTTGCTAATTCGTTGTTACCAAATGGAACAATTTAGCAATTTACTCAACTTACTGTTGACCAACGAACAAACTGGATTATTTGGCTATTTGGCATTTGAAAAAGCCAAAGCAACAACGTGTAAGCCGCCAGTCGAGAGAGGCAAGAGGCAGCCACATGTTGAGAACTACATAATTGCTGCAAGCTGATGTACAATTTTATATATATGCATATTTTTCCAAACTTTCCAACAGCAATTTCCACAACTTTTCATCCAAGTTTTTAATGTTCTCTCAAAGTTTATCATGTTTTCTAACATCTTTGCTATTTTTGCTATAATCGTTTCATGTCTAGTTCAAAAGAAATGCATTTTTTTATTTGATTTTTTCATAATTTTGTTAGTTTTTTTCATGTTGCAGAAATGCATTTGATTTTCATCTGCTGGTTACTCATTTTGAACTGATTACATTTTCCACAAGCAGAAGTGGATTTGCCAAATTCAACGCTGACTTTCGTTTGTGGCGCCTTAAAAATGAGGACACCAATTAAACTTTCACCAATCGATCAATCATTGAATCATTGAAAATGATTTTATTCGAATGACTTTGCAAGTCACCGAGGGATATATCCAAAACTGTAGAGCCCGGTTGGCGTTAAATAAAACATGGCATTCATTGGTGTTAATTAAAACAATTGCATTCAACAGTTGCCCAAGCAGCTTTTCACTGTGGAAGATCTGCCGATCTGGAGGATTATTATAGCAATACATCTCCCGTACGTGTGTGTTATTTGTTATTTATTTATTCTAATTTAGCAAAAGAGCATTTTTCTGATGGATCGTTTTCACTATATTTATGAAACCAACCTGTTATTATTTTTTATGATATAAAAAGTAGTCAAAGTCAGTAAAATGCGCGTTGTGCGAATTGAATAAATAAATAAATATTTAGCAATTCATTAAAAAAACGCCGAGCATCTTAAAAAAAATAAAATAAAAAACTATATAGGATATCTCGCAGTCGTGGTTAGACACGACATACCGCATAGTTGAGTATACTGGCATAGATTTTGCTATCCCAAGTTGATAGATTGTACAAATGTGCTGCGTATGAATGGATGACTGACTGGATGACTGACTGGATGATTGACTGGATGACGGAATGAATGAAGGAATGAATGCCGGGCCTGATGTCTGCTGTCTCTGCTGACTGCTGCCTGCTTGATGCTACCGAGATTGATGGCCAAAATGGCTGTTGAAACAACGGAGGGGAAAGCGAGATAGAGAGAGAGATATGTAGGGAGAGAGTGAGAGTGAGAGAGAGAGAGAGAGAGAGGGGGAGAGAGGGAGAGGGAGAAAGAGTGATAGGTCTGCAACAGCTTCGAGCTCAATGAAGAAAAATAATCACCAACATCATTTATTTTCCGTTTTGCCTGCCTGCCGCCGTACAACACACATCAATCTTTGTTGTTGCCAAAAGTGGGCAGCAGCAGCAGCAACAACAACAACAACAACAACTATCGACCATGACCAGCCCATATATACATATATATATATATACATATATATAGTCGTCTACTTTGGCGGGCAACGCCAAAGCTTTGGCTACGCACTGCTGACAGACGACAGACGACAGACGATGACTTTTGACGTTTGCCTGCAATTAACGGATGTGCTTGACTCCCCGCCCATCCCCAGCACCCATTATGCTTGAAGTAGTGTTGAAAAATGTGTGCAGCTGCAGGTGAAAATGGGCACAGCGAATGCTGCCTAATGACATGACAACCATCGTCGAGCTGAGCTTGCCCATTTACCATTTTACCATTTTACCATTTACAATTTACCATCTAACAACATCAAGCGTCGAGTCATTTGAATCATTAATTCCCAAAAGCCCACACACACTGGGACAGCGTCTAGGACCTTGTTGGCCAAGACCAATTTGTAGCCAACCAGTTTAGTCAGCAGAAGCAGCAGCGGCATATTTTGAATCCTCGTTATGCGACTTCCTTTTGTTTGTTGCTGCTTCTGCTGCTGCTGCTGCTGCTGTTGCTGTTGCTGTTGCTGTTGCAAGTCACTTGAAAAGTCGTTAATCATTTTGCGGCGAATTTTCCAAATGAAGGCCACAGTCACGGGAAGCTTCGAGAATCCATCACGCATGGCGAATATGGCAACAACAACAACAACAACAGCAACATCAGCAGACGCATCAATGTCAGCGTCAGCGAGACGGAAGAAGAAAAGCCACCCAACGGCTGAGAATGGATTGCCAAGCGGAAGTGGCAATTGTAAATGGAGATGGGGCAAATTACTTATGAATAGCAGTGGCATATGCTTTTTATTTCGCAATATTTAGATAAAAATCAGAAAAAGCAGTGAAAGTTGTTCAAAATGTATTTGACAATTTGAATAATTTAATAGCCAAAGAACGATAGCAGCCAGAAAGATAATACGATAAAAGCCTTAACCTAAAGTCGCCCGAAATAACATTTAACAAAATCCAATCAAACAAAAACTATTTTATTGTATATCAATATTTATCATTTGTGATCAAAGATTTATAAAAATATTAAAATCATTTTAAAAACAATTCAAAAAATTGTGGCGCTTTTAATTTGTTGCATGGTAATGTCATCAGTATTACAATAAAAAGTATTTTAAGCGGGATATCAACGGTCTCCGCTTTGAAATTTGATTGTTTAGTTGTCATATTTTGTATCACTGTGCACAATATTAAGCGAGTCAAATGCCACTTGCAGCCAGCTTCAAGTGATTAAAATTTTGCGTTTTATATTGCGCATATTTTTGGCTCACGTGAAGTTAGCTGCGGTAGCAGTGTTATGGGTTCAAGTCTGAATATGGAGTTTAGCTGAGACACACACCCTGCATTCGAGAAATTCGCCTAAGAACACCGAATCGTTAAGTTTGAGGTCGATTAAGCTAATCTTCAAACTGAACGACTAAATGATGCACCTTACATTCGTTTACTTACGTCTCCAATCGTTCAGTCGTTAAGAAGAGTCCCAAATCACTTCTCTCCATCGTTGAGTAGATCAAATTTTTAACAATCATTTTCGAATAATCACCATGGAGTAACCATATCTGGGATTATATGTGAATTTAGGATTATAGATTAAATATTAAATATCTGAATAATAAAATAAAGAGTGAACTGATCGCTATTGGGAATTGAGTTAACGAGATCACTACTGAACGACTTGGGACTCGAGTGACCAACAAAACGATTTTGGTACTGAACGAACGGTTCATTTAGTACACATTTGTGTACTGAACCCACTAAACGATATTGGTACTGAACGAATCGTTCAATCAGTACAAATGTATGTACTGAACCCACTAAACGATATTGGTACTGAACGAATCGTTCATTCAGTACAAATGTATGTACTTAACCAACTAAACGAAATTGGTACTGAACGAATAGTTCGTTCTGAACTACTTTAATGAATAGGTCTAAAAAGTCAAGCTGCAATGGAGCTGCAAAAGTATCCTTTTTCCGAACCAAGTGACGCGATTCCGTTTTATTAGCTCTTGCTCAACTGCGTGGCAACGCTACTGCATAAACGGTAAATTTAAAATTCAATTGTAGTTGTTGTATGTAATTATATATTGTTTTATTCATATAGTGCTGCTAATAACTTTCGTGTTAGTCATCGTTCTCCCGATCCTCGTTGGATGTCGTCATATAGTGCACTAATTGATCGGCCATCTGCCAATACCAATGCAACTTGACAAGCTCCAATCCGCCCTTGTCGGCTATGAAAATCTGTCCATTCTGACTGCACTCGATGGCGTTGACAATGTTCCTCGCACAGATCGCCGGCGATTGGCATGGAGCGGTACGCAGACGATCCGCAAAGCACTGGCCATACTTGAGGAAGGCGGTCAGCTTCTGGTCGACAAACAGTTTTGTGGGTCCGCAACAAACCGCAATTACAGCGACGCCATTTTGATTGTAATACAACGGATCCTAAAAAGAGAATCGTTTAGCAACCTTAACTTGTATATACACTCAGAAAAAAATTCCACTAAATTTTAGTAAATCGTCTGAAAAAGAAAATCTCTTAAAAATAAAAATTTATGGAAAGAATTTTCTAAATTTTTAAGAAAAATATTTCCGTTTTTTAGAACACACAAATCAAACTGAAATTTTAGAAATTATATTTCCACTTTTAAGAAAAATGTACCCTGAAATTTAGAAATGCAAACATTCTGAGTAATATTTATTTATATTTGTAATCTACTTTCTGACTAACCAATGGCAATTTACTAAAATTTAGGGCGATTATCTTAGTATGACTTCAAAGAGCGAAGGCAACTCACCGATAGACTTCTGGTGAAGCCAATTACACCAAATTTGGATGCACTGTAGGCACAAAAGACGGGTGACGGATCCAATCCAATCACAGAGGTCACATTCACAATAATACCGCCCTTTCCCAGCTGCTGTCTGTCCATATAGGGCAGCACCGTGGCGCAGGTGTTCATCATTCCGGTTAGATTTGTGTTGACTGTGGCATCAATGTCCTGCTCGTCGCATAGTGTTGCACCATTGATCAGCACATCGATGTGGTCCATTTGGACCATGACCTCATCGAAGTATTGCTTCATATCCTCCCTGGCCATGGTCACATCGAAGGTCCAGAAAAAGATTTGCGTGCTGTGCTTAATCGACTGCAATTGAACAATCGCCTGACGATTCTCCACACTATGCAGAATGGCCAGTTTCTGAAATTGGAAATTGGAATGCAAATTAGGCAAGTATGTATAACTCTGGTCAAAATATTAGCAGCAGCTGTCGCCGAGGAAGTGCTGTGTTTAATTGCGTTTAGTCCTTCGTATTTGGTTCTTCATATTAAGCAATTCTTGATTTATTCGACCTCAAATTGTTCCTCCATTTAAGCAATTTTTACACTCAACTCTTTCTTTATTTTTGCTTTTAGGTTTACCAAATTATTACAAGAAATGTTGGACCGTTTCACATTTAAATACCACAGAATTTACTATCATATTATTAATTTTTTCAAATTAAAAATAAAATTTAACTATTCACTTTTAATTTTATTTCACTTTTTATATCAGCAACAAATGTTTGGCCAATTTATATTTAAAGATCCGCAAAATTTCTTTTATGTTTTCTATTTTATTTTATTTATTTATATTTTAAATTTTCATTTAACTATTCACTTACCATTTAATATAATCTAATTTGTAGCTATAATTTTCAATTTTTAATTTAGCAAAGCGTATCAAATGCGAGATTTATTTAAATATTATTTATTTTAATTTTAATTTAATTATTAACTTTTAATTTTAAATCATCTAATTTGTGTTTTCAATTTTTATTTCTAATTTAATTTTAATTTCTTATAAACTATTTTTAAATAGTAAACCATTTTTTAGTACACATTACATGAATAAAGATACAAATAAAAATCCGTATGTTTCTTGATGAACTTTAATCTGGACATTTTTTAAAGGCGTTCTTCTTTTGGACTTCGAGCGAAAAATAATAATCTCTATTATATTTACCAAACAATTTCACAGCATATTAAATTAAATTGATACTAAATAAAGTAGTGAAATTATTCTGAACAGTGACTCGCCAGAAATTCAGAAATACTCTATAAAGAGAATATTTATAAGCATTGGTCTATTTTTTCTATTGCGACTCATTTGAAGTAAAGAACTTTTCTATAGAGAGATATCAGAATTATCTTATCCAAAATGCCCCCTGGTTTATCAGTCACAGATACTCACTGCTATATTCTTGCTCATGAGCACTTTGCATGCCTCCAGAGTGATGCCCCCACAATCTGCCACATAGCAGACATGCTTGCCGGTCAAATCGAACATGTTTACCAAAGCGACCAAAGCGACCAAAGCGACCAAAACGACTCGAGTTCTATTTTACTACTGAGCATTTAAATGCTGCTGCAACAGCTTTTGGCTACCTTCTTCAACTTGTTGCCTTTTTATCTATCCAATTAGGTGAGCGCAGGTTATCTTTTTTTTTCGTTATTTATTGTGTCAATTGTATCAATTCTATGAAAACTCTTTTGCTATTTACTACCACTCAGAGTTGATCGGAAGAAATAATCTGGAAAATACACTGGAATCTGATTTTGAGTAGATTGAATAGATGACCAGTGCTTGTGTCCCTCCCATTTGACTTCCTCCAGCTTGCCCAGATCCAATTTCCAGATGGCACCATTTTTGTTGCCGGCCTGTTGTGCTGTCTGGATGGGATGGGTGAGGAGCATCTGGGGCGCACACGGCTCCATATCCAGCCACGTGTTTTAACCGTACCAGTGAAATCCACGGCAATCGTTTTCTCGATCTGGTGATCGTCCAGGATGCCGGCACCATTGATTAGCAAATCGATTTTCTCACACTTTTTGAAGATTTTTTCGAGTAGCTTTTTACTTTCATCCAAGGTTGCCGTCACATCATAGTCAGAGAATGTAACTTTTGAATTTTTTATTCAGCTCCTGCAATTCCTTATTCGCTTTTGGGTTGCTCAGCGTGTCCAGGATCACCAGATTCTAAACGAAAAGGAATATTTTGAGAATTTAGATATAATCTGCCCGGTTTCACCTTGGCGCCTTTCATTATAATCTCTCGACTGGCGTCCAAGCCAATGCCTCCCAGGCACGCAACGATGATGATGTTCTTGCCAGAGATTGCTCCTTCGCAAGTGTCGCTTTTACGTCGGCTCTTTTTGTATAGAATAGTTATGGTTTCATCTAGTTGATGAAGATTTGATGATGCGATTTACCCCAATTTTATTGCCCACCATCTGCAAATAAAGTGGTCGCCCGCTCTCATTTTGATACATTTTGGCAGTTATACAAATCGGTTTTTTGCTGTTCCGTACATAAATGTTGTTTGTCAGCTTTGCGGACTCAGCATTATTGAATGGTATATTTTTGCCGTTTGCCGAGCAGCAACGGGCTCTGGAATTGAAGGGTGCATGGCGCACAAAATTATGAACGAGCAAAGGAATTTTCATTTTATTGGATAATTTATAGCAGTAATGGCCGAAAATATATTAAATTCTCACATAGGTGCTAGTTCGAAAAAAACGACTTTTATGTTACCAGCTCGATTTTCAAAGCTTGATTTGTAAATCAACGTTATGCAGATAATACAGAGTGAACATTTAACAAGTGTTCGGAATCTACGATGACCAGATAATGCTTGAATGTGGTTCGATATAGTAGGTCCTAGCAAAATCAGTAAGATTTTTGGCTGAATTATACCTATTTCCGTAAAAAGAATATGCCCCTTTAAGGGAGAGATCCACTATATCCTTAAGCATTTCAAAAGAACACACATTTTTGAGCTCACGGGAAAATGGACTAGCGATTTGAAATGTTCTCTATATAAAATAAACAAATTTGGCTAAAAATTACACATCTGGGTAGGTAGAGTTTGTTCGTGCGATTCTAACGGAGTATATCCTTTGAAAAACCGTGAAGATTTGGTTGAGCATTTTTATTAACGCCTTTTCATGTGCCCCTAAAAGTATGCATCGATTTCATTTCTCGATTGCAACCAGCCAATGCAGCAACCCGATTGGTGTCCCCGCTAAATAGGTACAAAAAGAAGCTGAGCAGCAAAATTTTGAAATAAGTACACAGTTTTTGATTTTTCAAAAAGTTCTTTTTTATTATTACTTTTAAATAAATTATCTAAAGGTTTTACATACAACTTTAGTTATTGATGTTTCTTTATGCACAGTTCAAAAATAAATCAATGCAAATTAATTATTTGTCCATATAAAGTTGCACTTAGAGCTAAGCTGTTAATGCAAAAATGTAATTTTAAGAACGTATTTGCCATAAGTTTTTCACTTACATACTACGCATACAGCGATTTACATGTAAAATTTACAAGAATTTCTCATTACGACAGCATACAATATATATAATATATATATAGATAGTTGCCTGGATCAGATATTGTTGGCTATATACACATGAAAAATTAAGAAAAACAAAATACAAGTGCTTTCAAACAGAAACATGTGAAACGTTTTTCAAAATACATAGTAAATATATATGAACGTAAAAATATAAACAACATAAGACTTTTACAATTTTGCACCTTCAAATGTGGTTTCTTAAGTAATTGTATAACTATTTTATGTGAAGCAACCGCAATAACTAAAACTGGACAAACTGTTTGCCAACATTCGTTCTTGTATATTGGTACAATAATGTATTTATATATATATGTTTTCTAAGGCGCTAATTTCAGTGAATTTTACATAAGGCAGCATTATCTTGCACAAGTGCAAAGACCCTCAACTTGCTTAAGCATTAAAATACAAATAAGATTCTGCTAACTTTACATGCGCAGTTCAAGAGCACAAAACATCTATTCAGATAGCGTATTGTAATCATTGAAAATCCATTTAAAGCAATTTGCATGCATTTGTTATTTTAAGCTTAACTCTTACTTAAGCTAACAAACTAAATAGGTATACTTCAAAAGTACACAAGCTGACACAAAATACATCGATTTCATATTGTTTGTACAACAATGTAAATATGGCATTGTATCAAATAGGTTTCTCAAATAGTTAAAGCATTTTGTTAACCAATGATTATTAACGGCCCTCTATTATTAGTTAACTAACAACTAACAATTATCTTAGTCTAAAATACAATCAGTGCGTCGCTTAAAGTTATTAGTAGGCACGATGTTCAATAAAATGTTACTCATAGATCCTTAAACTTATCAACTTATCTACAACTAAATGATTACAAGTTTAGTTCATAGAAATGAACAAAAAACGAAATCGAAACAGAAAAACTTGGCGAATATATAAATGCAACATATGTCAAAACTGCAGAGACTTCAGAGCACTAACTAACTAACTAACTAACTAACTATCTAACTAACTAACTGAAACTAGCAAATATTCTTAAGTAGTACATCGAGCTCTAGACAATCTTCATGGGCACATCGATGATGCAGTCGGCCTCAAGCCGCCCAAGCGTCTTCTTCACACGCAGCGCTGTGAGGCGGACCGTTGGATTCGGATGCCAGCACTCCTGCATGATTTTGGAGACGGTGGCGAGCACATCATCCTCCTGCCAACGCACCGGTATCGGCGGCCGGAAACCCTTAGCGCAGACAACTGCATGCATATCATCAAAGGTGGGATCCGAGGGCACCACATCGTGATACGGCAGCGCATAATCCTCACAGGTCGTTGTCTTGGTGCCCGAAATGGGCGTATAGCAGCGCCGGGCTATCTCCCACATCACCAGACCCACCGAGTACATGTCGGCACGCTTGAACTCCTCGAACTGTTGCGGATTGAGGGCCTGGCTGAGCACCTCCGGCGCCATGTAGCGACGCGTGCCAACACGCGTATTCTGTGCAATGTGTATCTCATCCAGTTCCGAGATGTACTTAACAGCCAGTCCGAAATCGGCGATGGCACACTGACCGTTCCGTTTGACGAGTATGTTCTTGCTCTTGATGTCCCTGTGTGCGATGGCCGGCTTGCCCGGCGTGCCAAAGATCTCGTCGTGCAGATGGGCCAAGCCGGAGGCTAGCGAATAGGTGAGCAACTGCAGTTTCTGTGGATTGATCACCGATGTGGATAGATAATCGTGTAGGCTGCCAATCTCATGATAGTCGGTAATCAATAGCATCTGTGTCCAGCTGCCATTGCCCTTAATATCAGCGGCAATGAAGCCTAAAATATTCTCGTGTCGCATGAGAACCGTTTGATAGATTTCGGTTTCGCGAAACCAGGACGCCTCTTCCGTGGTGAAGAAGGTCTTGACCGCAACGCGCTCATCGCGCCACTTGGCCAGCCAGACCTCGCCGTAGCGACCCTTGCCCACCAGACGCACCATCTGGATTTGCTTGGCAATCGTGCGTTGCACAAGAAGCGGCAATCCCGATCCAGAGCCCGAACTTTGCTCCACCAGCTGTGACAGCGGCGACAATTGCGAGTTGCACATTGAGTTGATCAAACGCGGCTGTTTGCGCAGTTTCTCGTGTCGCTTGTACACCAGATAGAGTATGACTATGAAGACAAGAAAGACGGACATGGAAACGAAGATCGAGGCGATGACGGTGGTGCGCACAGATTCGCTGCTCACGGGCAACTCGGGCGCTGCCGTTGTCATCTTGGGCATGTAGTCCGGCTGTAAGCCACGATTGCAGAAATTCGCAGTCTCGCAGCAGGCTATGTTCTTGCCATGAATGTGCGGCACAGCGGCAACTTTGCACTGCAATCGAAAAAGGTACATTTTAGTTGCGAGTTGGAATTGAAAGGAAGTTTGCTTCAACTAACCATTAGAAGACCGCCGTTCTCTTCAGGCGGCATGCAGCCATATGTGCGCTCCTCCTCATAGGTGCCAGTCGTCTCATCGTACACCTCCTCGACGGCGCTGAAGCAGCTGCCTCCTGGTCGAGTCTCACAGGTCCCATTGCTCACATTGTTCGGACAGCTGCCATCGCAGTAGCAAGTCATCGAGCGTGCTGAAAATAATACAAATATTTCAGATTCGATTTAAAATTGAAAAATATATAATATAAAAATATCATAAGAATATATATTTCCTTAATTGAGTGTAAGTTGCTCATTCAAACATTAAAATACATCAACATGAAAAAGTAAATTAATTGTGAAGATGTTCATTAATTATTATAATGATTCATTCAAGTGTTAATTTAAATAATAATTCATCTGATATACGTATGTATTTATTGCATATTTTTAAGCAATTGTTGCTCATTCGTTCATTCATTAAAGTTATAATTCTTTGTTTAAATAGAATTGCTAATATCTCATACAAAGACCAAACCCAAAATGAAATAATATTTAAGCTCATTTTTAGCTTATTATTATTTAATTTATTATTATTGGGCGCTTCATTTTGTGGTCACAGTTTGCCCCTTATCTTTTGTGAAAATCTTTGTCTGACTTAGATTTCTATGGCCTTCAATTTTAAAACATGTTTGCCTGGGATACAAACTTCTTTTCCTGACTATGGCAACATAATCTGCTATCTAATCTGCTTTTGACGATCCCATCTAATGGCGAGAGTTCGCTACTGACTATACAAAGTTTAGTTAAGTGACTTTTTAGTCTATAATGTCCTGTCAAGAGACCGGTTCTACCTCATTGTTATTACTCGCTTGAATCGTTTTTGATTATAGCCACTTAAAATACAATTTCTTAACTGGTGCCTGGTGCTTCTAGCCATGATTTTCATCGTGCATCAGTTGGTTGCCTTGTTTGCAAACTTCAAACGAATTAAACGATAAGAATGGATCGACATTAACTCTTTCACTATATTCGACTTCAGCTGAGCGAAAAAATGCACGTCCAATCAAGATTATATAACATAGAACATAAATAAATTTAATTGACTCGGGATTTCTCAACAACTTTTTGGGTTGGATTTTTCAAAATGGAATTTAAAAAAATTAAAATATTTTTATTGGTACTTAAAAAGGAGTGTGCGAAATTAAGCTGGATACATTCCAATCGACAACATTTGGTGCGACTAAAAAAACGCCAGTAAAACGCTATCAAAACGCACATGCGTTGTGGCAAGAAAAAGTGCTGAGCATGATGCAGACCCAAGTGGTTGGATCTGGTGTACAACAAGAACAAGCGTAGCCGTAACTAGGGGTCTGTCTAAGCCAGAAAACAACTAGCTAATTACATGTGCCAGTTGTTCGATAACGTTGTCAAGTGACAGGAACGACTCCACATCTGCAGTTGCGGCTCATGTAGCCTGTTCACTTTATGGAGTAGCAGAAATAGTCTGTGCGATTTATGATTACAAGCGCTTTGCTGCGGTGCAGCTTGTTACCATTTGCGTTTGTGGGCGTCATAACTTGTGGTTAATGCAGCGCGTGTTTGGTTGGCCACAAACAAACAACAACCAGCAAGACGTTAACCGTTAGCCGTTAACCAGCCACTGCCTGTTTCCCATGGCTGATTCGTGGAGCAGCTACCGGACTTACAGGTAGTCGTTACTGCATTTTCTGTTCATTCATGAAAATCGCTTCAAGTGCTAAGCTGTAATTTTGTTAGTGCATAAGTTTAAGTCTATATATATATATATATATATATATATATATAAGAATGTATATAAGTGATTTTAATTGGAAGGGGAAACAGAGTATTGTGCAGTCGTTTTCGCTTGATTCTTATTGTTTTTACTTGGTATTAGTTGGATTTTCTGACACGTTCGCCACTCCAGCTTTTTAGCACACTTTTTTTTGACAAGACAATTAACGTGGCTAATATAAAAATTGTTGCGAACTCTCCCATACGATCTACAGCAAAACTTAGCGGATGTGTGTCATAAGCTGGTAATTAATCTGTCTGGTTTTTTTTTTTTGTTCTTAGAACCAGTTTCATTTATCTCTGAGTTTGCGGTCTGATAACCAGCTAAAAATGGCCATTGAACAATGTATTAATCTAACAGAAGAAACCAGTAAGCGTGAGTAGTAGTATCATTCAGCTCTTAACAGCTCTTTTTTTAGTTATCAGCTCAAGCGGACTGAATTGGCTAATAGCAATAGCAAGAAACCATATCTGAAAAGTACTTAAATGATAAACATATTTTGCATTGTAGGACAAATCCATCAAATACAAATAATGGTCATAAAACTCAGTCAGAGTGATAATTGTACATAGCAAATATGAATGAGATAGTAAAAAAATACATTTTGTGGCAACAACCAATATATGAACGGACGTAGTTGGCTTGGCATTTGGGGCACGCCGCGTCAGCCATGGGTGTAATGCTGAGATAATGATTTAATTACAATTTAATAGCCAGCGCAAATTACTACAACTCGTTGTTGCTATTTTAATGTTTGTTGTTCTATTATGCAAAAAAAAAAAGAAAAAAAGAAAAAACAGACAACAATTTGAACAACAATTGAATGGAAAAACCTAGCAAATTTGACTGCAAAATACTTTGAGCTCAGTGTAATTAATATCTTACTCAGCTTAACGAGAATTGCATTTTTATATTTCCACTGAAAATCATTAAAGACCAAACACTACAACTACATACAGTCAGACACAGCGGCATTAATGACTGTCATTCATGAGGAAAAATCGTTTGAATAGTTGTTAACAACAACAACAGAAGCTTGTCAACGCAAATACGTTCAAGTAATACCCATAACAAAACTGACAAGACCAGAGACACCGGCCAAAACTCGTTTACCTTCACCATAATGCCCTGAGTGCGTAAAAATAACTAAAAACCAGCAGGAATGCTCGAGTCGCGAGAGCTCGACCAGGAGTTACCCTATCATAAATCGAACAAATTTGTATAGGAATATGAATGTATACAGATAATGATTCCGATTGTTACTGTAACCCTTTCAGAATGAAATAAAATTTGACTGTCTTCATTTCTTAATATTATTTTATTTATTATTTAATTTTTTTTTTTGTATTACTAGGATTGACTTCTGTGACTACAAATAAAACAAATTATTAAAATAAATTTAAAGGGATAAAATAATTACAAGTAATCAGCTCAAAGCAATAATAAAGCAAATGAAAAACATTGCCAAGAGTTAAATATGAATACATGAGTGTTTGTTAATCGATCTTTGATTAACTTTTTACAGATATTCAATATCAGTCAATATTGTCCAAGAATACACATTCTCGATTAGAAGGCTTTATGTTTAAAATTGTGTCTATCATTGCCATTGTTGGTCAATTCATATCGGTATTTGGAGACGGATGAAGTTATCGATAAAATTAAATAAACTCAGCAGACAAACAAGGCTGGATCGACTCGGTTGTTGATGTTGATCAAGCATATATATACCTTATGGGATCGGAGATGTTTTCTTCTGACTGTTACATAAAGTAGCACAACTTAATTATACCACTTTTACACACTTTTAATGGGCATAAAAAAGTTGCTTTTAATTCTAAATAAAAATCAAAATAATTTTCAAAGACCTCATTATCTTTTTGAGAATGTCAGAAATGTCTGCACAATATCCTCAATCGAGCACCTTTGTCTATGGTCTGCTTAATGGTTTTAATTTTAAAGAATACAATCTATTTGGGTTTGGTTTAAAGTTTAGCTTAGTTGTTTTTCCTGTTTTTTTTTTATTTTATTTTTTTTTAATTTATTAGGTTGGCTTACATTGAGAAGTGTGTTGGACGCAACAACAATATTTATTTACAGATTTAAATCTTGAATGGGGTTGAACATTCTTTTTGATTTTGTCACGACGAATCGCATTGAATATCAAATGCAAATGTTTGATTGTTTTTAAATTTGTTGAATGCATTTCCATTTTGCGCACCATAAAATGCTCAGCTAAATGAATAAACCTACACAATGAAAACAATTTGCGGCAATTCAAGATAATTTTGTTGCAACAGTAGGCGTATCCAATAAATAATAAAAAATATAAAAACAAAAAACAATAAGCAGAAGCAATTAATAAATATTAATTGACTGGGCGTAAACTTGATTTAAATAAAAGTACTTGAACAAAAGTCATGGGACTACATCCATGAACCATACATATATATATATATATATATACATATATGCTGGATCAGCTATTATATTCGATATACGTATATAAAATCCAGTTGTTTTGTTTTGCTTGAACAGCTGGACTTGGTTTTTGCTAGAGTATGTCATCTTCGGCGTGCCAAATGAAGCTCTTCTATCTGGTTTCTGGTTGCTATTTACATTGAAAATACTTTGCATTTGTAGCCATTTCCTCTTCGAGCTTGATCACAAACTGGAATAATACAGTGTACAGTGACGGTCAAAATAATAAGAGCAGTAGTATGAGAAGCTCGTCAAAAGCAGTTTGTCATGTTAATTGTTGTGTTGCGTGTGCATTTTTAAACATGCAATTTGTCTGACTTATTTGTCGAGGTGCTTCTCAATTGATATTTTGATAAACTTTAAGTTTGTTATTTTTGTTTTTGGTTTTGTTGATTTCGGAATCGATCTTGCCTTGAATTTCTCAGATTAAGTTAAACAGATATTTCTGACAATATTACGATATACATTGAGCTTTTTTCTTTGACTGGCGCTATTTAATGAGAATATCCCTTAAGAAAGCTCACTTTATGCGTTTAAATAAGCAAATCAATTAATATTGGATTACTTTTGTATAAATTAAAAATAAATTCTAATTTTAAATAGAGGTCGTCAAAAAATGATCGATTACTCAATGTACTCGAGTATTTGCAACAGAATTACTATTATTCCAATCAGTCCCAAATCGAGATACAAGAATTGGAGATATGACAAGAAGTGCAATGGAGTTGGGATTATATATTTGATGTGGCTGCTGTTCTATTATTTTGACCGGTGCTGTATGTACGTAGATATGTTTACATATGTAAATGTTAGATTGAGTGTGTTATTTACCAACTGCGCGTTATTTTATTGTAACAACAAACTGAAGCAATGCTGAGGCTACTGTTTTTAAAAGCTTCTGACTCTTAGCACTTTGTGCCACCAATAACAATCCCAAAGTGGCTTTAATCATATTCAATACAAATATGTATTCATTCATTCTGTGCCTGTGTCTATGTTGTCTGCTTTTCTGCTTTGCATGCGAAAAAAAAACAAGTTTCTTTGGAGTTCGCCCTTGTTTCATAGGCAGCAGGCAGCAGGCAGCAAGCAGCATCCGGCAACCCACGCATTGAATTGTTCCCGTGGTATCCCTTATACACACACACACACACACACACGTACATAAATCAACTCTCTCTCATCTATGTGTGTGTGTGTGTATGTGTGTGTTGCCCACGCGCCGCAGTTTGACGCGTTTTTAATCGCATTTCTTGATTTCATTAAAAACTATGCGACACTTAATTAAAACGCATGCAGACTCTTAAAATTAAGCGACTGCTGCACAAGCTGAGCGTGTGGCGCACTTTTTATTAAGCATTTTGACAGCGTTTTGATTAAGAGGCAGCCCCATAACGCTTGGCCAACAAAACGCCCACGATTTCAAATTTATCTGCCCAGCAGGCTCTGTCAAATAGCTAGCAAAAATTACTAGTTTCTATCTAGTGGTTAGTTTATATGCGGATTTGTCATTTATATTGGCGTTGCCAAGTTTTAAAAACGCCAATTATGCAAATATGCACATTAATTGCACTGGAATGCAATAATAATAACAATAATAATATAATAAGCACAGCATCTAACAATTAGATAGTATCTAAATTGGAATTAGTGACTAGAAATATTTGCAGGGGAGAAATAAACACTTTGATACAAGCTTTAATGTATGAGAACTATTAAGAAATTAAATAGGGTATTTTGTTATATATTTCATGATATTTTTCCAGGTGTTCAAATAATAAAAGCCCTTTAAAATTGTCAACCCAAGCTCAGAATTATTAAACACTTATAGAACTATATTTTTATAGCTTATATAAAGTGGAAAATTGTGTTTTTTCTGCTTAAGTCGAAAACAATCAAGGAAAACAATTTGAAATATTTATTTTCTGACTCAGTAGTCATGTTTACTTAACGAACCGATCGACCACCTACGGGATTTTAAATATATTGGAGTATACATGAAAAATAAAAATAAAAACCACCTAAACTGGAGAGCCAGCAAACAAAAAATTAAAACATATACGAACTTTCCGATGTTCTCTTCTGAATTTTCTGATTTAGCTCGGAATATGAAAAAAGATTACAAGATTTAAACTCAATTGCAATTGGGAATAATCCACGCTCAATTAGAGTTTGGAGTCAATGCTATTAGTCGTAAATTTGTTACATTTAATTGCCCGTCAGCTGCACTTTATTGTTGTTTACAACGTGTACCGTTTCCTACATATATATATATATCAATTTATGGCGACGGCAGCTATATGATTCATGATTCATCTAACGATTTCCGTTGCCAACGCGCATCCCATTATATACACATACATATAGACACACATAATATATCATCGCCACGCATCGTGTCGGTTTTGCTAGGTGCAGTTCCCCACAAGCGGAGATACTCGATTTTGCTTTCCGTTTGCATTTACATTCATATTCACATTCACATTCACATTCACATTCACAATCGCATTCACATTCACAATCGCATTTAGCCGTTTATCATTTCCCTTAAAGGCGTGGGATATGCTCGCTGGTCGTGTCGTAAACATTACGTCAAAAAAAAACGCAACTGGCGGACGGACCGCCCAGGCTAAAAATACTCCCACTACAACGCTGCTGGCGACAGAGACAGAGAGAGAGAGAGAGAGAGAGAGAGAGAGGGAGAAGGAGAGCTCCACCTGAAACGCAGCGTTTTTATGTCACTGCATTTGACTTGCCAACTGCCTCGAAGCAGCTAAAAAAGGAACCCACACAAAATGAAATTTTTTGCTAGCTTCAGATTTGTCTGAGAACTCATGTTGACAGACAGAAAGTGCTGGGATTATTTTTGGAAGGATAGAAAAACTATGAAACCAGATACTGTTGACTTCCTTCAAAGAACACCCAAAGTGTTCAGCTATTTTCCATTAGCGCTGCACAATGAAACATTTTGCAGCTGCTTTTAGTATTTAGTATTTTGAAATCATCCAAAGTCTGCCTGTTATTCGGTTTCAATTATTTTCCATAGTCTGCCAGAAAATCAGATAAATTAACCAATTGAAAAATTAACAGAAACCAAAAAAATAAATTTTTATCTGGGCAGGAAATTAAAGACACAAGTTGCAAGGGCGGAAAAAATAAGAAAACAAATAATAATAAAATAAAAAAACGAAGACTACGTAATAAAATAAAAACCATCAACCCACAGTCTCAAGATATATGCAAATATATTTTAAAAAAATTTTATTTACTGCAGACAAAAGAAAACATTTATTTTGGGCACATATTCACAAACTTATGCATATATTTTGAATTTAAATATGCAGTAGTAGCTGCTTTGTCATTCGCCTCGATTCATGATTTCTGGCTCAATAGTTGTTGGCCGGCTATCTTAATACCCTCAGAATCCATTGAAAATGGGCCAACAAAGAGTAAGATGAATTGTGTAAAAGCGTGAAATTTTATCGATAACTGACAGCGTTTCGCGAATATCGATACAAATCGATTTCCGATAGCAATACGACACAACTGTATAGATATTCCCAAACTTATCAACTGTTAAAATTCATTCAAGACCTAAAATCGAATAAGAAACACCGATTTTGTTAAGCAAAACGTAGATCAAAGAATCAGGGTATCTGCTAGTCGAACTCTCTCGACTCTAGCCTACTTGCTGGCTTGTTTATTTCGGTCTAATAAAGTTTCCGACTCGCTGTCTGCGAGCTAAACTAAAAGCGTACTCTGACGCGCTCCCAGACACGAAACATATGTACAATTGTAGTACTAAATATAAACTAATAATAATACATGTTGCCGAGGCGGGTGTGCACTAATTGTCAATGCTAATTAACACAGCAGGTGGCTGGCTAAAAGCTGCAAAATTAATGAGAACTTTCAAATGAAGAGACAGGAATGTAAAAAAAAACTCTGTGCTATTTTCTGAAAATAAATAAACTAATGATTAAAAGATTTCACTTGTTCACATCCATGGAACATTTAAGAATTTCCACAAAATCTGTTCGCCATTTTCGGAAGAGTGTTCAGGCACAGCAAGCATATATCCTGTTACACATATATTTATCTGTATATATGCCACTCGGATCTGTCTCAAAACTGTCGACAGTGTGTGTTAAACACATGTGAAAATTAGTGAACTGATCCGCTGGGTTCAGTGCCGTTCTGTGATATGGATACACAGGCAGGCAGCTGCTCTTGCTTGTCAACTTAAATATATACAGACGAAAAAAAAGACAGAAATCAGAATAAAATGTATCTGCAAGATACACACAAACACACACACATCTCTCTGGCAGCTTCCTGCCCAGACAAGCAAACAGCTAAAAATTCCATTCACGGTAAATTACAATTGACGATTAATCAAAATTAAATAAATGCATGCAACACTCAACACTCAACCGAGTTTTTTTTTTTTTTTGAGCTGTGCATCTTGCAGATTAATTTGATTTCATTATGTGTGCGTGTATGTGTGTGTGTGTGTGTGCGTGTGTGTGAACAATAAAAATGAGACCCTTTATAAACAAAACGTGCCAGAATGCTAGCATCAAAAGTGCTTGGCTAGCAAATACTCCGTGCTCCGATTTGTTGTCGTCTTCAGCTTTTATGGAGACTCGAACAGATTAAAAGATTGATGAACAGAGACAGACATGAAGGTCTTCACAATAAGCCAGATAGAGAGATAGATACCCTTTGTGGCCAGATAAGATTGTGTCTTTAGATAACCAAAAATAAACTCAAAGATACAGTTACTTATAAGTGTCCTTGAACTCGTGTCAAAACTCATAAATCGAGGCATTTAGTTGATATGTCTTTATGTCTTTATATATTTTTTATGTACTTGTTGATAAATGATTAGTCAAATTAAATGGAATTTCTTTTGACTATTTAAGTATCTTGTTGTTTGCATTTTTAATTGAGGGGGCGTATCTTTTAACTGTTTGTACATTTATATATATATATACATATATATTTTTTAATGCGATATTTCAGCATCAGGCCTTGAACATCTTCAGTAATTTCTCTTTTATTTTTTTGGCTCTTGATTTATGGCTTTGCATGATGATAAAAACGCAATCTACGAGATCGGGTCTCTTTCACGGAATTTTATAAGCTTTTTACGACTAACTTTCGAGTGCCCAGAATAGAATTAATAAAGTTTGGTATAGAGTTGAAAAGAGCGATAAAACATTTAAAAATGTATGACAATTACAGTTGTTTCCCTCATATAATCGAGGCACAAATAATAACAGACAGAGTTGCACTTGGTGTATATTAACTAATTCATTTTAAATTAAGTAACTCTAAGATTAGATTAGATCGCAAAAAAAACACAAGTCAGAATGTTCTTACTAATTTTCGAGTGCCAAGAATAGAGTTATTAGTGGAAAAAAGAGAGATTGCCGTGTTAAACCGACAAATGTAGCAATAAAGGATTTAAAAATTAATGTCGATTGCAGAGCTGCACTTTATATATATTGGCTAATAAATTTTAAATTAAGTAGCTCAAAGATAAGTCGCAAGCAAAACTAGTTGAAATGTTCTAGTTGAGACAGCTCGACTCGGATATACCCTGAATCTAATTTTTAAATAGATATTAGATTTATAAAACTGTATTTTGCTAAATCTGTGCTTCTTATCTGATCTTAATGAAATGTTGACAGTTGCTCAATAATATGTCTAGATATCTTATGTAAAGTGTTATAATAATCGTTAAAAGCAACACTGCAATTATCAAACTTGCAATTAGCCAAGTTAATTGCACTTGCTGCTAAAATTCTTATCTCAAGTACGTAGATTACATTTTTTAACTCAGCCATAATAAAAACAATTCTTATCGCCAAGCAGTCAAAACAAATTTGCATTATTTGACTTAAAAGACGCAACAATTCGATGGTTGGCCATTTACTGCTGACTTTGCAACCAAAAAGAGAGGCACAGGGGCAGTGAAATGGGGACGAGGCGGGGAAAAATGCTAATATGCAGGCCTAAAAAATCAATGACCTCTTTTGCGTGCCAAAGTCGCCAAGTTGGCTTAATAATGAGGCAAAAAATCAGAATTATAAATAAATCGCATGTTGAACTAAAATGTCAGCAAAAATATAAACCTTAAGAAATATGGGCAAAAAAATATATTGTAAAAATGTGTTCAACATTTTTCAAAAAAAAGTTATATGCATACATTTTAAACAGCTAAACTTTAGATTGATTGATTCCCTTCGATGTATTATGTATACCCGTTTAATTGTATAAACTCGGTGTATTTGTTTGTCTAAATATCTATATATTTCTTGCAACAGGGTATCTACTAGCATATCTCTCACTCTTTGTCTATCTGTCTGTCTCTATCGACGTGTCTCTCTCTCTCTCGCTTTTGACTTGTTATTGATATCCTCAAGTTTTGGATAAGTCATGCTTGTTTCATGCCTGAAAACAGGGTATTTGCTAGTCTAACTGACTCTCTCTCTCTCTCTGCCTCTCTCTCACAAGTCCTGCGCATTTTGAGTTGTTATTAATAGTTATGTTTGTTTACGCTAGCGACGCACTGATAAGATTGAGTCAACCCAGCATACCAGCAGTCGGCCAAGTTGTCGATCCAAATACATGTATATAAATATATAAATATATATATAAATACACACAAGTACATACATATATATGTGTGTGTGCATGTAGTATTATACCTGAGTTGGTTTAGTGGCACACACAGACAGACACCGTCGCAAGTCACGTCGCTTTATCAGTTTTTTGTGTTGTTCATTTTATGTGTGGCGTATTTAATCATAAATGAAAATAATGATAGCACCTTCAGCACTTCCCCTCCTTCTCCCTCTCCAGCTCTGTCTATCACTCTGCATTATACATTTATGATATTTGGGAGCGGTTTATAGTTTCAATCAAATTAAAAACAAAACAAAAAAACAAAAAACGTTTTAAAAACGCCGCACAAACTCAAACGAATTTGATTTTTCCCAAATATATTTTTGCATTTGTCGCACCTGGTGAATTTTAATTCCATTTCACGGGCATTCGAATAAATTGGGAGCCTGGACCGCCTATGGCGAATTCATTAAGAAAAAAGGCAGCAAACTAAATCACAAACAATGACAGATATATATAGAAATATACATATATATATACATATATATATATCTATGTATTATATATATAAAGAAGAGAGGCTTAGCTAACACCTGGCATAGTTTGGCACTGACTGTGTTCAGTTAATTGGCAACCAGGCCATTTTGCTTGTTTGTTCATAATAATTTTTAATTAATTTTTTATGTAAAGCAAACAGAGTATGCCATGCCATACAAGTGTTATATATATGTATATATACATGAATATATGCCATATGCTATAAGCAATTATTTTTGGAATCTCAAAAAAGCAGAGCTGACAAGTAATCAAAGATTGCTTTTGGCTTACAAATACAACCACTCAGTCTAAACCCACAAATAACATTTACGAACTGTAGTCCCAATCAAATGCTCAGATGTATATCAAAATAGTTTAATCAGATAATAACGGGGCAACCCTTTCCCATTATTTTTGTATACCCTGTGCTCATTAAACATGCACAGAAAAAAAAGGGTACATCAAACTGAATAAACACACAAACAGACAGAAAGGGAGACATCTGCCTTACAGAATATAGGGTATCAGCTGGTCGGTCAGTTTAAGTTGCCTGCTTGTTTGCTGCGACCTACCTGCACACCATGATCAACCATAAAAAATTAAGAAAACATGTTCGGCAAGCGAAGAGAGCATATTTAAAGGTGCAAAGGAGACAGACCC
Organism: Drosophila anomalipes; assembly: GCA_035041615.1. Classification (NCBI taxonomy): domain Eukaryota; kingdom Metazoa; phylum Arthropoda; class Insecta; order Diptera; family Drosophilidae; genus Drosophila; species Drosophila anomalipes. The sequence continues at coordinate 6,102,617 of JAWNKZ010000187.1, forward strand.
TGAACCCGAAGACGTCGCATATTTTAAGCCACCTTTATGGGACGACAGGCAAGGCGAGGACTGTTTCCAATAACCCGCTTGCCGCTGAATACCCCTGAGACAACACACACAACGCCAAGCGATTAGAAACAGAAAATACAAAACAGGAGAACGAATTTGAATTGAAAAACATTATGTGCTGAACAGCAGGATTATTTCGACATTGATTTGATTTGTAATATGAGCGTTGCATAGTTATGAGCCGCAATCATTGGCAATGATCAGAAAATTCCCTCTCTCTCTTCTGGCTTCTGGTCAGGATTGGAACAGAGTCTAACAAAGACAATTGTAGACCCCATCAAATTCACAAGCGAGTCACAGAATTATTAAACAAGCAAATATAAAAATAACAAGCGAGTTTAAGTCAATGGGGACTGACTTATAGATACTCTATACGCAGTCTTCTTACTGCTAATATTGTTTGACACAAAGCTGAGCTATATTCTTATGGAATAGTATGGTTATATTTGTGTATTTGATGTCGAAAACTTAAATTTGACCGATTATGATATAAACTTAGCAGATTTATGCCAAATCTAATATCTATAATTAACCATATATAATCTTTTACCCAAATTTAATAGGTATAAAGCATTAGATTGTACTTCATATCGAAATATGGAAAATCTGGAAAGTCTTTCAATTCATTTTAATGGTTAGAAAGTTTAATCTAATATTTTAGAATAAACCATTTAAAATCGTGTAACTTGAGTTTTCCTAAATATAAATATGAAGTTTCCAGTTCAACGTTCAGCCACCATGCAAATGTATCAAAATAAATAATATCATTGGATCAATATCCACTCGAAAAGAGCGTTCTACGCTTTCCAATATGCCCACATCGCTTCAAACATACATTTTGGAAAAAGGGAGAGCATTTATTGAGCATATGCAGCAAAAAAATAAAGAAAAGAAAAGAAAAAAAAAAAGAAGAGAAATGTTATATTAATATTTACCATGAGCCTTCTTCTTTCTGGACATTGGCGCCATGTCTGGAGATGCCAACAACCACAACAATAACAGAAACGATGATGATTTTTATGCGAAGCAGTTGAAGCGCTTGCAATGCAACCTCAAATGTTGTTCTTGTTCTTGTTATTGTTGCTGCTGCTGTTGTTGTTGTTGTTGTTCTTGTTGTGTTTGGGTGTTTGGGGCCCAGTTGCTTAGCTCTCTGGCCGTGCAACAAAACAATAATTGCGGCAGCAACCCGAGCCGCCCGTCGACTGAGAGCACAGATCGTGTGGAGAAACGAGAACTCAGCTCGCATATATTGTATACATATATATATATATATATATTATATATATATATATAAGTATGTATTTATGTGTATATATATTTATATATTGGTGCTGGCGACGACAACTCCTCTTTCCTTTTGGTTCGGGGTTCGGGCTTGGCTTGATTTTTTGTTGTTTTTGGTTTGGTTTGGTTTGCGGCCGGCGGCGGCGTCGGTCAAGCTGGCGACACCATGGAGCCCTATAAAGTGCCCGGACTTGGGGACGAAAAAAAAATTATGGGCTTTGGCAAACTTGATCCCCAAGTTATGCTCTCTTCCTGCTTTTTTCGTTTGTTCTTGTTCTTTTTATGGATCGTTTATGTTGCTGTTGTTGTTGTTAGTTTGGTGATGCTGTTGTTGTTTGTTTGTTGTTGTTGTTGTTGTTTGTCTGTTTGTTGTTTGTTTGTTGTTGTTGCCGCTGGTGGTGTGAGCGCGTGATCACCACGTTGATTGTAATTATATACGAAAGGTGGCAATACAAATCAGTTGAAATCTGACGCTTATCCTGATCAGCCAATCAGTTGTGTGAAAACAATGTGTTTTTTTATTCAATAATTCAGCTACTTTTGTATTTAACTAATTGATTGATTTACACACACGCACACAGAGAACACACAATGTTTTGTTTATTTTTTTTGTCACAACAAAATAAGCTTATATATATTTCTAACATTCTTTTGCTAATTTGTAGCCACATTTGATTTATAGGAACTCTCAATTTATCTTTGCTTTTGATGGCTAATTTAAAGCCACACGAAATAGATTTACGAATGGACAGAAAAATGTATAGCCTCAAACAAGTGAAATGCGCAGAGATACGTCACAACACGACCAAGACGTTTTACGTACTGAATGCACAACAGCAGCAACAGGCGAGCTGCGAGAGAGCCAGCCACTAAACAAACTTAGCGAGAGAGCAGTAGAACAAAATGCCGCTGATGATAATTTCACTCACTCGCTAGCCCTCTCTCGCTCTCTCTCTCTCTCTCAATCTGTGTCGTGTTTTGAAGAACTATAATGCAGTGTGCATGAGTGCGTTGGCGTCGCTGTGACGGAAACGTGTGGGTGACCAGAGAGAGCGAATGTGTGTGCGAGAGCCAAAGCGAATGAGAGAGAGAGAGATAGCGTGAGAAAGAGATTTACAAAAGAGCAGAGAGAGAGGCGAGAACGTGTTTTTCTTTTGGTCACGCTCACTAGTATATCAAGTTTTTGAGTGTACTGCTTGTTTGCGTGAGTGTGTCTGTGTGTGTGTATGTGATGTGTGTGTATGTTGATGTGTGTGTATGTGATGTGTGTGTATGTTGATGTGTGTGTATGTGATGTGTGTATGTGATGTGTGTGTGTACACGTTTAGTATCCAGATCTTTTATGCTACGCTAAGAGACTATCCCATATTTCTTTGACATATGCTAGATTTTTATGCTACATATTTATAAACTAGAGCAAGTTTTGCAATTGTGCTTTATAGACAAAAACATTAAAAATATTTTTAAGTTTTTAGAACGCTGTCCTGCCATATTTGGGCAACATTTCACCGCCACATTTTCTTTGTGTAGCCAAAAGATTTGCGTGTCTCAAAATAAGATAGTCTGCACAAAGTTCAATTGTCGACCGTGCTGGTTTCGCTTATTATTACAGACTTATCTAGATAAAAATATAATAACAAAAAAAATTGAGACTGCCCGTTGCGGCGGCTGTCGCTGGATAATTGCCAGACCTTTTTTGTAAACATTCCATTTAAACTACGGCTGACTGAAATAACATGCAAATATAACGTATTTTTATTGAATTTTTTAAGGTAATGCTTGAGACGATCGCAGCCAGTATTTTCTACAGATACATTTGTCATTTTAGCATTTGTGTGATTTTTTTCAGTCAAAATCATTACACTAGGCACTGGCAGGTCAAACGGTGGTCGCTTAGGTAAATGGCCAAAACGCTTAGCGTTTCGCAGGTAGTAATTTCAATATTTTTGGCATTAAAAACGCATTTGGCATTATTGCAAGCGAGGCGTCAGCAACCTGCGCTGAACTCGCGTTAAATTTATGACCACAAAGATAACCTTAAGCAGTCAAAAAGAAGAGGAGAAGAAAACGCCCTTCGAACATCTCCACCCACGATAAAAATGAGCAATTTGCTTTAATTTTTCGAGCTGCATTTTCAGGTTTACTGAGGGGAACTCCCCAAATGCTTAACTGCTGCTTTCAATCATTAAGAAATTAGTTATACACTCGCGGAGAGTATTCTAAATATGCCATGGAATATGGCTACATTTTTGAAAAGTCGATCGAAAGATAAGTTTCGATATGAAACATTTCTTAATATTGCAGATATCTTAGACGAACTCAGCAGATACGACAGTCAATATGTTCTTATTAATTTGGCTAGTACTATATAAATATATATAGCTTCGATATGAAAAATGCAGGCTAGCTAAAATTAGCTTGCTCAATATGAAAAAATGTTAATAAAAAAAATCGATGTTTCTCATTCGATCTTAATGAAATATTTACAGTTGATCAATAATATATGTGGATATATTAGATATTAATTGGAAGGATATTCGGGAAACTTTGGTAGTTGTCCATAAAATGAAATAAACTTGATCTGCATATACGAAACGAGAACTTTTATATTGAAGTTTCCAGCTCTCATAGTCTCTGAGTGGTAAACAAATTGAAATGAAATCTTAATTAATTGCTTTTAAGAAAATTTAAATTAATAATTAAAGTGATAATTATTAAAATATTAGATATAAGCAGTCAGAGTATGTAGACTTCGATGTGCTGCCGTTTTATGTCTGAATTGTTCTTGCTGCTGTTTGGGCTTGGAGGTGCTGGTGGTTACCTGCGAGGTGTGATTTTTCAAGTGTAGGAGTCATGCGGCGCACAGTCGGGCACAAAAAGGGGCACAAACTGTGCTCGCCTGCGTCGCCTGCCTGTGGTGCTCCCCAGACATTGGAGATGCAGTTTGCTAGGGCATTACACTGACATACCCTGCACAATGCACAGAGCGGGTTGTCTAACAGCCAACAATTTAAATGTCATTTAAAAATGGGCTATGGCCTGAACTGAATTGAGCATAAAAATGTTTTATACCTTAAAATTTAAATAAATATAATGTTTATAAATAATAATATAATATAATATATATGTAGTGGACATATAATAAACATATACATAATAGACATATAATCGATTGATTTGCATTTGTATGTACGTAAATATTATTTCTTAATAAATCTGTCCGCTCTTCACTATTTTGCATGTGTGTCTGTCCTTTTTGGTACGCATTTGCTATTTTCGTACTCATGTACTATTTATTTATTCATGTACTATTTTGGTACTCATGTACTATTGGAAAATAATGGAAGACTTGTGTAGATTATAGGGTATACTCTCGTTTAGTACTTTCGACAGCATCTGTCTGCTTGCTTTTAATTCTTTTAGCAGACGTGCATTCATTGTTGCCGTCTCTTTCTCTTGCACACACACACACTCTCACACACACAAGCATACAGTTGTTTTCAGTTCAGCGTTTATCTGGCTTGTGACGAGCAGAGAGAGTGCACATATTTTGAGAGCAGAGAGTGAGAGAGAGCAGAGAGTTTAGAGAGGAGAGTGGAGTGCTGCAGTTCAATTGGATACATTGAAGAACAAAAGATGCTTGAAGAAAAAAACGCTAGGCGCGAAATTTGTATTAACTATACTAATAATGCAAACGAAAGGATTCACTCAAATCTCATAAATTAGCACCTATCGCAATGCAAAGTGTTTAAATGCAATAATAAAGAAAATAAAATAACAAGTATATCAAGAAGATGCGAAGAATAAACAACAAGCAGTGTATAATATTGTAGTTTTTCATGGAAGATTTTGAGTATTTCTGGGAACAAAATAGAAAGAAAAAAAAGAAAAGATGAAACACATTTGTGTGTAAATCGGACAACGCTCCAGACAGAGTGGCGGGCCAAGTGTCTGTGTGTGAGAGTCTGCGTGCGTTTGTGTGTGTGTCTGGAACGAATCAACACAATTTAAAATGTACAATAGATACAGACTGAGGAAAGAAATAAAGAAAAAAAAGATCAGCAACAACAACATGCATCAGCAGCAGCAGCAGGTCAATGCAACACGGCATGGCCAACAGATGTACGCAACACGCAGTCAAAAACACAAAAACAAAATCAAAAATCAACTGAACAAGGGTAAAAAGAAATCCAGAGAAATACAAAACAAAACAACAAAAAAAAGAAAGAAGTTATTTCCAAAGGTTAGAAATGTCATTTAGAGTGTGACTGGGCATTAAATCAAAGTCAGCCGCAGCATCTGAGAACAATGCATCCAATCTTTCTGGCTGGGAGCAACATCAACTCACAGATTACAAACACATAAGACACATGTATCTGTATCTGTATCTGTATCCTATATCTGTATGTGTTTATGTATCTGTATCTGCATGGAAATTGTACACAAAATTTGTGTCAACGTGGGCGAGTTGCTGTTGTCGGTGTGTAAAAATAAGACTGAAAGCATTTCATGTTTCTCAGGCAACATTAAATTCCACAAATGCCGTTTTGCAATGTGAAAATACGCGGCAGAGAAACAAAGACTTAATTTTACCATATATTCAAAAAATTATTTAAAAAAAATGCAAGGCATGAAAGTTGTAGGATATGTGTAATTGCAGTAACTCGATTTGTGATTATTCATAATGTTTTTTTTTCAATATTGTTCACATTTCCTTGTAAAGTTGTTATCTATGTTCACTCTCTCTTAGAAATCAAATATTATAGTATATAAAATAAGTCCATTTCCTCTGAAAAACCATTATCTTATCATTGTTTCCAGTAAGTTAACATCCACCCATTAAAAAACAAACCAATCGGGATCCCTGTATTACGCAATTGTCTAGCGAAATAGTATCAATACCATTATTGCATATATAATACTTATCACTTATCATGAAAAACGTTAAATCATTGTTGTTTACCGGCCCTGACATGTTCTATTTTTTATTAGTGACCACAACAACAAGTAATATTTTGTATGAAAATGAAAGCAGGGCAAAATATATAAAATTAAATTGAAATGTATCATATATATATATATTACTAATAAATAGTACATTCTCGATAGTATTCTACGGTTTTTATTCAATGTTTTTTAAATTCCCTTTTAGTATATTGTTCTATTATTAAATTGTTAAATTTATAAAATTAATAGTTTTATGAATGTTCACAAAACCAAAACTTGCAAAGTAAAAAAATAAAAAATGTTTATTTAAAAAAAAAATGTAAGCATCTCTCCCCGACGGGGAATTGAACCCCGGTCTCCCGCGTGACAGGCGGGGATACTAACCACTATACTATCGAGGATGTTATATGTGGGCAATCCAAACGTATATTTAAGCAATGCCAAACACGTTTGTAGTTTGCTCGCTGCTCTTTCATTCGTTTGTGTTCGCTCTCGCTGCACTCTCTTTTGCACTCACCAATTTTGATTTGCTTCTCGTGTGTGACTCTTGTCACTGCTCCGCTCAACAGAGCAGCAGCAGCGGCCGCCTCAACAACGGTGACGTCTTCGTCCGCTGATAAAACATAGGCGCTCAGCTCACCTGCAATGTAAAAAAAATGAGCAAATTATATTAATGAACAGATGTACAATTGTTGGAAATAAGTAACCAAATACACTAACAAATTAAGCGTTGTTTTCTTACAGATCAACAATTTCAAGCGAATTGCTGTTATCGGTTAGATTGTCACAATTTAAACAGATATTAAATATAAATAAAAACTCATTTTTCAGTGTTTACACTGCTCCTAATTATAATGTCATCATACAGAGTTCAAAATACAAATTTTGTGCACACTTTTTGCGAATTCACCAAGGGGAACAACAACAACATTCCTGATAAATTAACTAAAAATTCATAAAAAAGCGCCAATCACTTGAATTAATAACAATTGTTTTTAAGCCCCAGCGGTCGGCTTATCAAATTTAATTGCCTGCAATGCATTTCAGTTGAAGAAGAGCCTCAAATCAAGAGTCTTTCAGTTTGTTTGCATGTTTGCGTGTGTCTCTCTCAAAATGTGTGTCGGCCAATGTTCAATTAAAAACCACTCTTTGGGTGGCATAAGCGCAAATTAATCAGTCTTTTTTTTTCGCTTGCAGTGGGTATTTTATTTTTGTGGCAAAGTTGGTAACGCACGAAGAAAGACGTTTACAGCCCCCCAAAGAATATATATTCTTGATCAGCATTAACAGCAGAGACGTTATAGCCAAATTCCATCTGTCTGTATATTTCTATGCGAACTAGTCCCTCCCTTAATGAAAATTTTGAATCTATACGTTTTTCTTTTGCTAAAGGCAACCGAATTGGATTACTATATCATATAGCTGTAACAGGCATCATCGGTCCATGGATGAGTTCTTGTTCGACAAACCTTTTAATTTGTCAAGTTATTAAAACAAAACTTACTCAATACGCATATTTTTGAGCTTATACTTTTACAAAAAATCATTAGCATCGTATTACTATATCAGATAGCTTCCATAGGAACAATCGCTCAACATATTTTTCAAAATCATCAAAACCCGTGCGTGTAATTATGCTACTATATTATATAGCTTACATGGGAACAATCTATAGAAAGATGTGTTTTTGTATGAAAAACTTTTTTGTTTAGCCTGATATGAAAACCAATCCAACTCAATATGTATTATATCATATAGCTTCCATAGGAATAATCGTTCGGTTTTTTTTATATTAATATTTATAATGCTCGCAGGTAGATTGCGGTCTGCAAGAATATATAATCATCGGCGTTCATGAGATAGCGATTCTTTCTTGTTTCAATATAGATACGATTATCTTTTCTTTACGTGATTCATCTTAACACCATAACAAGTTCAGTTTGTAGACCTCAAAAGTCGTTTATCAACTAAGCTGTTTATTTATTTCCATCCATTTTTTTGGTTATAAAAACCATTTAATATTATTATTTTTTTATGATTCATCTCAAGTTATCTTTCTAACTTGATTTGAATTAATAAAAAAGTTCTCTTATCAGGCGTCAGATTTCTAATAACAATAAATTAAGAAAACTGCTAATTACTAGAATAATAATTTTAATTATTTGCCATTACAGATTAGAAATGCACGTTTCACACACTTTTGAGTAGACAGTTACATGAACCATTTATATAAAGTCCCAGCCATTAGGCTGTAAATAATCGATTTGCGTTCGGTGAGTGGAAAACACTAAAAAGATAATGCAATTTCCGAGAAACCAAATGCAACACAGAAACGTGACAGGCAACGTTGCAACGTTGCACAGTGGGTGCAGCAGAGTTAAACAAACAGCAAACAGAATACAATTCAACACTCAGACTCATTTCATATGCAACAGGTGGCAATAAGAGAGCAACAAACTTATATGGTTAAAACTACAAAATAAAAAAAAACAAACATATAAAGCAACCCGTCAAAGACAATAATTCATCAATATGCATATTGCGATGATATAGTTCACGTCGCTCTCATCGCATCAAACGATTCGCACTTGCATAGAAATAAAAGCAAATGCCGACTGCATGCCAAATTCAAATTGGCAATTTGCCCGGCCAGCCATGTTAGCCATCCATTAGCCAAGTTAGCCAAGTCCCAATGAAGAACCTAGAAAACGTTTAGAACGTGCCCAATCAATATAATTCTACTAAATTATCTTGGCTGTTCCCAAGTATTCTATTAACTGGTTAGGCTGATTACATAACTCATCTCATTCTTGGTATTCTAATGGGAATTTCAAAAGCTAAAATTCGATGCAAAAGAAATATTAATTACATAAGTTTGAATTGATAGCTTTTTCTTAAATCAAATTAATTACATACTTAAGTCATAATTTTGCTGACAACGTGAGCGAAAATCAAAATGACAAATTCATTTTTATATATGTATTTGTAGTTAAAAAAATACATATAAACACTAAATCTGTACAGATCATCTGTAAAATAATTTAATCAAGATCGCTCGAGAATCATGGAAGAAATACGTATATTTATTTTTACCAAAAAAACAATTGATTTATAATAGTTGAGGCCCTGTTTTCAGGGTAACTTATAGTCGAATACTCTCAACTCATACTTGGTAAAAATAGATGGATCAACTCGACATTTATTTTGCCGGTAAATTGTAATTTTTGCAACATTTTAAATGGAATCGTTTAAAAATAGATCAAAGTGCATTTTGTATATATATATGTATATATATATAACTTTTTTTTCTTTACACTCGATTTAGATTTGAAGACGGATACGCAAAATTATGCTTTGAACTGAAAGTAAGCCAGCGACGGCGAGCACAAATTAGATGAAAAATGTGTGTAGCAAGTGAGGCATGCTGCGGCCGTCTTGGGATCCATTTGAAAAGAACTGGTGCAAAGCAGCCACATACAAATCTTGCACACACACACACTCACACACACATAGACACACCCATACTTATACGCTCCCCCGCACAATTGTAATAGTGAAAAAAAAGAGTGTGTAAATGAAATCAATTAAAATTCCACACACACACACCGAATTCACAAGAAGCCGGCCATGTTTACGTTTTGGCCTATGCGTTGAGCATGGCCTAATGAAGGCACGTCTGTCTGCCCACGCCGCATGGATGCGGCGGACGTCATCATCATCATCAACAACATGGTCATATAGGAGGCATATGCAAGTGGCCATCCGATCGACCCTCTGAACACGAACCGTTGCCACTTCAAATTTGTTTACAACACACAACACTTTTCGACTCTGGCTGTTCACCACTCGAATTCAAACCAAATGCAGACAGCACTTTAGCATTTTCAGCTTAATCATATCGAATGCAACACAATCCGGCATTAATTTTGATTTTGATTTTGCTGCACGAACTGTAAACTCATCATACATTGCATAATAACAGAATCAATGGGCGGTTCTTCGGGAGGGAGAGTTCTGCAGGTGTTGGCAGTTGGACATATATAGCTACAGATTACAGATCGTATACATTGCAGAGACTTAGCCCTTTACTCGTCAATAGAAATGATATCTGTTGTTTTAGTGGTACTCCTACCGACTGCAGAATACTCAGGTATCAGTTTAATCCCAACTGATATCAGATGGCAAAAAAACTGCCTTCGTGTGTGGGGCAATGAGGAATAATTAATAATTTGGTTTTATCAATGTGCATTTATCGATGTTATCGATTACCCAACAATCCAGTGAACGCAGCCAACCAATTATACAGAAAGTATGTTCACATTAGACCTCAGGCAATGAACCATCGAAATTTGATGACTTGAGTTCTTATGTGAAAAAATTTACTTTTATCGATATGCATTTATCGACGTCATCGATTGCCCGACACCTCAGTGAATGTAGTCGCCCAATTAAATAATATTTTAACTCCAAAATAAGATCTACAATCACAAATCGGAACGTTTTCTGGTTAAATAACAATTTCAATTTCCAACTTAAAAAACATAGTCAAAAATGTTGAACAGATTTTGGTTAAGATCAGCTAACTCTATCGTTTTGCTGAATAACAGCATTATTAACACATATATATATATATATATAATATTCTAGTTATAGCAATAATACAACTTTAAATAAATATATATGTATATAGATCTTTGTATTTATTTAAGACACGTCGCAGCACAAAGCTTATTTTTTTCTTCTTTTTTTTTGTGGCCACCCAAGAAATTCGTGTTGGGGCCGCGTGTAATCATAATTTATGTTGTACGTTTTTGTTTTTTCAAAATATTTTCCTATTTATTTGCTTGGCATCATCACTGTCAAAAGTCTGACTGACGTTTGATGTGTAATTGAAATGGCAGCGCATAATGATTTTCTGCTGTTTATATCTCTGTCTACTATATGTGCTATAGTCGACTAAGTAAACATTTTGGGTGGTCCCACACAACGACATAGTGTATATGAAATATATATATGTATATATATATATATATATATGTACGAATTTATATTTATATATATATATATTTATGTCTATACAGTTCTGAATTTCAAAAGCTAGACAGTGAAATAATTGAAGATTTCCGGTCAGTGGCAAGTGAATCGGGCGACAAAGATTCAACAGCGAATTCTTTTTATTGGATAATGTCAACGAGACAGCGGCTTGGTGAGCTTTGTGAGCTGTTGACACGGCAATTTAATAATGCAATGGATGCTGGGGTTGCTGATGCTGATCCCTGCTTAAAGTTTATATGTATTTATGTCGGCAGCTACGTCGGCAAGTAATTCAATCCGAGACAAACAATAATGCAGACAACAGATACCCAAATAAAACACAGAGAAGGAACTATCTTTGCTATCTTAGGCAAGCCGAAGACTAACTACCCTTGCTGTGTAGAAAAGTGGTCAGATTTTGATGATTTAAGGAGCATAATATAAACGCATATTAAGTGAGTATATTTTGAGTATTTTGATAAGCAAAATACAATTTTCATACAAGAAGTCATCTTTCGACGCATTATTCCGATGTCATCTATATGATATAGTAGTCCGATCCGGCTGGGTCTGACATATGTACTGCCTGCAGCAAAAATACTGATAAATGTCAAGTTTCAGCAATAAAAAGTAAGACTGAGGAATGATAACCGATTTAAAAGTAGACAAGCTAGAAAGGTTTATCACATTGTATAGCTTATTTTATGAACTAATATTTTACGCTTTTTATTTGCTTAGCACATCTTATCAATAAATAAGTCAATAATTTTTCGCTTTCGCTATTTTCTCCATCAAAATTATATTATATTTTTTGCATTCATATTTTGTTGTCTCTTCCATTCTCACTCGTTTCGTTATCGTTTTAAATACTTGATCGGTGAATTTGTTCACCTTTTCTAACTGCCTCCGTGGCGCAATTGGTTAGCGCGTTCGGCTGTTAACCGAAAGGTTGGTGGTTCGAGTCCACCCGGGGGCGATCTATATTTTTTTATTTTTTTTTACTCAAACTAACTTAGGCATTGAAGTCACCCAAAAGTATTTAGTTATTATATTTATTTACTATATATATATATTTATATAACTAGTTGATTGGCTATATATTTCTGTTACAATGTCAAATGCAGTTTTCACAGAGAAATGCATTTTGAAAGGTATTTGAAAATTGAGTAAAAATATAAAACCAAATCAACTAAGAGAATTATTGCTTTAAACTTTGGTAAGTATTACAAATAAAATTTTATTTATTTATTTTTAAAAGATAATTTAAGCACTCCTTGAAGTTGTAAAATTTTTTCAACCTACAGTTAAAAAGATTGTCCCGTTTCACAAATTTAACTCTATTCATTTATTAATTTTTTTTTAAACAACTGTCAATAATTTACTCTGTTTTATTAGTAAAATTAAATTTCTATCATTAGTTAATTTTATTTATTTACCTTGAACAATGCAAATCAAATTTTAAACGAAGTTTTGCTAGAGAAATCGATTCTAAAGCGTATTTTAAAATGCTTTTATTTCTTTTAATTGATTTTTCATTTTATATGGACTAAAAATTGTCCATAATTTTGTAGCATAAATATTTTGGGAGCAACGAACAAGAACATATAAAATGTTCATATATATATATAGTTTAAGCATCAGTTAAGAGTTATTTCTTTAATAAATATCGACACTTTCAGCCAAGTTGGCTAACTTGTGGTGCGTGTCTCCATAATTGAGAAAAGAGCGCGCAGCTAACGAAAAGTATTTGAGCAATGTGATAAACGGTTTTCAGGTTGCAGGCCAAAACAGCAAACTCAAAACGTTAACAAGCAAAAAACTGTGTTGACCAAAAAAAAAAAAAAAAAAAAAAACGAATACAGACACACAGACAGAGGCAAACAGAAATGACATATCAGATAATGCAATATCACCTACCAGAGCCAGCCAGGCCCAGCCGGCCCAAAAAATAAAGAAGAAAAAAAAGCAGCCAACAACTAAACCTGGCCGTTGTTGAAGGCGGCGACGCGCTGCCGCTTGTCTGCCACAAGATGCGCCACAAGTTGGGCACCGAAGATGCAACAATTGATTGCAGCCCGAAACACAATGCGAGACTCCAGGAGGCTGCTGCTGTTGTATGCAGTCAGGGTCGTTGCACAGCAAACGCAAACGTTGCACAGCCTCCATCTCCATTTGTACTTTGCAATGCAAAAGACGCGACAACGCGTCGTCGCCGTTGTTTGTTGGTTGTTGTTTGTTGTTGCTGTTGTAGTTGTTGCTGGTTACATGAAGTACAACACAAATTGTGGTGTCAAACAACATGTTCCTTCTTGGCCGCAACAGGGGACAGACGACAAAAACGCCCAAAATGAGAGGCGGCATCAGCGACAGACAGTTGCTCAAATTTTGAAGGCAAAAATCTAATTGGATAACTTCGGTATCTTCTATGGCTTCTGTGACTGATATGGGGACGACTCAAGTATTTTGCTAGACACGCAAGCCACAAAATAGCCAGCATAATGAATACCGAATACCGTCCGCAAACACAGGCATCGTAATGAGGCAGCCACATATGCGCTGCGCCATTGTCTTCAGCAGCCATTTCTAGTTCCGAATTCAGTTTGCTCCTCAGCCACACAAAATAATGCCAAAAACAAGTCGTCGACTTTTGGTGCGTCTGTCTTCAACTTAATCCGCGAAGACATGAAAAATGCCTAGTATAAATTAACATTTGTTTTTTTTATAAACAATTCTTGCCGAAGAATACTTCGTAAAATTCTTTGTGGAGAGTAAAATTTGTAAAGAGGTAAGTTAACATCACGATTGAAGTTTACAGAAACATGTTTGCGTACAAATATTTAATAATTTTTAAGTATTTATAACAAATTAAAAAAAAAAAAACAATACTAAAAGTAAAAAAGATCTAAGCAGAATAGCTTTAGCCGAGAGAACTCGACTGGATTGCAATTTAAACTGCTAAAGTTGACTTTTAATTTCGAAAAGAACAAGCTAAGTAGAGTTGCCAGCTTAATTTAAGTTAAAAGCAATTTAAATAGACTCTTTTAAATTATTTTAGGCTTGGATTAGTTCTCTCCCAAAATGCTTTTGTCTAAGTTTATACTTCCCGCACCGCTCGTAATTTAAGGATTAATATCATAAAACATTTAAAGATAAAACTTTGACTTAATCATGTATTTAATTAAACTTGTTTTTCGCATTTTTTATAAAAATCGATATAATAATATATATAGAAAATAAAGAGAATAGAGCAATCAGCATATCAGAACAAGAAAAATTCGTTGGCTTTTGAATCTGAAAACTGTCTGACTTCTTCTAAGAAATTTATATGATTTAGTAGTCCTATTTTGATAATTATTTGTACAAATTTTAGAATCATAATAACTCTCATAACTGGTAAATTTAGTTGGTATAACTTGGTAAATAAAAAAGTGGTTTATCAGCATCATATATGAAATTATAATTTGATTTGAATTATTTGTTGTCCAAATGTGAGTCGGGCATGCCTATAACGACTCGGCTAGTCATGCTGATCAAGATTATATATACTTTATGGAGTCGAAGACGTCTCCTTCAATGCGTTACGAACGCCACAGCAAAATTACAATACCCTCTGGTAGGGGTCTAAAAACGTAAGCATAAATCTCTGCCAAAGATATATTCATATCATGATGTTGACGAATTTCTTAAACGTGCCACCGGAAGAATTACATACATACATATATACATATAAAGTAAAGTTCCTTTTGTGTGTTGTTGTTGTTGGCACTCCACCACGTTCAGAATGAGGCAGCAGAGAAGGAAGAAGAAGACGGCGCGAAAAAGGTGGCAACTTAAATAAGCTTTGACAAGGTAAATTATCCCAGCATCGCTGGAAGCTGTGAAACTTAACTGCCAGCTGCAGAAGACGACTGTACTAATTGACTGGGCCTTGAACTGACCCCCATGGTTGGGGGTATATATATATATATATATATGTATATGTGTATGTAGTCTTATTATGTTGCAGCTCATGCGCTTTCGAGTCGATCTCGACACACACACACACACAGACACACACACAAATACGTATAATAATATGATGGGAGCCTTTTGCAAGTTGCAATTTGCAATTGGCAATGGCATCGAGGCGTTGAAAGGCATATTAAAAGAAGTTTGCAATTGCAACGTCGAGGCTGCATTTTCAAATTACTGAGTGCGCTGCATGAAACTGAAGCTGTTGCCGAACCCGCATGAAGATGCAAGTGGCAAGATTTGCTGCAACGTCTACGTTTTGAAGCCATTTATGTTATTTGCTGGTTCGCCATTTTTGTCTTTCTGTTGCGATTGCTGCTGTTGCTTATAAGGTCTGCCAGCACCAGCACCAGCACCAGCACC
Organism: Drosophila anomalipes; assembly: GCA_035041615.1. Classification (NCBI taxonomy): domain Eukaryota; kingdom Metazoa; phylum Arthropoda; class Insecta; order Diptera; family Drosophilidae; genus Drosophila; species Drosophila anomalipes. The sequence goes on from JAWNKZ010000187.1 coordinate 6,118,316, forward strand.
AGCACAATGGGGCTGGCTTGAGAGAGGTCCACTTTTCGAAGGCACCTTATCTGGGCAACGGCATCATTATTTCACACCAGCAAGGCAGCGAGGCAGCAAGGCAGCGAGGCCAGCCAGCAAAGGGCAGACACAAGCCAGAGTCAGAGTCAGAGCCAGCGCACAAACGGCATAAATATTATGGCCAAGTTTTGCAGGAACTTAACAGATCTCATATCGAAAACAGTACGTGGCTGTGCTACGGCAATGCCATGAAAGGCCTAAAACATAAATTCACAAGCCAACCAAGCAACAACAACCGAATACGAATACGAATACGAGGCAGGCAGCGGTCTCCAGTCGCGACTCCAGTCAAAGCCGGTCCTGAATAGTCGATGTGCTGCAGCAGATTAGTACGCGACATAGAGCAGCAACAATAAATACGTGTGTCTGTGTCTGAGTCTCAGTCCGAGTCCGAGTCCAAGTCCAAGTCCGAGTTGGTTTCCTCTGTCTGTCTGTCTGTCTGCCTGTCTGCCTGGTCTGAGTTTGTTTCCTCTGCTTGTGTGCTCACCCCGATCATCGGGTCAGAGAAGTCGAATTGTAAGCGTTTAGTGTTAGAGAGCTCGTATTTTCCATATGCTCTCAAGATCGAATGCAATTTCCTTTTGGCCAAGCAATAAATTATCGATTATTGGCAATTGCTGGTTCAACGAACTTAACGCTTATTATAGGTCAAGTTACACATTCTTACGCCCTCATCTCTGGCGACTATCAAAATCGGAGTCACTCTTGTCCACTGTTGAGGTGTAAAATTTGTTGCGTTGCATTTATTCCCCAAGGAATCGGCGAAAATGTTCTTCTTTTTTGAAGACACCCCTTTTAATTTAATTTAATGTCAAGTCAATTCGCCAGGCCGCAAAACGTGCCAAGAATTTTAAATGTTTGTGGCAAAAGAAACATTAACGAAAAGCAATAAATATCAAACAGGAAAGAACAGCTACACAAATACCCTTTCATTGAAATACCCCTGATAATTGAACAAACGCGTTACAAATTAAGTAAAAAAAAACATCTTGTAAGTGTCCAAAAGCATAAAAAAAAATATAATTTTATTTACAAATAGGCCTCAAATAATTATCCATTTTATGTGGCATTATAATAGTAATAGTGTTTAATACCTCCTATAAAATAATATAATATAATAAAATCTAACAAGTTTATATAAATATCGGATATAAAATTATATATGTATTTATATTATGAGTAGATGGATAATAGTTGAGACTGGCACATATGCTGCTTGGCTTGGAGGTTGTAATTAAATAGGCTTGTTTTGCAATCAAGAAAAAATATTCTTAGTAGAATTGAACAAATTAAGTAATAAAAGATTCGTTAAAATTTACTCGACTATGGCATACACTGTACGCAGTTCGAATTTACTATTATAAGTATAATAAGTATAATTCTATGATAATAAATATTAATAAATAAATATTTATATTATAAATTTTAGTTTCAGGACTTACAAATATAAATAATAATTTAAAATTTGTTTACTTTCATGACTTAATATTTACTTGATTTGAGTTTAAAATTTGACTATCAGTCATTTTATTTATTTATTTTTTATTGTTTAATATTTTATATATTTTTTTATTTAATTATATTCTTTATTTTCTATTTTTTCATATTACATTTTAATTGAATTATACACTTTCATTTTGTATCAATTAATTTAAAATTCAAATAATACATTTAATTCAATATTTTTATTCTTTAAAATTTGTAAAAATTGCGGACTTTTCATAGTCAACATTTAATAAAATTAATAAATATTTGCATAACTTTTAAAGAGGATGAAATTCAGATTCTGCACAAAATTCAACGTTTTTTTTTAATTATTAGCTACAGTAATCGACAATATTAGCCTATATCGTTTCACAACGGAAACGAACAATAAAAAAACAAACATAAAAAATGCATTAACTTAATGGGAACGCTTAAAATTTGACAACCTGATACTTGTCCCTGATGCAGTTTCATCAGTTTAATCATCGTTGGCTCACAAAATTATACCTGTTTTTTTTTTTGCGTTACATAATTTAACAGAGTTTAAGTATACCCGTCGAATGTGTTTTTCGGTTGCAGGGTGTATTTAACGCTAATACCGATGAACGTAAAGTGTGATTAACGCGTACCTGCGACTGCGTGTGGACCACAAGTTCTGCGAGCAGCGTCCTCTGGGTTTCTGGGTTCTGCCCTTTTGGCACAATGTCTTACCAGCTGTCTGTCTGTCCGCGTGTCCGTCTGTCCGTCTGTTTGTCTGTCATTCCCTGTCGCCCGTCTCTCGTCTGCTGGCTGTCGTGCTTCTCTCCTCAACAACAACAACAACAACGCCAAGAACGGCATCAATGTCGAAATGCGCGCAGAAGCTGCACAAAAAATCGCCCGAAACCTCAAACGATCCGTCTGTCTTTATGTCTTTATGTCCGTCTGTCTGTCTGCCTACCTGGAGCAGGCTGTTTGGAACCTTTTTGTGGCTAGCAGCTTAAATGCTTCGCTCGTTATGTTTACCACAGCGGCAGCCAGCCACAGATAAGCAGCACAGGCGACGTGCAGCTCGAGTTGCCACTGCCACTGCCACAGACCCTGCCCCAAATCTCCCTCTCTCTCTCTCGCTCTCTCTCTCTTTCTGTGTCTCTGCCTCTTCCTCTGCCTGCGCACTTTGCATGCATGCAATCCGGCCGTGGGCTGTTTTGGGGTCTTTTCTTTTTTTTTTAATGAGTAGCTGTCTGGGCCGTGGCAAGGGTTCGGTGACTGCATCTTTTTAAAAATATTATTTACGTGACACTTGATTTATTGTGAACTTTTCCTTTTGACAGATTATGTGGCAGCTTGATTCCACAGTAGATGCTACTGTTTCGCGTGATTATTGTTGCTGCCCGTTACCAGTTGCATATACATGCATGTATGTATGTGTGTGTGGCACGCCCTTATCATTATTTATTTTTATTTTTTTGCCATTTTTTTAGGAATCGCCACAGCGCATTATGCATGGTGATTTGAACAGCAGCGATTTTAAACGCTACCAAATCGCTTAACCTACCACAGATTTGAAGCAAAAAAAAAACAGTTTAAGCTTATTTTCAATTAGCAGATAATGCAGAGCTCTGATTTTTACTTCAGGTTCAGCAGACCGCTTTGCGGGGGAAATTGGAGATGTTATCAATAAAATGCAATGAATTTGAGCTTCGCATTTGGTGCAAAGGCAGAGGAATCAAGAATTTATATGCTGAATGGAGATGCTTTCCCATGTCACTTGCAGTACAAAGAAATTAAATATTTCAATTTTATGGAGTCATCAATTTAATGCAATGTTTTTGAATTGCGTATCTGCTGTTTAAAAGCGGGCACAAAGTAACTTGGATTTTATGAACTCGACTGTTAATGCCGATCAAGAATATATATGCCTAAGCCAGTGGCTTGCATTTGTACAACTTCATGATAAGTTTTTAGCACAATACAAAGCATAAAAATATGCTCCAAATTTCGTAAACTTCGAGCTAAAATTAAGAATTTGTTTCGTAGATCCAATTTGCCTTTATTCGCCGATCTAATTAATGGAAACATCAGCTAAATGAATATATCTTACGGTTTTACTGTACAGTTTTGCCAGGCACAAAATTAGAGCGTTGTCATTCACGGTCGGCTGCAATGTTCCTATTTGTTAGTTTTATCAGTTGATGCGTTACGATTATTTATAGAGTTCTCTAATAGAGACTTCGACGGTGTCGTTTTAATTAAAAACCAGTTTAATTTAATCTTTTTTTTCTCTTACACCCTGTGCAACTGCATGTGAGAAGCGAGAAAAAAAGCATTATTGGGTTTAAAGTTTTCCCCTTGCTATATTTATATACCGATTTATTTTTAAGCTTTAGGCTATACAATTTGTATTTGTTTGATCAGACATTAACAAACTAAATATCGATAAGCTGTATTTGTATACCCTGAACTCATTAAAAATGTGTGAAACCTGAATGATTAAGTTGGGTAAAGGTATGTAAGAGTCGGAAGGAAGCAGCTCTGATCCCATACAGAATATACACACATATATACTTAATCAGCATCAAAAGCCGATTCGTTTTGGCCAGAGACAATAAGATATAGAGACCTCAAATTTGGAAAGTAAGTTTCCATATACCAAATGCAGATAAAGTTTGCATCGTTTTATCGAGAAATGCCTCCGTTTCGATAAGAATCGATAATATTAGTACAAATTCCAGCAATATCGGTTGCGAAGCACAGCGGAAAATAATATATTTGTATTTAACATATTACAAAGCAGGACACACAATCATTTTATGTATGGGACTTAAAAGGGTTAAAGACTTGACTCCAGGGTATCTCCCAGTCGACATCGCTCGACCAGAGCACTTTTATCAACTTTTGAATGGACTCTCAGCATTACGTTTGCATTTGTTTGTGGGTGCTGTGCGTATAAAATTTAACTACATGCTCCATGCTGCATGCAACAGTTGCAGTTGCTGTTGTTGCGCTTGCCTTTTATCGGCAGAGAGTTTTAATCTTTATGGGCTATGGCAGCACTCGAGTCGTTGTGCGCTTGCCTTTAAATAACCAATTCGATGGCTGCGTTATTTATGTAGCCTGTCAAAAGTAACAGTCTCAATAAACACAATTCAAGCTATATGGTATCCGTATGTATATAGCCCACTTCTCATATGGAATAAGCGGCGAGGTGGCGATCATTTAATTATTGACATACTGATATTGTCATAAATGTGACAGCGATAAAAATCGCCACAACTTTGTTGTGCCTAACTCTGGGGGGGAACTGAATCTATGTATTTAAGCTGATTATACGACTGTATTATGGGTTCTGTGAGCTGTGGTGGGGTTTAATGGCTTATGACAGGGGACACAGGTTACACATTGTTTACACTTTCCAGCAACATAAAAAAAATGTTTGGTCAAAAGCCCCCCACCAACTATTGACACATTGATTAGGGCCCGCGGCAAATATGGCTTGGCAAGCATGAAATGTCTTCTTTGATGACGACCAACTTCATTCATTACAAACTATTGTATGCAAACTCAGACACAATAACTGAGAATAGAGCTCGATAGAGCTCGGCGAGAAAATACCCTGAACCCAGTTGTTAAATACTGCGTAGACTTGTTCATGGTAGTTTATGTAGCATGAAAATACAAAATCTTTTAGTCTTTAATTAGTCTCTAGCTCTTATAGTCTCCTATGTCTAAGTCTTCTCGGCTTTCGATGCTGATCAGAAATATATATACTTTATGGAGTCGAGCATGCTTCCGTCCATTATAATCTTTACTCCCATTTTAATCAATACAAATTAAAAAGAAAAGAGACTTCGTGCAACTAATTATTAATTGCTAAATATATAAATATTTTAATTAGTAATAATGTTTGGAATAATTAGTTAAGAAAATTATATTGGCTTTATCGGATTTACTCACGGACAAGCAAGATCTAATTAGTACAAGCATACAGAATATGTGAGTCTAGTTATGACAATACTTGCTCCACTAGATCTCTACACATCGATTACAAGGAAATAAAAATGTAGTACAAATAAATTAAAAAAAAAAAAACTTGATTTAAGTATGAGCTACTAATATGCAAGCGTCATGCTTAAAGTATCCATGCAGCTTTTCGAACAAAGATGAAAGATGGTTTTACGTGCAAGAAATATTTAGCAGCATTCTTTCGCATCACGATGGAAAAGTGATCGTATCGAAACACATTTTACCCTTTGCCGGCATAACTCATGGTCCCAACTCTTAGCCGAGGAGAGGCCAAGCGCAACAAATCACTTGATTAGTTTTTCTTTTTTTTTTATACCTGGGCCAAAAAGAGTTCGCAGCCAACTTCTTCCCATTCAAGTTATTTCTTTTTCCAGCTATCTGATCGTTTCCAATTGTTGAATTGTAAGCTCCACAGCATGAACATTAGTTGCAGGTATTCCAAATTTTAAGCAATGATATATGATAATATACAGGAAATCGTAGATCTTTTATATATATATATATATATATATATATATATATATAGTTATTCAGTTTATCTTGAGGGTTAGTTTTTGGGGCAAAAAAAGCTTAAGAGTTTTAAATGGCACAGCATTAATCTCAACACAAAATGCCCCTGGCTAACAAAAAGTATGTAAATTCTGCTCAACTATGCCGAGGTGTGAAGAAATGTGTCGACTTGTTAAGCACAAATAACAAAAGGCCAAAAGAAAAAAAGAAAAAAACCGAAACTGAAAGGCTAAGCTAAGCTGTATCCAGTGCGAACCGGAGATTGGGCAGCAGGCAACTTGGGTTTAAGGCTTATGCATTTCTCAGAAGACAGAAGAAAAAAATGTAAAAAAAACGAGCCAGCGCTTTCTGGAAGCAATAAATAAAACAGCAAGTCGCACAAGCCACAGACTCCAGCGGCGGCTCTTTGTGTCCTTCATGAGTGCTTCGTGCTCTGACATGAAATAAACTTTATTTATTTCTGCACAAAGGATATGCGAAAAGAAGAGCCACACTTTCCCACTTTTACCCCATGTCGCACTCAATTAGTGTGCGCGGCATGCCTTTGAAGCTATACGCCCAACACCTGGCGAGACTGCTCAACGTTGCCAGCGAATTGACAATCACTTTACAATTATATAAATATATATATGTATAAATACCTAGGTACTAATCCCGGGGCAGATAACTTACCCAAGCAAAATTACTAAAAGATAATCCGAACTCAATTGGCGGTAGTTTCTTCAAAATATCAAAATGCGCTTTAGCTAACAAAATTTATCTTTCATATTCAATATTAATGAAATTTAGACTTGATCAATATCTGGGTATATTATATTATATTATATATATTATATAATAACAATTGTAAGGCTATAATAGTGCATTTAATTAAAGTTATAAATAAATGAAATAGACTTGATGTGAAGGAACAGGAAAAGGGAGTACAAAGTTAAATCGCGGATGGTCGCAATAATCTATATATCAAGAATAACAAAACTTTAAGCATTATTTTTGGAGTATAGTCTTTAGTCTCTTGAGCATTCACAAACAGTCTTAAGTTTCGCATGGGGTCTCAAGCCTAAGTAAGTTGGTCAACAAGTTGTTATGGCATTCAGATTAAAGTGCACTCAATCAATCAGTTGCATAGACAGATAAGTGTAATTGGTTACCCACAACCCATCACACAGAGCGTCCTCATCGCCAACAACTATGACAAATATTAAACCTGTTTTAGCATTATGACTGCTCGTTTTGAAAACTTGGTCTAATCACCGCCAACTAATGATAGATTTACACCCAGGCGCCAAGACGACTTAATGCCACTAAGTAAATAAATTGTCAAGCCGGCACTCGAATTAGTCTTCATTACGTCGATAAATCTTGGCCAAAATCGTAACAAGGTTTTATTAGCGAAAGTCTGCAATTACATTTGGACTGTGGGATAGTTTATGATTTATTTTTTTTTTTATAATTGCGGCAATTACATTGGGAAAGTTCAACTGACAGTTGCGCATAGTTATTTGCCATATTGATGGATCTGTCGAGCCAAACACGGATTCTGTGTGTGTGTGTGTGTGTGTGTGGTGTGTGTGTGTGTGTGTGTGTGTGTGTGTGGAGTGTACATTTTTATCGGGCCTACCTTATATGGCAAATTTGAACGTAGACAACATAATGATGAACGTGGCAGCTCTAAAGATTAAGGCTGCAAAAGATCAAAAATAAATATTGATGGCGCCACATGAACATGCAACCAAACTGCAAAGGAAGTGGCAGGCACCGCTAGGATTATACTGATTTAATTAAAGTTTACTAGGGCGCGAATCACTTGACAACAAAAGCAACAACAACAACAACAACGATATCATCTCAACAAGAACAAGAACAAAAACCAACCAATTCAATCGAGTCGAGAGTGAACGACTTGCAACTGGCCTGTAAACTGAAATGCAATCGTGGCTATCTAAAGATATGCATTGAAGTCCTGCTAGAATTGTTTGATTAAATGTCCTTCAATTAGGTAGTCAAACTGGAGCCGGATTCGAAATCGTTAGCCTGAAATTCTGAACCAGAACCGAAATAAATTATACAAAAAAGGAAAATTCTCTTTACGATTAAACTCGAAAAAACTCGAAAAATGTATAACAAAAAATAAGTATTATTCGACAACCACATTTTATAAATATTCACAATACAAATTTCCGCTCAAATAATGTTAATTGTAGTTCAAATTTAAAAAATAATGCCAACAACCAAGAAAAATATGTTCTTATAAATTATTTTATATGAGCAAATTTTATAAATATTCACAATAATATTTTTCGCTTAAGTAATGTTAATAATTTTAATTACATATGATATATGCCTGATTGTTCAGGAATATTATGATATTATAAATTAACTGTCATATATAAAGTCTGTCATGTCTCTTCCAGTTTGGTATATAATAATAATATATAGTAATCATTTACGAATACCTCTTTTGGCATTTCAAATATTTACAGGATATGGAGAAGGACTCAAGAGACTCAAGCGAAAAGGTTGCTGAGGCAGTATGCCGTGCAACAAGTGTCATGCGGTCAGGCAACATGGACAACAAGCGTCGCCAGCGATGTCTGCGTTGCTGTTGCTGTTGAGGTTGTTGTTGTTGTAGGTAAACCACGAAATTAACGAGGTGTTAAGGTAAATATGTAAACGCATGCTACAAATTTTACATGCTGCGGCAGTAATTGAAAAAGCATGTTGCCACAAGACGTGCAACATGTTGCCAGCGCCCACCAGCATGTTCTATGTTCGGACATGACTTTGCACAGAGTTGCCATTTGCAACACTGGATGCATATTAAGTATGCACTCACACTTTAACAAATGCAATTAGAAATATTTCAAAATCTATTTGGCTTCCAGAAAAGCCTTGCGACTCTTGTTGTTGGCTGCTCGTTTCTAATTTGGACTTTTAAATAAATGCAGCTTGTAACATGTTCCTGCAAAAGATTCCCAACTCAGCGGATGCTGCAGACAGCAACAACAATAATCCAAACAACAGAAAACATTCACAAAAACAACATTCAGAGCAACAGCAACAACAACATTCACAGCAACAGCAACAACAACAACATTCACAGCAGCAACAACAATAAACAATGAAGCCGGTTGCCGTCTTTTATATCCTTTAAAGAGAATTATAATTTTGTTGTGAAGTTTGCAACGCATTGAGGCCAACGTCTTCTACTCCATTAGGTATATATATTCTTGATCAGCATCAAATCACGAGACGATTTAACCATGCCCTTCTCTCTGTCTGTATGCAAAAGTCTATCTCAGAGACTATAAAAGCCATTTACTTCCAATTTGGAATATTAGTTCTGCTTTACCATAAGCAAATCAAGTTTATTTCATTCCCCGTTCCACGAATATCGATACAAATCTATTTTCGATACAATTGTAAAGATATAGCCTTGAACTTGATATATAATTTACGCAGACATATTTTGGAACATTTATACAAATATCGTTCAAATCGAAAGAGAAACACAGATTTTGTTCTATTTTAATTTTACCGATAAATTAGTAAAAAAAAACTCAGTTATTAAAGTATACCTTGGAATTAATATAGAATATAATATATATGTAATATACCCTCAACATTATTGAACACTTGTAAATAGTTTGTTTAGATCGGATAAGAAACGCTGATTTTGTTAAACAACACTTATTTTCATGCGCAATTATCATAGTAGGCGTTTATTGCCCACAGGGTATTATAGTTTCGCGATTGCCCAATTATAAAATACCCTGTACTATTGAGAGCTGGGTTCAAGATATCTCCTTGTTTAACTAAGAATTATCGTATCCTCTTATACCGTACTATCTAACAAGTGAGTTCAGATTTATCTCCAAATCGAGCTCACACGATTGGAGCATTTTAACTTCTTTAGTTATTAATGATTGGCGGATTGACTCGACTCTGGAAAAAAGAGTATGCAATCTTCGCAGCGCCTTAGTTAGACTTACTTTCTTGTTTTTCTTTTGTTTTTTTTTCTCGTGCAACCAACGCTGCTGCAATTGCCACTGATCGCGTCGATTCAATTAGTAATTCTAAAAGGCAGCAAGCAACGCCTTTCGCATCTTAATGAGCTACATGAGCAACTGTTGTTGTTGTTTTTTTTTTATTATTGTTGTTGTTACTACTTGTGTTACTGTTGTTGTTGTTGTTGTTGCTGTTGTTACTGATGTTGCTTTAGCATTATTATTTGTTCAATACCAAACAGCAATCACACAAGACTCAGAGTCAGAGTCAGCAGTCTGATCTGCACGGGAATAATGCTTTTTTCATTTTTTTTCCAATTGTCGGCACCGCACTTTTCATGCCCAAATGCAGTTACACTCAATGCTGCAGTTGCAGTTGCATTCACATCGGTCACATTGGCTATTTTTGTCACTGCCAGTCTCTGTTGCAGTTGCAGTTGCAGTCGCCGTCGCCGTCGTCGTCGCAGTCGTCGTCAACGTTGACGTCAACGCACTTGTCTGTCAGCATGCTTGTGCGTTCGTCTCTTTTCAACAGAAATTGTAAATCTGTTATTTGACAAATACCCTGTAAGCACTAGAAAGTGGTACAAGTCTAGCAGGAGACAACTGCTATCCTTATGTATATATAATAAGTTCTTGAGTCGATAAACATGAACATATTATACGAAATTAACTTGATTTTAGAACAAGTACATTTTTGTGCTTTCAAAATGTATATTAAGAATAAATTATTGCGAATCCAACTTTAAGTTTAATGGAACTGAAATAAAACTAATAATAACTTTAGTAAACTTTTGACCCTAATTATACTTTTCTGAAATAAAGCAATTCAAACAAAATATAAACAGTATTTTTAGTAAGAATAATTGAACTGAATCCCACATCAAGTTTGAGCAATTCTATAATAAATAATTAAAAGATTTTCTTAGTTATCCATTTTCCAGTTCTCATGTTTTCAGGGTATCCTCAAGGTGATGTACCCTCTTTTCGAGTATTTCTGATATTCTCTTCGTCTGCTTCAAATGCAATTGTAATTACGACCACTACCATTTCTGTACGCAGCACTCTATATATTTACCCACTTGGATATAAAATTAATTCTCTTAGCCAAATCACGCATTCCCGCAGACGGAGATAATCAATGCGGCATTTTAAATGCTGCTACTATTGAGGCTTTTGAGAACCTGAAATTGGCATGGCTTGAAAAATACAATTAAATGTATCAACTTCCCTCAGATCTTAGCGAAGCGCACTTCAAATTACAACTAAGCAAATCTCTGAAGTTTAGAAACCCATTTCCCGCACAAGATAAACATAACATTTAACCAAATCTATGAAACGCTTCTTAATATTCGCACAATAATTTATAGATCTAAAATTTGCAGCTTAAGGGCAAAAAAAAAATAATTAATAAACAAATAGACTACTTGTGTAAGTTATTAGACTACTTTTAGCCTAGATTATATAAATAAATTTAAAATTAACATACTATTAATCAACTGTAAAAATGTAAAATCTGATAGAAACACTGTTTTTTTCAATCAAAATGTTTTTATGTTGAGTAAACTATAATCTTCTAGTCGAGCTCTTTCGACTATAGTATTTTAACTTCATATATATTTAGATAGATATGTCGAAACAGGTAAGATCCAGTTGCTATATTTATTTATTACGAATATTTTATGCACGTCAGAAAGTTTTACTCACTATATACATAATGTACTTTATTTTTCTCAATCAAGCTAATGGATTTTACCCGAAATAAAAATAAAAATAACCTTAATTATAGCGTAGACTTTTTTGAAATAAAGAAATTTAAACAAAAAATAAACTGTTGAGGAGAATCCCAGGACACTGTTTATGTAGAAATATTGTATTTGTAGATTATATTCACAAAAGCTAATAATCTGCTTTCGCGTTATCTTTTAAACATTCTCACATCGAATTTATGCATATAAATACGGACAGAAATGCTGATAAGCTTCATCAACAATATGTGTGAGTATTTAATATTGTTCAAATAGTCGGTTGTAAAGGTTGAACTGCTTGTTAAGTCGGAAGAACGACACAGAATTAGTATAATTTAATTATGTTCACGACGCTATTGACTTATGGATTGCTAATTGTTGCACTTTGGACCCTAGTAAAGTGCATCAATCGGAAATACTTTATCCTGTCGCTGGTGAAACGCGTACAGACCCAGGATGGCAGTCCATTGGACAGCAAAGTGTTTGTGATTCCGGGCAAGACGAGATTCGGTAGTAATTTTGATTTGCTCAAAATGACGCCCTGTAAGTATGATCCGTTGTCCCATTGTTCGAGAAGCGAAATGTTTTATGTGATCAAAGTTTTGTGTTATCAAAGCGATGATTTTTCAATTTGTGCGCGACGCTCATAAAAAGGCCAAGGGTCGGAATTACCTGTGGTATTTCCTATTCGCACCACTTTATAATGTGGTGCGCGCTGAGGAAGCTGACGAAATCTTGCAGAGTACCAAACTGCTAACCAAAAATGTTATATACGATCTGCTTAAACCTTTCATGGGTGAGGGCCTACTTATCAGCACAGGTGAGCGATTTGAGGCATTATCACAAAAACAGAAGCTCATCTCTGGTTGCACTTTGTTTTCTAGATCGTAAGTGGCACTCTAGACGAAAGATGCTAACTCCCGCCTTCCATTTCAATGTGCTGCAAATGTTTTTAGACATATTCAAGTGCGTAGATAATATATATCAGATATATATATATATATATATATATATATATATATACCACTAAGTTTTTGTACCATTTCAGGGAGGAATGCCACAAATTAATAAATGTCTTAGATCAAAATATTGGCGACGAATTGGAGCTGAATCATGTTATTCCACAGTTTACACTCAACAATGTTTGCGGTATGTTTTAATACTCTGACATCGAAGGTAGTAGAGTATATTGCTGTCTCGTCACCCTTAAAACTAAAAACTTCAAATATATACTCGTACAAATCGATAAAACCACATATCCCCCATCATTTTAAAGATAGAGTCACCAAACTAGGAGCATAGATTTCAGAAAACGGCTAAAGCATTTATCTCCCTCAATTTAACATATAAAATTACTGGCAACCTCCTTCAAACATTGGTAAAAACAAAAAGAATTATGAGCCATCTGTTATCAGCTGGTATCACTTGCTTAAATTATGTTTATGATTTATATTTGATGTTCATGCAACAAGTTGTCTTAATGAATGTGCATATTAATATATATATATATATTTTTGATTAGCTGTGAAAGCTGATTAGATCTAAGCCAGTAATTGATAACAAGCATTTTTTGTATACATTTTCTATTTTTTGAAATTCTATTTCGATTGCATTGCTTTAATTGCCTCGCATAATCGTCAGTTTATCGCGATAACCTTTCAACTGAACAGATGCCGCAGCGATTTGAAATGCAGCCAAATATTTCAGTTGACAAATCTAAAACTGATTCCCAGAAAATACAATTTTACAGAGCTGCAAGTATATATACATACACCCCTTTACAACCTTTGCTGAATATGTTCTTAAATCTTTTTCGCCTTACTATTTAGTATAGCCCAATCCAAGTAACAAATTTAGCAAAATCTAAATTATCAGATTAATTATTAAATTCTTTTCATCAGAAACCGCTCTGGGAGTAAAACTTGATGATATGGACGAAGGTAGCCGATACCGTAAAGCCATTCACGCCCTGGAGGACGTTATGATAGAGCGTTTATGTAATCCGCTGCTATATTATAGGCCCTATTTCTACCTGTACGGCAGCTATAGAAAGCACATAAAGCATCTGAAGATAGCGCATGACTTCTCCAGCCGCATCATCGAGCAGAAGCGACAACAGAACAAACTGAAGCGGACTGGATATGTGGATGAGTTTGGGCGGAAATCGCGTTATGCGATGCTGGACACACTGCTGGAGGCGGAGAGCGAGGGTCTCATCGATCATCAGGGCATCTGTGATGAGGTGAACACATTTATGTTCGAGGGCTACGACACCACCTCCACTTGTCTGATCTTCACGCTACTCATGTTGGCGCTGCACGAGGATGTCCAGCAACGCTGCTTTGAGGAAGTGCAGCCACTGAGCGACAAGGATAATGAAGAGCTGAGCATGTTCGATTTCAATGGGCTCGTCTACTTGGAGTGTGTGATTAAGGAGTCGCTGCGTCTTTTTCCTTCCGTGCCATTTGTGGGACGCTTTTGCACGGAGGAATGTGTGGTGAATGGTCTCATCCTTCCCAAGAACTCCCAAATCTGCTTGCATATCTACGATATAATGCGTGATCCAGTGCACTTTCCCAATCCCTCTCAATTTCAGCCTGAACGTTTTCTGCCTGAAAATTCTGTTGATCGTCATCCCTTCGCGTTTATTCCTTTCAGTGCCGGACAACGGAATTGTATTGGTCAAAAGTTTGCCATTTTGGAGATGAAAGTGCTTCTGGTAGCCATATTGCAGAATTTTCAACTTTTACCTGTGACCCGACTGGAAGACATTATTTTCGAGTATGGCATTGTGCTACGTTCCCAGAAAAACATTGCCATTAAATTGAAGCGGCGGCAGCAGTAAAAAATTATACAACTTGCCACAGATTACCATATATACAGTTGCGAACAAATTAAAGCACCTCTCTCAACAGAAATATTTTCAACACGTCTATTTTAAATTTGTAAGTCTAAGGAACTTATGAATATGTTTTCAACTTATTTCAGTTCAATTAGAATTAAAAAATTATACAAATTTTTCATATGGTCACTTATAATTTTGAAAATTGGAAATAATATACGATTTCTGCGTACGTAAAAAAAATTATATATTATTGAAAATAATTCCATGAGCAGTACTATCTACAATTTAGATAATATTAACTATAATTTGGGTAATATTAAAAATATATTAAAAATCAATATTTCGAAAAATTTCAAAACTTATGGTTAGAAAAAAGTTCGTAATAGTGATGTTATTTGTTTCGCAACAGTATAAAATAATTCATATTTTTTTAATTAATATAACTAGGCAAAAAAGAAAACTCAATTTGAATATAACATTCTTAACGTTCAACAAGCATAAACAGCTATTTGCAGCTAGAAAACGTAAATACTAAAAATTTAAAAATGCCAAATTCAAAAGTGTGATGGCAACTCTACAAAACCAAACAGGAGACTTGTTGTATACATATATATGTGCACACAATTTGTAAACATTGCAACTACATGCTAATGTAAAATGCTAGTGTGCCACTCATATTCATATTAATACAATTAATGTTATAAACATAACATTAATTCTTAGCAATTTGTTGATTTTACGGGAGGCAAAGGCTGCCACAATTCCAACAGGCGCATTGACTTTTCAACTGCTAAATTTATCTGTGCATTTTCTATTATATATAATTGTTAACGAGAAGAACTTGCCACACTTATGTCAAAGCGCGCAAATGCCTAATTTAATTATAATTATATTTACGCATCGAATAACAAAACAAACCGCGCACAGACACATACATATACACACACTCACACACACACGCACACTCAGGTACATGTGATCGCGCAGCAAAACAAAACATAAAAGTGCAGCATTTCTGAATACGATAAGGCAACCAACAATTTCACTCACCTCTTTCAATTTGCACAAGCAATACAAAAACAACACAAATCAATGAAACACTTTTATTACGCATTATTTATGATATAACTTTCGCAGCAAAAAACGAATTGTTTTATTTGTAGTTATTTGCTGCTGTTGTTTCACATATATAATGCACTAGTTTTGACCAATGTTGAAAATCACCTTTAAAAAAAATTCCGCTGCCAAATACCAATATAAAATACTAGCAAATATCCCAAGTGTGACCACATTGACTGTGGTGGGTTTTCTTTCAAAGTTTTGTCCATGTCGTTTAAAATTATTAAATATAAAATCTAAGAATTAGAGAAAAGAACAGAAAATAGTTTTTAGTTGTGTCTTATTTTTTTTTAAATAAAAAGCTGACAGCCTTATCCACCTCAAATGATTATGGGGCAGACAATTTATATGCATGTGTGTATTAAATGTATTATAGATAACAGCATTAGACCGAATTCTAGAAAATGTGTTTGTTCATAACAGCGATCACAGGCCAAGGGCGACCGAAACGATTGAACTCTAATAAATATATGAATATGCATATTTTATTTTTCTTACATATTATTATTTTTGACTCGTACATGAAATATTTGTATTGTAGAGGCAAGTTGTATACTTATTATTTGACCATAAATGTAGCATTACATCAATTTTTATTCTGTTAGAAAACACTTGTTTACTTTTAAGATAAGTTCTTTTGAACGTTTATTGCATTTTACATATTACATATTATTTTTTATTAATTCTTCATTATGTATTCTCATTTTTACTAAAATCCTCCTTGTACTCTTTGTTCACTTTAAGTGAGTGATTTATAACAGTCGAAGCTGGAGGCTGCTGCTGACTGCGATAAGAGGGAGGCTGTTGCTGATTGGGATTATATTGAGGCTGCTGCTGATTGGGATAATATGTAGGCTGCTGTCCATATTGTGGTGCAGGTGGGCCCGGTGGTGGCATGAATGGGCTATAAAGCTGCTGCTGCTCCTGCTGCTGATTGGGTGGATACCCACTGGGTGGGTATGGATTCATAGGCGGTTGGCTGGGATACTGATTCATTGGCTGTTAGCCGTACGCAGTATATTGAGTATACTGTTGCTGGCCATATGGATATGGATATGGATTTGGATATTGGTATATTGGTACATAAACATACGCCGGATTATTGTTTTTATGCTTGTGTCTGTGCCGGTGTCCACTGCTGCTGCTATCGATACCACTATCACAATAGCGTCCCAGGACGCCTCCCGCCTCCCAAAAGATAAGCAGCACTGCCCAAATCAGAGCCACGTATTTATTCATCTTGCGATGCTGAAGAGAAACTCAAATTGAAATTCGGATGCTGCGATCTGGAACAAGACTGAATGAATGACGTGAGACAAAGTAAATTAAATGTCTGAATAGAAGACGCAATTCTATTATGCATTGATAAGAAGCAACACAAAAAATAATATATAAATGTATATTTATGTACACTCATATTTCCATCCAAAAGTGGCATGTGCGGTTGACAAATACACTGTCAGACTTACCCACTCACTTACATCACCTCACAAACAGTGGCTGCCGTAAGTCAGTGCTCATCTGTGTAATGTAGAAATACGTAGATTATATTTTTTAGTTTTTTATTAAAGAAATTAGTTGCAAGAAAATAACAATTACATTTCAATTATTTTTTTATTTAGTTTTTAAGTTACGCTTGATTTGTTAACATGTTTTTGTGCATGGATTATTATTTTTTTCTCATACATGTGTATATTAAGCGAGATCGACTCGAACCTTGCTGCTGAAGAAGGACATATATACTTCATAGGGTCGCACAATTTGAAAAAACATATTTATTTCTAAAATAAGTTCGACATAGTTCAATACCTCACAGATACATAAGTGGGGAATTCCAGTGAATTAGTTGAATTCCTTATCATAATTCATGAATCGCTTTAGTCGGGCGCCGTTGAATGGTTCTTCGCTGCCTGGTGGAAATTTACGCATCTAAATAGTTATAAAAAGAAAGCACACAAGTCACTCAATTGAAGTTTTAAATATTTTCTTTACGTGCGTATACTTAAATGTATTTATACTTACACTTTTGCACATACTTAACGGAAATATAAACTTGATCCGAATACCCCCAAACCAATTTTCCATTAAATATACATGGAAGACATGATACAAATAATATGAGCATGTTTTAAAAATTGTACTGTGTTTAATAGATAGATGAACAAATTAATGTAAATCATATTTCTATCATGTCAAGCTATATCTTGTTTTTATCATAATTATTAACAACCCCATAATAAATTAAATTGCACTTAGCTGAGTTCACACGTCAAAAGTATGTAAAAAAAATATAATAATAAATCTTTTTTAGCAAAATTGAATACAATACAATAAAATTCAATGATCTTTTTCTTGAATAAAAGGAAGGAAGGAAAAGTAGATACAATGCAATACACATGAATGTTTTTTTAATAAGACCAAAATAAATAAATATTGTAATCAATTTTCATCTTGATTGAACTCAACTAAGATAATTTTCAATATTTAAACTACTGGTAGTATTTATGTATATATTACGTCAAATATAATTAATATAACTATGCAAACAAGAAAACTCAATTTGAATATAACATTAACGTTCAACACGCATAAACAGCTATTTGCGGCTAGAAAACGTAAATACTAAAAATTTAAAAATGTCAAATTCAGAAGTGTGATGGCAACCCTACAAAACCAAACAGGAGACTTGTTGTGCATTTTCTATTATATAGAATTGTTAACGAGAAGAACTTGCCACACTTATGTTAAAGCGCGCAAATGCCTAATTTAATTATAATTATATTTACGCATCGAATAACAAAACAAACCGAGCACAGACACATACATATACACACACGCAGACTCAGGTACATGTGATCGCGCAGCAAAACAAAACATAAAAGTGCAACATTTCTGAATACGATAAGGCAACCAACAATTTCACTCACCTCTTTCAATTTGCACACGCAATACAAAAACAACAAAAATCAATGAAACATTTTTGTTACGCATTATTTATGATATAACTTTCGCAGCAAAAAACGAATTGTTTTATTTGTAGTTATTTGCTGCTGTTGTTTCACATATATAATGCACTAGTTTTGACCAATGTTGAAAATCACCTTTAAAAAAAATTCCGCTGCCAAATACCAATATAAAATACTAGCAAATATCTCAAGTGTGACCACATTGACTGTGGTGGGTTTTCTTTCAAAGTTTTGTCCATGTCGTTTAAAATTATTAAATATAAAATCTAAGAATTAGAGAAAAGAACAGAAAATAGTTTTTAGTTGTGTCTTATTTTTTTTTAAATAAAAAGCTGACAGCCTTATCCACCTCAAATGATTATGGGGCAGACAATTTATATGCATGTGTGTATTAAATGTATTATAGATAACAGCATTAGACCGAATTCTAGAAAATGTGTTTGTTCATAACAGCGATCACAGGCCAAGGGCGACCGAAACGATTGAACTCTAATAAATATATGAATATGCATATTTTATTTTTCTTACATATTATTATTTTTGACTCGTACATGAAATATTTGTATTGTAGAGGCAAGTTGTATACTTATTATTTGACCATAAATGTAGCATTACATCAATTTTTATTCTGTTAGAAAACACTTGTTTACTTTTAAGATAAGTTCTTTTGAACGTTTATTGCATTTTACATATTACATATTATTTTTTATTAATTCTTCATTATGTATTCTCATTTTTACTAAAATCCTCCTTGTACTCTTTGTTCACTTTAAGTGAGTGATTTATAACAGTCGAAGCTGGAGGCTGCTGCTGACTGCGATAAGAGGGAGGCTGTTGCTGATTGGGATTATATTGAGGCTGCTGCTGATTGGGATAATATGTAGGCTGCTGTCCATATTGTGGTGCAGGTGGGCCCGGTGGTGGCATGAATGGGCTATAAAGCTGCTGCTGCTCCTGCTGCTGATTGGGTGGATACCCACTGGGTGGGTATGGATTCATAGGCGGTTGGCTGGGATACTGATTCATTGGCTGTTAGCCGTACGCAGTATATTGAGTATACTGTTGCTGGCCATATGGATATGGATATGGATTTGGATATTGGTATATTGGTACATAAACATACGCCGGATTATTGTTTTTATGCTTGTGTCTGTGCCGGTGTCCACTGCTGCTGCTATCGATACCACTATCACAATAGCGTCCCAGGACGCCTCCCGCCTCCCAAAAGATAAGCAGCACTGCCCAAATCAGAGCCACGTATTTATTCATCTTGCGATGCTGAAGAGAAACTCAAATTGAAATTCGGATGCTGCGATCTGGAACAAGACTGAATGAATGACGTGAGACAAAGTAAATTAAATGTCTGAATAGAAGACGCAATTCTATTATGCATTGATAAGAAGCAACAAAAAAAATAATATATAAATGTATATTTATGTACACTCATATTTCCATCCAAAAGTGGCATGTGCGGTTGACAAATACACTGTCAGACTTACCCACTCACTTACATCACCTCACAAACAGTGGCTGCCGTAAGTCAGTGCTCATCTGTGTAATGTAGAAATACGTAGATTATATTTTTTAGTTTTTTATTAAAGAAATTAGTTGCAAGAAAATAACAATTACATTTCAATTATTTTATTATTTAGTTTTTAAGTTACGCTTGATTTGTTAACATGTTTTTGTGCATGGATTATTATTTTATTCTCATACATGTGTATATTAAGCGAGATCGACTCGAACCTTGCTGCTGAAGAAGGACATATATACTTCATAGGGTCGCACAATTTGAAAAAACATATTTATTTCTAAAATAAGTTCGACATAGTTCAATACCTCACAGATACATAAGTGGGGAATTCCAGTGAATTAGTTGAATTCCTTATCATAATTCATGAATCGCTTTAGTCGGGCGCCGTTGAATGGTTCTTCGCTGCCTGGTGGAAATTTACGCATCTAAATAGTTATAAAAAGAAAGCACACAAGTCACTCAATTGAAGTTTTAAATATTTTCTTTACGTGCGTATACTTAAATGTATTTATACTTACACTTTTGCACATACTTAACGGAAATATAAACTTGATCCGAATACCCCCAAACCAATTTTCCATTAAATATACATGGAAGACATGATACAAATAATATGAGCATGTTTTAAAAATTGTATTGTGTTTAATAGATAGATGAACAAATTAATGTAAATCATATTTCTATCATGTCAAGCTATATCTTGTTTTTATCATAATTATTAACAACCCCATAATAAATTAAATTGCACTTAGCTGAGTTCACACGTCAAAAGTATGTAAAAAAAATATAATAATAAATCTTTTTTAGCAAAATTGAATACAATACAATAAAATTCAATGATCTTTTTCTTGAATAAAAGGAAGGAAGGAAAAGTAGATACAATGCAATACACATGAATGTTTTTTTAATAAGACCAAAATAAATAAATATTGTAATCAATTTTCATCTTGATTGAACTCAACTAAGATAATTTTCAATATTTAAACTACTGGTAGTATTTATGTATATATTACGTCAAATATAATTAATATAACTATGCAAACAAGAAAACTCAATTTGAATATAACATTAACGTTCAACACGCATAAACAGCTATTTGCGGCTAGAAAACGTAAATACTAAAAATTTAAAAATGTCAAATTCAGAAGTGTGATGGCAACCCTACAAAACCAAACAGGAGACTTGTTGTGCATTTTCTATTATATAGAATTGTTAACGAGAAGAACTTGCCACACTTATGTTAAAGCGCGCAAATGCCTAATTTAATTATAATTATATTTACGCATCGAATAACAAAACAAACCGAGCACAGACACATACATATACACACACGCAGACTCAGGTACATGTGATCGCGCAGCAAAACAAAACATAAAAGTGCAACATTTCTGAATACGATAAGGCAACCAACAATTTCACTCACCTCTTTCAATTTGCACACGCAATACAAAAACAACAAAAATCAATGAAACATTTTTGTTACGCATTATTTATGATATAACTTTCGCAGCAAAAAACGAATTGTTTTATTTGTAGTTATTTGCTGCTGTTGTTTCACATATATAATGCACTAGTTTTGACCAATGTTGAAAATCACCTTTAAAAAAAATTCCGCTGCCAAATACCAATATAAAATACTAGCAAATATCTCAAGTGTGACCACATTGACTGTGGTGGGTTTTCTTTCAAAGTTTTGTCCATGTCGTTTAAAATTATTAAATATAAAATCTAAGAATTAGAGAAAAGAACAGAAAATAGTTTTTAGTTGTGTCTTATTTTTTTTTAAATAAAAAGCTGACAGCCTTATCCACCTCAAATGATTATGGGGCAGACAATTTATATGCATGTGTGTATTAAATGTATTATAGATAACAGCATTAGACCGAATTCTAGAAAATGTGTTTGTTCATAACAGCGATCACAGGCCAAGGGCGACCGAAACGATTGAACTCTAATAAATATATGAATATGCATATTTTATTTTTCTTACATATTATTATTTTTGACTCGTACATGAAATATTTGTATTGTAGAGGCAAGTTGTATACTTATTATTTGACCATAAATGTAGCATTACATCAATTTTTATTCTGTTAGAAAACACTTGTTTACTTTTAAGATAAGTTCTTTTGAACGTTTATTGCATTTTACATATTACATATTATTTTTTATTAATTCTTCATTATGTATTCTCATTTTTACTAAAATCCTCCTTGTACTCTTTGTTCACTTTAAGTGAGTGATTTATAACACTCGAAGCTGGAGGCTGCTGCTGACTGCGATAAGAGGGAGGCTGTTGCTGATTGGGATTATATTGAGGCTGCTGCTGATTGGGATAATATGTAGGCTGCTGTCCATATTGTGGTGCAGGTGGACCCGGTGGTGGCATGTATGGGCTATAAAGCTGCTGCTGCTCCTGCTGCTCCTGCTGCTCCTGCTGCACCTGCTGCTCCTGCTGCTGATTGGGTGGCGACCCACTGGGTGGGTATGGATTCATAGGCGGTTGGCTGGGATACTGATTCATTGGCTGTTGGCCGTACGGTGGAAGCGGATATTGAGTATACAGTTGCTGGCCATATGGATATGAATAAGGATAACCATATTGGTATAATTGTACATTAGGATACGCCGGTTTATTGTATTTATGCTTGTGTTTGTTCCGATGTCCACTGCTGCTGCTATCGCTATCACTATCGCTATCTCCCAGGACGCCTCCCGCCTCCCAAAAGATAAGCAGCACTGCCCAAATCAGAGCCACGTATTTATTCATCTTGCGATGCTGAAGAGAAACTCAAATTGAAATTCGGATGCTGCGATCTGGAACAAGACTGAATGAATGACGTGAGACAAAGTAAATTAAATGTCTGAATAGAAGACGCAATTCTATTATGCATTGATAAGAAGCAACAAAAAAAATAATATATAAATGTATATTTATGTACACTCATATTTCCATCCAAAAGTGGCATGTGCGGTTGACAAATACACTGTCAGACTTACCCACTCACTTACATCACCTCACAAACAGTGGCTGCCGTAAGTCAGTGCTCATCTGTGTAATGTAGAAATACGTAGATTATATTTTTTAGTTTTTTATTAAAGAAATTAGTTGCAAGAAAATAACAATTACATTTCAATTATTTTATTATTTAGTTTTTAAGTTACGCTTGATTTGTTAACATGTTTTTGTGCATGGATTATTATTTTATTCTCATACATGTGTATATTAAGCGAGATCGACTCGAACCTTGCTGCTGAAGAAGGACATATATACTTCATAGGGTCGCACAATTTGAAAAAACATATTTATTTCTAAAATAAGTTCGACATAGTTCAATACCTCACAGATACATAAGTGGGGAATTCCAGTGAATTAGTTGAATTCCTTATCATAATTCATGAATCGCTTTAGTCGGGCGCCGTTGAATGGTTCTTCGCTGCCTGGTGGAAATTTACGCATCTAAATAGTTATAAAAAGAAAGCACACAAGTCACTCAATTGAAGTTTTAAATATTTTCTTTACGTGCGTATACTTAAATGTATTTATACTTACACTTTTGCACATACTTAACGGAAATATAAACTTGATCCGAATACCCCCAAACCAATTTTCCATTAAATATACATGGAAGACATGATACAAATAATATGAGCATGTTCTAAAAATTGTACTGTGTTTAATAGATAGATGAACAAATTAATGTAAATCATATTTCTATCATGTCAAGCTATATATTGTTTTTATCATAATTATTAACAACCCCATAATAAATTAAATTGCACTTAGCTGAGTTCACACGTCAAAAGTATGTAAAAAAATATAATAATAAATCTTTTTTAGCAAAATTGAATACAATACAATAAAATTCAATGATCTTTTTTCTTTAATAAAAGGAAGGAAGGAAAAGTAGATACAATGCAATACACATGAATGTTTTTTTAATAAGACCAAAATAAATAAATATTGTAATCAATTCTCATCTTGATTGAACTCAACTAAGATAAATTTCAATATTTAAACTACTGGTAGTATTTATGTATATATTACTTCAAATAATTATATGTAATAGTGGTAAGTAGTGTATTCATAAGTATAATTATATATATATATATATATATATATAAATATATATATATATGTATATGTATTTGTATGTAGGTTAAGTACAGCAACAAATTGCGATATTTAGCTGTGTTATCCAGTTACTCAAAGCTGCCAGCATTTGGTGCAATGAAAATGTACAATAAGCTGTTAATTGTAAATTTTTGTTTTGTTGTGTTGTTTGTGAATATTTAATTAGGGTTCGTCTTTGGCGAATCGTTTCTGTAATTAAATAAAACTCAGTATTAGAATGTCTTGAGGGATATTACTTATTTTGTTGGTATTTAGTGTATGAGTGCTACAAAAACAATGGGCTATAAAATATATATGTAGATACATACAAATAAAATGGTGAATTATTTTTCTAAATCGATGTGAAATTTATAAATTGATGGTGTAATGTGCGTTATGTAAATTGGGTTTAATGGGTATTACAAACGATAATTATTGATCCATAATTACAAATGGATGTGGTTCGAACCGGTTCGTATCAGGACTTATAGCATAAATAACCGAAGCAAAAAGATTTTTCTTTAACGGTGGCGGTGGTTTGGCTTACGACATGTGTGTCAAACCGGAACGGAAACAGTTAACTAAAATTAACCAATAGAAATTTATAAGCGGTAAAACAATCCAAAACGAAATTCAATATTTTTGTAAGAGCGAGTAAGCTGAACTCATATTATTATTAACCAAAACAATATATGATAAAACTCGTTCCTACTCAAACTTTTGTAACGATTTGGAGAATATATTCATATTCTTTTCTGGAGAACATTCATATTATTTTTTGGAATTTGTTTTTGCTAGAACCGGAACCTAAATTCGTTTCGGTTTGACAACCTGTCTAAAATAAATTCAATATAAAACAGAGACAGATTGGTTTGCATCGTGAATTTTACTTTCAATTTGAGATATTTGATTTTGAGATATTTCATTTGAGACGTATTTAAACTTCAACAACCTGAACATTGTACTTTGTTGCTTTTTCTTTTGTACGCACATGTGTTCAACCAATCGTGATAATATAATACATTGTATTACATTGTAACCGCTCGGGCGAACAGCAGAGAAACTACATTCGTATGAATGTACTTACGTGAATGCGTGTCTGCGCATAATAAATACACATTGCTTACCATAATTCTGTATTTCTCCTTGCATGCATAATCGGACTCATCGATATCCAGATAGCAGTCCGACTTATATTCGGCTGGCAATGGGTTTCCCTCATATTCACACAACTTGTGCAGGGGCCGTGCTCTAATCAAGTTTCAAATTAATATATTTATATATATAAAAGACCGGTATTTGAGATTAGTTTAAAATATGCATATTACGTGACAATAATTTTGCTCATCGACGACGGCTTCTGTATGGGACAATAAAATACATCTGGTGTCTTCTTGTCGAATACAATTTTCCTCATCATATCCTTTTCCTTGAGAATGGCCTTGCCACTAAGTGTAGCCCATGTGCCACACAGTAGTGTTGCAAACACAAAGATCGCCAATAGACTGTGCTTCATATTGGATGAATTGACTGCAATTAAAATAAAGCATAATTAAATGTTTATGGAAAACATAAATTAAGGGAAAAACCTTTACATATGCATATATATATTTCTAGACATGAAACTGAAACTAGATATAACTTACACATCTATTTTTATAACAAACTTGGGTCAAATTTCTGTAAAATTATATTTTTTTCTTTCTTCTTTTTTACACGGTCTTTGAGTTGAGTCTTTCACCTTCACCTGTGAGCACACTTCATAATGATCTCATCAACATTAAAAGCTGCGTCAGCACTTTAAAAATCGCCCACACGTAAACAAAAACCAAGTTTTTATCATATTCCTTATTAGGATGCACAAAAGCGAAGGCTAAACAATCAAAACTCTCATTGCTTCAAATGTGTTATTTTAAAATGTGCAATTTAAGACGAAGAAGAAGAAAACGAGCTCTGACAACCTTGAACGTTGTCGCCTTGGCACAAGTAGTAGTGCTTATTAGAGACACAATTAGAAGGTGTACTACGCAAGTGAGTTACACTTACACAAATGTATTTATTACAAAACAGTTGCTTAGCTTAAGTACCGATTTATTTCCAGATTTGATTTTTCAATAAGCCGATCGTACTTCATTCACCACTCAGCTAACTCAAACTGTTGTTTCTTTTAGCAAATTGTACAAGACGAACAACCTTTAAGCACAGAAAAAGCTCTTTAAGTCTTAAGCGCACATTTAACGCAAAAACCGGTTTCTTCACCATTCAAAAGAAATAAAGAAACTGTTTGTGTGAATGTATGTGTAAAGGAAATGCATTATGTTTATACAGAAAAACGTTAAGACTGATCACAGTTAACTTTAAATAATATTACTTACTATATTTCTAGTATTTTTTTATTTGGTTTAATTTTAAAACTTCAGCAGCACCTAAGCGTTAGTTCACAGATATTTAGTTTTAAATAGTTGCTGTAAAAAGTAAACAAGCAATTGTTTTGGTATTTAATTGTGTGACCATAAATACGAAAATAAAATACAGCAACGCTAGCTTATACATTTGGTATTAAATATTTTGGTATTATGCAGAGAAGATATTAATTATGCGAAGATATTAATTATATCAAAAAAGATTTTGGAATCCGCAGCTCATTGTTTAGTTAAAAACACACACAAAACTCAATCAATTCATACTTACTCACTATAACGGCCCTGTCTTCAAATGTATTTGGTATCGATACTTTATACTGGACCCATGCGTATATTTTTGAATAAGAACAAGAAATACGAATTTATACGCATCCAAAGGGAATTTGTTCGAAATGTTACGACATTGCACACGGTTCGGAATTCAAAATATAAAATTCATTTCAAATGAATGGACGATACGTGGCATGGCTGGCCATTCAAAATGGGCGAACATAAAGCACATCAAGGCGCAAAAAGACGGTTTGCGAGCGGCTCTTTTCACAAAGATTTCCCGACAAATCCGCCTGGCTGTGCAGGAGGGCAAATCTGGTGATCCGGCTGTAAATTCTCTGCTCCGATCGGAAATTGATAATGCGCTGAAGAAGAATATGCCGATTGGAACGATACAGAATACGATCAAGAAGTGTCAGCACAACAAGGCGCAGCTGAAAAAGCACCGAATGGACATACGATTCAGGAGGAATGTATATATGATCTGTTGCATATATAGTGATAATCTGCCGGGTCTCAAAATGGATGCAACGGCAATGATTAAAAAAGCTGGGTAAGCTCAGTTGCTAGCCATACAAAAATGATCAGCTTTATAACTCAAACTCAAGTTGAAAATATTCCTGCAGCGGTGTCCTTGTGGATGTTAGCCATATGTTTGAAGATTTCGGCCTAATCGAAGCGCGTTACGATCCCACAGCATTGGCCAAAGATGGCTGCAGTTTGGAGGAGAAGGCCACCGAAGATGCCATTCAATTTGGCGCCGAAGAAGTGGAAATTGTCGATGCCGAGAGTGGCACAGTGAATGTAAGTTAAATTTGCTATGCGAATAATTATAAATATCTGATTATTTTCAACTACTCTTTCTACTCTCAGTTTATTTGCAGTCCAATCGTATTGACTGGGCTCAGCAAGACATTGGCACAAAATGGTTACACGATTGAAAATAGCGAGCATATTTTCACACCAAATGTAAGCACTCTAAATGCGAATATATATCTTCAAAAAAGTAAGGTAATTTTCTGTTTTGTTTCCTTACAGAATCTAGTCCAGTTGAGTGAAGAGGATCACAAGACTTATAATGTGTTTGTGGAAAAACTACGAAATGTGCCTGGCATGGAGGACATCTATGACAATGTGGAATAAAGTCGTTTTATATATATAATGTTTATTGTACTTTCATACTTGTAAATATTCTATGATTCAAATTACATGTGTGTGTTTTGCTGTGTTTGCTTTTAAGATTGTGATGATGCCTGTATAATAAAATTTAAAAGCTAAACTCTGTTTGATGGTCCTACTTCTAATGGAACAACATTTATGCTACAAAAAACTCTTCAAATGCTCTTTACAAGGCGTTTACACTCTAGGTGTGCTGTATTTTATCGATGATCTCCAAATGGGACTTCTGATGAGGTGTCCCTTAATGCTGATCCAGCCCATCTGTAAATGATATATGTATGGTTTATAATCCTTTTTAGTTTTTGTTGAATTCAGTTCTACTTACAGTTTTGTGGAGTTTTATTACCATGGCAAATCCAGATTGTCTAGAAGAAATACGAAAAGCTATTTCCATCTAATAGTTAAACAATTTGTATATTAGCCGACAATGTTTTAAGTATAATAATAACATTTGCTTTTGTTGTACACATAATGCATAATTGAAACATGTTAAATAATTTAAGTATACTTGAAATCATTAAACATCATAAAATAAATACTGCAATACTTTCTAAATAACATGTATTATAAAAAAAAAAACCGAAAATTGTAATGGCTTTCTTTTTTTTTGTTTTTAAAAATCTGATACGTGTACATAAAAGGGATTTATTACAAAATTATAAATATGTATATACGTGTATAGGCAATAAAATTAGAATTCTTATCGCTGTCCTTGTCCGGCTTCCAATTACAATTTGGCATTGTCGAAGAGGGGACCTCGAGTGACGGTTATATCCGCATACGGCGCCGCCTGTGTAATGTGAAGCGCCTTAAACTTCTTCAACACCAGCAGCGAGTAGAATTTCTGTGCAGCTTGTTTTCTCGAGTTCCGCACGGTTAACTGGGAGAGGGTCAAGTGATCATTGTTATTGAAATGAACTCTGACATCGACAAAGAGTTGAGCAGCTCGCTTGTTCAGCACACGCTCCTCAAACTGTTCGTCCGTCTCATTTTCCATTTGCTCGTCAGCGGGGGCATTGGGCAGACCACCCACTGATGGTGGAAAATCGTAATCATTCCAATCCGTTGATATTTCACATGTCTTGTTAAAGTTATTCACATTCGATTCCGTTTCGTTGAGTATCGAGCTGACCTGATCGGGTGGCAAATTGGGCATACAATCGATGTCACCAATGCCGCTGCCATGTCGTGGCGTCATTTGTCCATGCTCCAAGCCAGCGGGCGTTAGATCACCATGATGGAAATCATCGCCCATGTCATGATGATGGCCATCGCGTGGCGTCAGTGGCAACTCATTGAGATTAGAGAAGTTCTCCATGTCATTGAACGATAACAGAGCCGGACTACGCATATTATCGAATATGGTTGCATCACTCTGTGCCGGAGCGATGCTCTCCTGCTGCTCCTTTGTCGTTATATCCAACGAGACGGCTGACACACCCAGCGATTTCTCCTGTTCTCGTATCATTTCGGGTGCCGCCAAACTCTGTGTGAGCGTATTATCTGCAGCCGGATCCGTTGTAGTTGCATTCGCAGTCAAATCATTTTTACGCTTGCGTCCCTTTTTGTTCACAATGATAATGGAGCTTTCGCCCTCCTGGGCGTAGAGTTCCAGTGCGAGCACCTCCATGGGTGCAATATTTGAGAAGTCCTCCAATTGTGTCGAATGTGAAACCAACTGACGATTGTAATTGTTCAAAAGGACTCGTGCAGGAATAGTGCGCGAGGGCAGCGAGAATAGTTTCTCCACGCCACCCGTCTCCTTCCAGTACATAAGCCTTTTGGTTGGTGGTGCCAGATCCAGGGTAGTGAGTATATCGGATGTATCTGCTAGTTGTGCTTTCATCTCCTCACCGGATATATTCTTCACCTCATCGATGATGAGTTTCCGCTTGCGCTTCGCTTTTGTGGCACCCTTATAAGTGGTTGCATCGATGGGCGCCAGTGCGAATCCCTCGTCATCGTTTTGCACGAGAGTCATGTCATTTAGGGCGGCATCAGCGCCACACGCATTGACATCCTCACTGAAACTGTGATCTTTCTCCGGAAAGTCATCCTCCTTGTCGCCGGCTGCCAAATCGGCACACGACGAAGCCGGCGATGGAGCATCATCGAACTTGCCCATGCCATCGTCATCCGAATAATCAGGTGGATTGTTAGCCTCATTGATAGCCGATTGTTCGTTGATGCCCACCGTTTGTGGCGGTTCGCCAAACAGATCGTCCTCGAATAGTGTTGGCTGGCCAAAGGAGTCCCCGAAACCGTCGCCATCTAGTCGATCGCTGGGCATTTCGGATTGTGTTAACCTGATATTTGGATCATTGGGTTCCACAACATTGGCCAACACATCATCATCGAACAGCTGATCATTCATATTGCCCGACAAGGGACCACGCATCATCTCGGGCGTATCCGCCTCGAAGCCAATGTCGCCAAAGCCATCGTCTTGCAGCGAAAGCGATAAACTGCCATAATCCTCACGCATTGTGATCTCATCGGCACGCGATTGATTCACAGAGAATTGGGCCTCGATATCAATGTCATTAAGCTCGGGCAGCGCTGTATCAAAATCATGGAACACCTCAGGCAATGTGATCGCATTCACATTCGCCTCCCGGTGGCCCTCGGGCAAATCGACCATGCCCGGCCTAAATGCCATTTTGATTTTGACAAATGCCTCATTGCAATCGGCGAGCAAATATTTTGCTTTTCTAGAATAGATTCGGACGACGCCAAGCAGTAAATGACCCGAAGTGCGTAGCGCCAATTTTACTTTTGGCTGTAAAATTCCCTCCACTGACTTTTCGATATTCGTCTCGAAGACGTGGGCTTTTGTTATTTTCTTGTCCCAGTGTGCTGCTAGCCAAATTCTGGCTAGCGGGCCTTTTTTGGCCAATATTATGTGTTCGTAGAACATTATTTACTTTTTTTCTTTGCAATTTTTAGATTTTTTTAATACACAAACAAAACAGAGATGCACAATTTGCTAAACAACATGGCGGCAACGATGCTTCGATCAACTTTCGATAGGCGTATATCGATAATATCGTATTTCAACCAGATATATTATTTCGTGTGCACATCACATTGTGGCATTATTTCAAAAACAATAAATAAAAAATATAAGCCCGAATTTATATCATTTTCATTAATTAAAAATAATTATTAGTGTACTGTAATTGGTGTGGTTCTGGTGATAACATTTATTCGACAGTTAAGTTAACAGTGGCGCACATATATTTTGGTATATTTTGTAGTGTCCATCGTTGGTCACACTGTGCTTACATATGTTTCGCTAATAGTTTCAATAATTGTTAAGACAAATATTTTAATCAAAAGACAACTAAAATGGCCCTTAACGGGTTACTCGAATTCTTTCATAAGGGAAATGTGTGTGTACGTATGAGAGTATGGGCCTAAGTATGCCACCAATGTGCATATTTGCATGTAATTTTTCGCAAATTTCCATTCACCGCATCGTGTTCTATTTAAGTAAATAAACGCGTTGCGATAATCCATAATTCATATGCATATTTATTCTTTTGTAGACTTTCAGGCCGAAAAAGAGATTCACGGCTGGCACCATTCGCTATTCGCTGCACAAACAGGCCCAGGCCAGCCTACAGTCCGGCATCAATTTGCGGCAAGTGGTGCGTCTGCCGGAAGGCGAGAATATGAACGACTGGCTGGCGGTGCACGGTTTGTAACTATAAATAAATACAAATAAAATCATTAAGTAAATGACGTGAAAATTTATGTAGTCGTTGACTTTTTCAACCGCATCAATCTAATTTACGGCATCGTTTCCGAGTACTGCAATGAAACAACATGTCCCACAATGTCAGGTGGCTCGCGATATGAGTATTTATGGGCAGATGGAGATCTGTGAGTGTATCTTTAAACCTTTATAGACTAAATTAATAAAAAAAAACCTCTTTTGCAGTTATAAGAAACCCACTGCGCTGCCTGCTCAGAAATATATTGAGCTGCTCATGGACTGGATTGAGACGCAGATTAACAACGAAACCGTTTTTCCCTTTTCCACTGGTAGGAAATTCTTATAGAATATTATAATTTGGGATAGCGTATTCAAAGAAACGTCTGCGAGCCTAGTTTAATAATCGAGTTGATATAGCAATATCTATTTACTTAAACGTAAACTAATCTGTCAGATGTAAGGCAATCATGATGAAACTTAAAACTTATATTCATCTCTTTGATTTGAAGTAGATTCGTCATGTTCTTGTATGAACAACTTTTTTGTTTTCCAAAATCTAATCCAAAAAGACTAGATACAAGTTTTATAAAGCTCTCAACATGCAAATAGTCTCTCAGTTGTAAGACAATCTTGAACATATATGCATATATGATTTGTTATATCAACTTGTCTTGTATGAACAACTTACAAAAATGACTAGTTACAAGTTTTATAATGAGCTCAACATGTAAATTAGTCTTTTGCAAATACCTTGCTATTTGTTCATGTTGCGAATCGCATAGCGATTAAAGCTAAAATTCACTTTCTGAGTGTGCAACTAATTTACAGGCAGATAAATGAATAACAAATTTTAAATTATTATTTTTCTCGTTTGCAGATATTCCTTTCCCAAAAACATTTGTGTCACTCAGTCGCAAGATTTTAACAAGATTATTTCGCGTCTTCGTCCATGTCTACATTCATCACTTTGATAGGATTGTCACTATCGGTGCCGTAAGTATTATTTAATAAAGTAAAACAACACAGATTGCTAGATTTAATATTTGCAATTGCAGGAAGCGCATGTGAATGCTTGCTATAAGCATTTTTATTACTTTGTGCAGGAATTTGAACTGATATCGAGCAAGGAATTGGAACCACTACAAGAAATGACATCAAGAATATGTAAAGATAAGGATTAAAAGTTCTGCAAGCATAAAACTACAATTATAGCTCTTATAGCTTCGAATCTCAAGTCATAATTATATGTTGCTTTTAACTGTAGAGTCAGATATATGTATGTGCATGTATTGTATGTTAGTTATAAGTCTGTGATGTCAAAGCGTACACCATTAAACAGAAACAGAAAATGCTGGAATGCCTTCCAAAAAAAAACGAATGTTGTTTTAGTTGTATTTTGAAATGATGTACTATTTTATGTGAATGACAATATGGTACTCTAGTATGATTATTTTTAACTCTGAATATTTTTGGCGATTAATTTTTTAGGAGAATATGGCGATTATTTCTTGAGCTCTACTTGAGTTGCATTATTTACGACTAATGTCAAATTTTTAAGTATTTCAATGAAACCAGGATCACTCATAAAAAGAAAAAAAATGTTAGCTCAGCAAAAATGCACTTGAAACAATAGTCTAACAGCGATTATATAAGAGGGGTTTAATAAAAGCATTTTAAGAGCGAGTTTTTAGGCCGACGGAATTTTTAATTGCAACAGTTTGCGCCGAATGTGCCACTCCGTGTGCAAGCAGCAATAGTTCTGCAAGAAGTCTACAATATTTAAAATACTCATTTCTCTTGTTTAGTGTTCTCAAACAGTCTTAGTCAAAATAAACCGAGAGTAATTTGCTGCATAAAAATAAAGATTATCACGAGGCGGGCTTGATTGCCAAACACATTTAAAAATTACATGTTAAATGTAGCTCACTCTGATTAGGACTTGCACTTTAAATTCCAATATTGAGTATATATAAAGATGTTTTTTTTTTTTTATTTTGGTTTGGGGGGGAAATTGATGTAATGTGGCGGTATTTATGCAAGGGTAAGCTAGTGGCAACATCAAATATGAAACTCCACCCACATAGGCGATAGCGATTGCGATTGCACAGACAAATTATTAGGTGTTTTATACACGCTTAATGTGTGTATACAGAATAAAACGGCCATATAACCAATAACAGTAAAGTAGGGTTGAGCCAGCAGACCTACAACCACTTGACAAGAACAACAACCAGCCGCGTAAAGACCAATGAGAATAAATTGAAAACACGTAGGCAGGGCGACACCTTATATTCTACGTCCGATTTTTAGGGGTTGTTGCCACTGCTCAGTGGCAAAAAGAGCGAGCGCCATGAATTGAGCAATTTACGCAAAGAGCACTATAAATGTTCAAATAACCAAAATAATAATAATAATACATTTCATTAAATATATTAAACAAGTGGGGGAATTTAGTGAACTGTATAAAATGGGAATCAAAATTCAAAAGTTGAATTTGTAATGGTTGACAACTTATAGTTGCAATTATAGATTAATAAATGTTCTATTGATTTGAATATGGTCATATAAATCGACTTAGTTGTTTGTTTAAGCAAGTATGTGCTAATTGCAAAAGCATACTCATTCCATTTGCATTTTACGCTTGTTGATTTCACAATGTATCTTTTCTCTCTCAAGGAAGTTCAGAAGAAGCAACAAAAAAATCCAAACCGGAAACGGAGCTGAATGGCATGCGCAGCATTTCAAGAGCGAAATAGAACATTTTTTCTCAACTGAGGCAGGCAGTGGGTTCTTTGTGTTAGTTTTTATTTGGTTTGGCAAAGGACCTGTAATGCGATTGGCCTTGCCTCCGAAGTAGTCGAGCGTTTCATTGTGTAAAAGCAACTATGCAACGGAGTAAAAGTGTACAACTTTTGCCATAATAATATTGGTAAACTGTGAGTTCGTTCATTGAGAAACATGGAGCAATTAGCACAGTTTGTAAACAAATCGTTTGAGTTCAATTTAACCAATAATCGCGTTAATCATTTGTTTAACTCAATGACAAGTGCCCGCATCCATAAACTAGCCGATGCAGCAACAGCAAAATCCATTTTAGTGAACGCAAATCGTTTGGATCGAAATTCGGTGGATAATTGCGTCAATGAGGATGAATCCATGGATATTGATATAACCGATATTTCGGCGGCGGAGGAGAGCAGCTATGAGGATGATACGGTTGTGTCCAAACCAATATCGCTGGTCAAAATTCGTTCGCTTCAACATAAATCAATTGTGACTATTTCGCCCAGTGAACACTTTCGTAAGACTGAACCTCCGCCAAAGCCCAAAAACTGGTTAATATCGGATCTATTGGAGACGGACGCACATTCAGAAGGTATTTTGGCGAATTAGTATATGTAAATTCACAAAAGTGCAACACAATTCTGTTTTAAAGTTTACAAAACTTGCAGTATTTATTTTGCTTGCGCTCAGATGAACTTTAAATTTGACAAAGAAGGAACAGCGATCCAAGGCAACCAGGAGATATATTTTATTGTAGATTACTATTGTATACATTGTAAATTATAAAACTCATTGATTGCTCCTCTGTGAGAATTATAGTTATAGCAGTATTAAATTGATAATTAAATTGGGAGTTTGAAAAACACTGGATTACAAAATAGTATTCAAACAAGAACAGATAGTTTCTATGGCAGCTAAGTGTCAACTGATGCTGATAAGGAATTTATATATACTTCGTGGAATCTGCGATTTGGGAAACTCATACTCAAGACTATGTGCTTTGAAAATCTCATCTGCAAACGAAGCCAGGTCTGGAAACGCTCCACGCCAGAAGTCTTACGGGTTTTGATGCGAATAATCTTGATTGTTATACGGACTAGAATTATATAGTTCGTTCTAACTTAATCAGGTGGCGACACACCTTCTCCAAGGAGCAAGAGATCACAGAGATCAGGGTAATGCGAATACAGTGCATAGATAGAGAATCATCTGTCGGATTTGTAAAGCCATAGTGAAGTTAAGATGGGAGAAAACTGGATAGCAAAATGTGTATATATTCGTGATCAGCATCCAATCGATATAGCCATTCCGTTTGTCTGTTTCTAGTCCCTCAGTTTTTAAGCCCGACCTGTCTTTTTGACGATCGAATGGCGATCGAAACATAAGTTCTAATTAACAACATTATTTTGCTTCTGCAGATATCCAATCCAAAATAACCCAATAGTCGTATTATTATGCATTCCACTTTTAAAATAAAATTATTAAGATCGAACTACAATATCGTATATCATCACTAGAAACAAATAAACGATTTTTTGCTTTACGGACTATGTATTCTTTTGACAGGCCTAAAATAGCTGTTCTTTCTTGGTTTTTTTTCTTATGTGATAGGAATTTCTCAACAGTCCTATTCGGTTTTTGTAATTCCAGATGATAAATGTGAAAAGGATTCTCCTGCTCGCTTAAATGATCCCAGTGCGAATAATCCAAATAGTGCCAAAAGCGATGGCGATCCGGGCTCAACATGCCAAGAATCAGATTGTAAGACTAGCAGCAAGTGTATCAAGGATATGCAACTCTATGATATCGATGCAACGCCAAGTAAATATGCAAATTCAGTATTCAAAATATGTTTATTTAATTTCATAGGAGTTTTAATTTTGGGTATGGGTTCTTAAATTTGAGGACGTTTTTTTTTACAATTTTATTATTGTTTTTACAATCATTGTTATTTTTTTTATACTGAAGTAGTTTTATATTATGTAATGATAATAACAATTATAATAAAAATAATAATACTATGTGGAACATCTAGTTTGCGCTGAGGTATATTTAAATACTATGATTGGAGTATATTCTAGACTGTAACACAAGGTGTATTCTAATATTTAATGTACACATTTTACAGAAATGAAAACTTCTGCAACAATTACAATAAACTTAAACGAATGTTCAAATGACAGCAATTCCCCAGAGCTATCGTTGCACAAGTCGGCGGCGAATGCATCTGAGAAATCAATATCGCCAGAGCCACAAGCCAACATCGGAGAGAATCTATCCCGAATAGAATCGTCCGGATTGAGCAGTAAACAGCGACGATCTCGAACAAATTTCACACTCGAACAGCTCAACGAACTGGAGAGACTCTTCGATGAGACCCACTATCCAGATGCCTTTATGCGAGAGGAGCTGAGTCAGCGACTGGGACTGAGTGAAGCACGAGTGCAGGTAATTAATTATTGGGTGTCATAAGTTGTGACATAATACCAGATATCTCTGCTATCTGGTGTGGTAACTAGATGAAGATAAATACACCAAGTCGTCGACCAGGCAGACAGACAGAACAAATTGAAATTCAATTGTTATTCATTAGAATTGTAGTGGTGCTCGTTGTTCGTTGTGCCCAAGTTCAAGTTACAAATTTGACTTTTCAACCACCAGCACACACCCAATACAAGGATATGCAAGTATGTATGGGGTGTTAAGTGGTTTACGCCGCCCTTCGTTACAATTATGCCCAAGTAAGAAAAATCGTTGCAACAACAGGGGGCCGATTACAACTTAAATGCTCAATCAGGGCGGTTCTTAATGGACCGCTATGTGGTAATATATGAACAACCTACTGGTCTCTACAAGTGCTATAAATTACAATGCCCTTCCACATGTCTTCTAAACTCAATTTATTCGATGAGCAATGCTTACACTTAGTGCTCTAAAAACTTGTTGTCCATTTGCCAAAAAAAAAAAAGTGTAATTTAGACCTTTGGTCAGTTAAAGATCAGATCAGCAGTATTCGTCTATGATGTTAGAGGTTGAAACAAGTAAAAAAAACAAGTAGAGTCGCTATGACTGTGAGATTCCCTGAATCTGACCAAAAGGCCATAGATAACTCTATAAGTATCTCTGTACTCTTTGATAGCCAGCTTGCCTATAATTCTTTCTTCAATATGAAAATATGTTTTTGTTTACAAACATTTTAATAAAATTATAACAGTTAATCAATAATATATCAATTGCAAGACTTTATCTTTAAAATTGTATTTTTTATTGCTATCGGAAATCTATTTGTATCGATATGCGCAAACGCGGTTAGTTATCGATTAAATTAAGTAAAGCTGAACTGCGCATAGTATGTAAGAATATATATTCTCTCTGAAATCAGATGGTTTATACGGACATGGCTAAATCAGCTAACCTTTTGATGCTTATCAAGAACATATATGCCTATACATATATTACATACACAGCTTCAATTTACCCTTATGTCGCAAAATTTCCAACTTTCTAATATAGGAACTCCTTAGAGATTATTAAACTCAACCATAGAACGCAAGATGAGTACTATAAAGATAATGACTGAGGCTATACCAACAGTTTATTATTACATTAATATATCTAAGAACTCTTACAAAACTCAATAAATAATACACATTTTCTAAAAGCCCACAGGCAAAATCCAGCTTTAACTCTCAATTAAACTTTGCGTATTTTCAGGTTTGGTTTCAAAATAGACGAGCAAAATGTCGAAAACACGAAAATCAAATGCACAAAGGTGAGTGAAAACAATAAAAATCATATATGAAATTGCTTTTAGGGGGAGTTTTTTACTTAGCTCAGCTTATAAGTATTATATAGCTTATAATTATTGCTGAAACATTGCCGTATTACGATAACAAGGCTGTTTCTATTAATTAACACAATGGATATATGTTCTCGCCAGTTAATTTAGAAAATTGTTTGCAGCAGCATTTGAAGTTTCTAATGATTATTAATGCTGGAATGGGCTTTAACTTCCTAAGACTGCCTCCTTAAAAGCAAAATAGAAATAAAATAAAAGTCAAAGGTAAAGTTCAAGTTGAAGTTGAAGGGGTTACTCTGACAACAAGGTTTAACACCTCAAAGAAAGCAGCCATAAATTCGGTTATGGGGCTGCTGTATATAGTCCATATAAATACTCCCAAAATTTGTATGTTATTAAAATTTAAATTATTGCTGAATTTTCAAATTCGCATCTGCTGTGATTTTGTTGTTTTTTGTCGCTTTTGTGCTAGCGAAATTCCCCTTTGGAAATAACATGGACACAAATCATTGCCAACTTAATCAAATTAAATATTCCAGCCGTAAAAGTGGAAAATAAAAATGTTATCGGTCGAAAGTTTGGTGGGGAGGCGTTGATGAATCTACATAGGGTTGGAGGAAATGCACATGAAGAGGGTGGTTCAGCTCTACGTATTTGATATATTGATGATGATACATTTGAATAAACTGTGAAACCGTGACATATTGTGTCAACCAGTTGGTTAAGCGAGCAGGTCACGGCAAGGCAAAGGAAGCCAGAAAGGAAGCCAGCATTAAGACAACTGCGGCATTTTCAGTTAAGCTGCAAACTTTCAACGTTTACTTAACTAATTGCCCAGTTCTTTTAAATGTGCATAAATTAAAATCAACTCCATGTTCAATGGGGAGACAGTACGATTGTGGCTTAGCCGGGGATTAGCAGGGATGCAGACACAATATAGCTGCAAAGGAACACTGATTATATACAAATTGAAAGGGGTTTGAATCAGGAGGAAGATTTGTATTTCCATAGAGTCAATGACTCCAGAATATTTATGTATTTCCTATTGAGTTATCAATTTACAAAGCTTAAGAAATAAAGACAAAAGTTTGGATTTATTAAATATAAAATGTCAATTGCAAAACTCCTTCTGGAGGATTGCAGATAACCCAGAAAGAAATCCAAGCATACCAATAATTCCCATAGAAAAACTTGATAGTTGCACGTAGAACCCACTTTGGGCTAAGGGAGTTCTTTTATTTTTTTATTATTTATATATCAGACACCGAAGAACATGAAATTGGGAATAAATCTTGAATCTGTGACTTCAATTTTAATTTTAAATTTAATCTTAAATTTGTATTTATTTCCCGGAGTGATCAGGTATGAAAACATGACTGCAAATTTAATTTTAAAGAATGCAGAGCAACAACTGGAGGATGATACAAGGGAGGTGGCCAAGGGTGCCTAAGAACCCGAATGCGATAAGGCGAAAATATATTTCATTTGAGAGTTGTTAAAGGGACTCCAGAAGAGATCATTGCAACATTCTACGTCTCAAGTATTTGATAGCAAGAAGTCTGGCAAGAGTAAAGATTAATATAACTTGAATAATCAAGTTTATGCCTAGTTCCGCAATTGTTACCAACTAGGTAGGTTTGGTGCCAACTCATCAGCTATATAGCTATGTTTTTTAGGTCTTGTGATATAATAACTCCATAAATTGTGTCTGTAGCGACAGACAGAGCACCACGGGGCGTCGGCAACGGCCAAAATAATGATAAAGGTTCTCTCATAATTCATATTTATGACTTGTTTCATATTTTAGTTTAAGTTATGTGTGCCTAAATAGAGCAGGTTTAATCCGTAAAGCATTCCGTGTGATGATTTAGTTTACTCCAGGTTAACTGCTAAAGTGCTCAAGTCCACATATGTATATAAATTGCTAGAGGAAATGTGCTTGAGGGGGCGGGCAGCAGGAGCATAAAGACGGGGCGGTGTGGAAACCAAAACGAAAGTAATCAAATTAAAATTCGAATAAAAAAAGAGCAACCTTCTTCTGCTTTTTTTTCATATGGCGTAAGGTATCATTTTATGGACTTATATCAATTCTCAGACTTTTTATCGCCACGCAAGTGAAATAGCCCTAAAAGCAAAGCACTGCATAAGTGAAGAGACGCCAACCAGGTCCTGGTTCTGGTCCTGGCCTTGTGGTCCCTGGAGTGTCATTTTGATATGTGTCCGTCTGGCCATGGATTGTTGCAGCGGCAATGGGTGCGGGGGATGCCAGCAACTCAACCTTGGGGGTGTTTTCATGGCAATAAATTAGAAAATGAATTCAATTACTTGTCACGAATTTTTGTACCGATTTGCCAAATTGGGATGTTCATTTGTGTTTATGTACTACGGCATTAAAGGTATGTGCTTATGTAAATTATTTACACATACAAAAACATACGAACGAACTCAAGCGTGAGTCCGACAATTTGCCAAGGGGCTGGGGCTTGGGCCGGGGTTTTAAATAAACAAAGCCAAC
Organism: Drosophila anomalipes; assembly: GCA_035041615.1. Taxonomy (NCBI): domain Eukaryota; kingdom Metazoa; phylum Arthropoda; class Insecta; order Diptera; family Drosophilidae; genus Drosophila; species Drosophila anomalipes. Next base: position 6,159,397 of record JAWNKZ010000187.1, read on the forward strand.
AAAATTGAGAGTAAAGTTGTTTGGGTGGTAAATGAAATACCCTTGCGGACATATAGCCGATATTCGATATAGCAATCTTGATCTAAATCTGAGAAATTTAATTGATTGTGTTTATGTACAATAAATGTAAAAAGTATGAAGCTATACGGAATTTCGTAGCAGGCAGCTATACAGCATTAACAGGGATCGGTTAGAGTGACCAGACTGTGCTGAAGAAGTCGTGCACAGAGAGTTTTTTAGCAGAGCCAGTCGCTGGTTGCTTTTACAGGGTGTCGCTTAGAAGGTTTGATTAAGTTCAGCTGTTAATTCAGATAGTTCAAAATCGGATATATAAAATAATAATGATCAGAAGGGCCGCTTTAAGTATAATATAAAACTTTTGGCTAAAATTATAGATGACAAGACCAGACAAAATAAGAATGCATCTTTCTAATGGAGTCGGCTCAAAATGGAATTGCAAAATCATTAAAAGCGGCTATAAATATAATTTATAGAATCCAAAGAATCCATTATTTTGGTTTTTAAATTTCTAAAATTATTTCAGTTAATGAATTTGTCAGTTTTTTTTGTTTTAATAAGTTGTAAGTACTCCAAAAAATTGTAGATAGCTAACAGTAAATTTTTCTTGCAAAAGAAATATAAAAGAAAGGTGAATTTTCTCGTTTATCAAAATACTTTCTTGATTGCATCTACTTTACTTGCACCTCTCTATTTAAATGACAGTATTGCCAGGTGCAAATAGAAGAAGCTCTAATCTTTTATTCAATTAAGCTTAAACTGGCATATATAACGTATCGGCTAGGAACCATCCTCAAAAGTTCCTAAAAATGCCCAAAATGTAGTTTTGATTAAAACTTTGTACACATTTTCGAAAAATTTAATGTGTGAAAAGGCTAGTTTTTATTTAATTTTTTTTTATATTTCCTGAAAATTATAAGCATTTAAAAAAAATAAAAAAAAATAAAATATTATTGGGATTATTGCATTATAACAGCGTTTCTACTATGCCAAAAGGTATTTCTGGTTTTTAGACAGACTTTAATAATAATACGATTTTATAAACAATCTAGCACACTCTTTAAGCGTGAGAAACTTCAGAACAAAACTAATATACCCTCTTTTAGATTTATCCCAGTCATAGTCTTGTGATTGATATATTTATGATTGTTTGTTTTGCCTTGTGCAAAATGCTTGGAAATATTTCAGGTATTTTACTCAGTAGCCGAAGCCCGCCGGTGGCAACGCCTCTCGAGCCTTGTCGTGTGGCACCGTATGTTAATCTGGCCACCATCCGGAATACCAGCACATCCATAATGCCGGCAGGCAGTCTGCAACAGCAGCAGCAGAATGGCAAAAGTGCCGTTAGCCTGGTTAACAGCAGCCGGGTTCCGTCGCCGTCCGCAATTGCAACGGCTGCCGCTGAACACTTTTCCGGCAGCGTTGCAGCCGCTGCTGCATTCTCGGCCTTCGATCCAGCAATTTTATCGGCCGCTGCTCATCAGGTAAGTGCCTGGAGTTGGTCCATAGAATAGAATCAAATAATAGCACCACTCTTACCAAAAGTGTTTTTAAAGGTGCCTTTTTTAAATTTGCAAGCTTAAGGAAACTATGAATACGTTTTTAGAGCCGGAAGAACATTCGCAAAACGACAATTTTAGTCACCGTTTTCTACTTATTTTAATTGTAAAAAAATAATAGCACAATTTTTCAAAGGTGTACTTATAATTATGCAAATTTGAAATAGATAAAGGATTTCTAAAGATTTATTTTTCCGCTACTTTTGGCAGTTTTACCTTCAAATCAAGAAATATATATTTATATTCTTATTGAGAAAAATTTCTGGAGCAGAACTAACTTAAATTTATAGGGGGAATACTAAGCAACATATTTGTAATTAATAGTTGAAAAAATTTCGAAACGAATTGTTTGTTTTATGTTGCAGTGGTGCTATTATTTTTTTCGCAACTGTATTTGTATTTTCTTATTCTTTTTTTAATGGATTTCATTCATTATTCCACAGTATGCGGCGGCGATTAGTAATAGAAGTAGACCCGCCGGACTTTTCACATTGCCACAGTATCCGCTGCATTTGGCCGCATTTGCCGCCGCGCACAAGAACTCCAGCATTGCGGATCTGCGGATGAAGGCAAAGAAGCACTCGGAGTCGTTGGGCCTGGAAGCGGATATAGTTATTTAGTACATACTTCAATTGAAACTAAATTAGGGCTAGGCTAGTCGGGTGTTGTCTATTTTAGGACAATTCACTATTGAAATGAAAAAAAAATAAAAAACAAAAGAAACTACAATAATTACATTTACCATACTATTAAATTATATTTACCGTCTATATGTTCCCGTAAATAAATACTTAGTTGTCTTGTTTTCTAAATTTGCGCCTCGTGTTTCAATTACTTATCGATAAAGGGAGGAAGCGAGCTAAAATCGAATATCGGTAAATACAAAGAAGACAAGGAAAAAGCTCAAAAAGCGAAAGAAAACTTGCAAAACATAGAAATGCATTTCAGAGCTATACGCTTGTAATATTGTTTAAATAATCTATATTGCTAATGTTTCTTTTATATTTGTAGCAGTTTTAAAGAGAGTTTTGTATTTACCTGATATCAAATTATTAATTAGCCAAACAGGATCCACACGCAAATCACCGCCATTTTGATTTTGATGGATGTCTTACACGCAACAAATTATAGCAGACGAATATTACATGTATATACATTCATATATATATATATATATATATATATACAGAGTCGTATACTGAAAGAACGCATAACATCAACTAATTAATTTAATCTTATTAGAAATGAACTAAGAGAGCATTACGAGAGGATCACACGGATCTACAACCCCTCTGCAGGCATATTGCACTGGAATCTATGCTATTCACAAGCTTGCTCTCTTTCGAGACTGTTAATGTAAAAGTTTACAGCGGAGACAATATTGAAGCTTAAATATTCTACTTGGAACTGTTCTCTTCTGCATGAGTCTGACAAACTACTCAGTAATAAAATATAATAAAATAAAATACATGTATTAATGGTAAATAACATTTACAATATTAGAATTTTTAGTTATGCACAACAAAGAAGAGATTTCCCGCTAGGAACAGTTTGTGAGTGTAAACTAGCGCCACTGTACACACTGATTATAACCACGACAGACAGATGGCGCTTTATCGAAAAACATAAAAAACATTTGCCCAATTTTCCGGCTGACATAGTTTTAATAATAACAAATTTGTGCGGCTACACTGGCGTCACTATTCATTTGACCGACAGATGGCGTTTTAAAAAAAACCATCAGATTTACATTTGAAACAAAGCGCCATCGCTTGAAAGAAAAAGTTTCTGGTTTAATTTGTGTTGCGATGTTTTCTTGGTAACTTATTCTGCTAAGCCGTGATCTTTATATAACATTAGCCATAAAAAAGGTATTGAAAAAACGTACGTAAATGTATTTCATCGAAAATTGACAATAATCACTTAAGATATTTTGAATAATAATTATTTGAGGACTACCCGAAATGCGAAAATTGCGGCAATAATTTATTGGTATTTTTGGGCAAGTATTTTATTTAGTGCGGCAGACGAACCAGTATTTCAGTTTCGGGACGTACGGTCACACTATAACTTTCGCAGCGAAAAATTTTTTATTTTTATTTAGTTTTTCATTTTTTTTGTGTTGCAATCAAACTACTTAATTTATTAATTAATTATAATTTATGGAAATAAACGCAATGCGCAAACGCTTAAAACGGCAAATATCGCTGGAAAAGTTGTAAAATACGTGTTTACAAATTGCTGCGTCGGCAGCGAAGATCCGAAGATCTCCACCAAAAGTAATGAAACGAACCGAGTGAAAATTAAAGAAGTGACGTTTGCACTGTGTCTAAACTCTAAACTGAAACTCTGAAGGTTGCTTTTTTTTTGTGCCTTCTCTTTATCTTTTCGTGATTTGTAATTTATTTTATTGAGAATAATTATTGTTGTTGATTTGCTTTGCTTTGGAATTTGACCTTTCTACTGGCTCTGCCTGCTTGCTGCTTGTTGTAATTGTTATATGTTGCATTCGAACGGTAAAAGGCGTATTCACCAGTTGCGCATCCGCCTCTTAACGGTTGTTGGAAGCGGGCATGGGGCTGAAATTGGGGTGTTGTCGTCGTCGTTCATTGCTCATTTTCATTCATTTGTTGCGTGTGCTTCTCTCTATGTATGTGTGAGTTGTGTGTGTGTTTGTGTGCACACATATGCATTTTACATATGTTTGCATGTATTGGGGTATGTCCATATGTTTTGTTCCATTACGTTTACTCCAATTGGTGCTGCTGCTTATAAGGCAAGAAAAAAAAATTTCCTGCTATTTGTCCATCTCTCTCTGTCTCGCTCTGCATCTCGCTCTTTTTTACGTAAACTTATTTTGCTCTTGCGTCAAATTTACGCTTTCTGCTTGGCTGACTCAATTAATTCTTTTAGTGTTGTTTTTGTATTTACTATTGCCGCTCTCTTACGTTTGTGCTTAAATTGAAATTTTGCAACAATAACAACAACAACAGCAACAACAACAGTAGCGTTAATGGAGTCATTAGCCCCTTTGAAAGCAAGCTTTATGCATATGTATTTTATGTTTTAAGCTTTGCTCTGCCTCTATTCCCGTTTATTGTGCTCACTCTCACTCTCTCTCTCTCTCTCTCTTAATCTCTTTCTCATCTTTTTTTATGTTGCTGTTGTATTTAAATTTGAAATTCATTTGTTCAATGAATGAAAATGGCGATTTCACATTGTGAAAGTTTCATTTCCCATATAAATTGTGTGCGTTTTTTTTTTGGATGTGATTTTAAATACATCAACAGATATTTTTACTATATATTTGTTTGAATACAATTAAAATATAAATAAACCGCCCTCTGCCCTTAATCCACTAACACATTTGATCATCATCATATATACACACACATATATACATACATACACACGTATATACATACATATATACATGTATGTAACACACATTTACATGCTCCATTCGTCGTTGACATGTGAATGACAACTACAAATTAAACAGCTGATTTTGTTTTGATTTGCTTTTTCGCTGTGCTGATTTTGAGGCGAGAGCCAAATAAAACAATGCAAATTTGAATAACAATTGAATTTTCTATTTGATGGAAAGCTACTCTACAAAAATGTACATTCAGAGAGATGTTAAAATAAATATATTGCATTTGAGTTAGGGTGTTAGTTGGGATTTATAGGCAACTTTATTTGGAATTAGTGATTTATAAGATGTTAGGTAGGAATTAATAGGGAAAATTTTAATATAATTTATTTATATTTTTGATGTTTATTTTGTAATTAAATTGAGCTATTTATTAAATAATCTCAATTTATTTTATTATTATTTGTAGCTGAGCTATTATTATTATTAGCATTTGCAGTCATCAAATTTAGTATAAACCAATTGAGAATAGTTATCATTGGTATGCCGAAGATTAGATACCCTTGCAGACCTGAGTCAACTTGCCGTTATCAAAATTTCACAAACGGAAAAAAAAACGAACGATCTTTTCAATAAAAGTTATATATAGTTCTGTAGTCCGATTCAAGAATATATATGCTTTGCTTGGTTGTTGATCTCTCATTCAACGCTTCGCAGGCTTAACGACAAAATTATACCCTCTGCACGGGTAGAATTCTGTTTTTAATCGTGAGTTACGAGTCTCTAATATTAAAACCTAAATACTAAGTTGATATTTATTTTGACAAGGCTTTTAATGAATTATTTGAAAATTTGATTAAGTTTTATAGGATATAGGATATAGGACGGTATAAATACATATATATTTATTTTTTTGTTAAAAATATTGTTAGGAAATAGATTCTTAGCCTACGTTTAGACAAGCTGCCTAAAGAACTGCTCGATATATATATTTGAATAAATGTACATATAATAAAGGTTATTCACAGAATGCATTATAGGTTGATTTGGAATATGTATGAAAAAAATCCCACTGATCTTGTACATATGTCCACTCATAAATATACCGTAAACATTGTACATATCATAAGTAAGCCCCTCTTTTATTATGATTATTTCTAACACTGGTTTTCTGTTCTTTTCAGCTTATCTTAATAATATCTATGTGTTTGTGTGCACATCTATCGCATGTGGAATAAGATGAAAAAGATGCTGTGATGGCGAAAATGGCATCTGGTGACCTCTCGCTGACCAGCACAAGCAGTCAAGAGGGTGAGTACAGAATGAAAGACAGAAAACCCTGCCGAAGGAGCATGCATGAATAATATAATCTTTTTATGCCGCCCTGCCAGAGGAAAGTTCCGAGTATGTGGGCTACGATAGCACACTGCGACCGCCTTCGAATTCCAGCGGCAGCACAACGGCCGCCAATATGGCCAACAACAATGGACCCACCAAGGTGGTCAGCAGTGGGGGAGGAGGTGGCGTCGGCGGCGGTGGAGGAGGCGGCGGTGGAGGTGGCGTTCCGACAAATGCCAAGAAATTTGAACTATTGCAATCACAGTACGAATCAGCAATGCTGGAGCTGAGCACATTGCGGCATCAGCATTCGAGTTCGGAGCGTCGTTGCGATGAGTTGGCCACCCAATTGAATATCTATCAGGATCACTATATAGCCGATCGCAGCAAATTCACGGACATTGTGGCGGAGAGTACGCGACTCAAGCACAAACTGATGCTGCTCGAGAGCCAAAACATTGGCAATCCCCCAGCTGCACAGAGCACAACGACTGCTAACAACAATGCTTTCTACTATGGGAAAATGCCAACGCCCTGCGATGGCAGCTGCAGCAGCAGCGAGAAGCTAACCGAGCTGAAAAAAGAACGCAATCTGATTGCCATGGAACGGGAGAAATATAAGAAATCCTACATTGAGCTGGAAAAGGAGCGTAGCTTCTATCGTGATCGTGGCGATGAGAATCAAACGCTGAAAGTTCTCCTCTCCAAGGAGACAAAACACGTGGTCTCGCTGACCGAGGAACTGAATCAGTTGCTGTCCGAGAAGGACAATGTGCTGCAGGAGCATCAAAAGATGTCCGATGATCTGGCGTTGGCCAACAAAGAAATCGAACGTCTCAAAAAGGATGAGTTGGTTTACAAAACGGAACTGAAATCGTTGCAACTGGCAAATGCGGAGCACAAGAAACGAGATCTGCTCAAGTCAAGGGAGAGCAGCTGGTCCAAGGAGTTCAATAGCAGCGATACCAACAAAGAGGATCTCGACAAGCTGCGCAAGAGCCTGGACAAGGCCCAATCGGAGGTGGCGCGTGCCCAGCAAGATGCCGAGGAGGCGAAAAGTGTACGCGATTGGGCCATCTCACAGCGTGAGAAGATCGTCCAGGAGCGCGATTCGGTGAAGACGCTCTGTGATAACCTGCGCAAGGAGCGCGACAAGGCCATCTCGGATCTATTGATGGCCATACGCGACAGCGAGAAGATCAAGAAGCAAAAGGACGAAGCCCAGCGCAAAATCGATGCGCTCAAAGAGCAGCTCGAGAATCAGACAGCAACAACAACAACAACAACATCAACAATTGCCACCTCGGACACAGCATCGAGGCGCAGCTTTCGCTTGAGCTGCTTCGAGAGTGGCTCCGATCTCTTGGAGATTGAGTTGTGCAATTATCACGAGACTGCCGACCTGGGCATCATACTCGACGACAGCAACAGGCGCCAGTTGGTCTGTGGCGTCACCAATAGTTCGCCGGCGTGTGGCAAACTGAAAATCAACGATTTCATTTGCAAGGTGAACAATCTGGAGTGCGAGGGCGTCTCCAAGCGTATGGTGCTCGACGAGATCCGTGCGTGTGCGCCACGCTGCCAGCTGCTCGTCTCGCGCACTCGCCACAGCAAACGGCACTCGTATGCCGTCCAGCTGAAGACTAACAGTCGGGATGCCATTGGCCTCCAGCTGGATATGGGTGTATTCATTGCGAAGATTGAGCCCAATTCGTTGGCCTTCTACGAGCCCGAGTTGGATGTGGGTGATCGTGTGCTGAGCATTAATAACAAATCAATGGATTCGTTGCAATCCATCGATGAGGTGATGCAGTTGCTCAACAGCGACACCATCAGCATCTTTGCATTGAAATATGTTCCCGAGTCGGATGGTGGAGGAGTGCAGTATTGTCGCATGACCAGCTCGTCGGCACAGACGGACAGCTCCATTGATTCCATGCAGCACTTGAATAGCAGCAGTGGTGTCGCCAGCTCCATTGGCACCACCTCCAACACCACAACCAGCAATAATAATAATAGCGGTGCCGCCAAGCATCCCTCGAAATTTGCCGATTTTTTGCGCAAACTCAAGTTTAGTAAGCCGGGCACGGCGGATGATAGTTTTGAGCAGGAGCACGATGTGGCCATTGCTGCGCTGGATTCGGTGCTGAGCGAGAATAGCTCCGAGAAGAGCAAAGAGAATCTCTTCAAGCGTCACAAGCGTGGCAAGAAAGGTGAAAAGGAGGCCAAAACAATGGGCACCTGGCCACGCACCAATATCTCCCATGACAATCCCACTGGGACCATCGTTCAGCGTGGCGGGGAAAAGAAACGTGCTCTGATGTCCCTCTTCACCGCCGGCCCCATCAATGTCGACAAGGATGATGATGTTGTCGATCCGCTGGAGTCGAAACAGCCACAATTGCAGCTGCAGGATTTGCCACCACCTCCGTTGCCGCCGCAGCTGTCCAAGCCACGCAATCTAAATGGCGGTGGTGGTGCTGCTACTGTTGGAGGTGGTGTTGGTGGTGGTGGTGCAATTAAAACGCATCCGAATCGCAATTCGAATCCGGTTGGCAGCGTTGTCGCCTCCACACTCTTTCAGCCGGGGAATGTCACCTATCCGCGGCATTCGCTCTACGGCGGCGTCCTATCCACACCGGATGACAGCAACAAGCGCACTGCACCACTGATGGGCGCCAATGCGCGTGTCAAGCTGCATGGTCAGCAGGAGCGCAATGTTGGCGGCACCGGACGCAATCATAATCCGCATCGTTTCTCCTTGAATATACCGGCGAGTGGCGGGGATTTCTATCAGCCGAAGACGACGGGTCAGCAGGCCCAGCAGCAGGTGGTGCCCGCCATTGCGGCCGGTGAATTTCCCGTTTCGCGCAAACAGCAAATGTTTGATATGTTTCAGCAGCCGGGACAGGCACCACTATCAGCAGCGCCTGCACTGCCACCGACAGCAGCAGCAACAGCAGGTGTAGCAGGAGCAGCGGGTGGAGCACCACCTTTGCCACTGCCCAAAATGAATGCTATTTTTATGCCACTGCATCCACCGCCACGTCTGTCAGCGGGCAGTGGTTCGGCTGGTTCCGGTTCGGGTTCCGGCAATCCCGTCGACATCATCTCACTGAAATCCCAAAACTCCATCGAGTCCATGCTGTCGACAAAGAGTCCGCCGCCCCACAACGATTGCAATCTGATGGTGTATCCAAAGCGCAGTGTGATGCCGCCGATGTCGATGCCAATGCCGCCCAAACATGTGTCCAAATATCCCAGCGATAGTGAGAGCATTGGTTCCATGACCATCATTGGCACCGGTCACAACTATTTGCCGCCCACGCATCTCTCGCATTTGGTCAGTCACCCGGTGGGCAATAATCGGCATACGCAGCTCTTTCCCAGTTATCCGCCCAGCACGCATGGCCTGCGCTATATGCGTCGCTCGAGTCCGCTGACTCTGCCCTCGCCACCCACAACCCAAGCCGTGGAGAGCAATAGCAATAGCAGCAGCATTGGCATACCAACCGATCTGGTCTATATGCCGACGAGCCACAATCAGCAGCAGCAGCAGCAGCAGCATCCGTTGGCACATCAACCGCTCGGACATCATCAGCATCAGCAGCATCAGCATCAGATGCAGCAGCAACAGCATCATCATCAACATCCGCCCTACATGGACTACAATCAGTCGCAGTCGCAGCAGTCCCAACATTATCCTTATAGTCTCTCGGCAGCGGGTCCTGGCAATGGTGTCATCTACGAGGGCGGCACATTTCCACGCAAGAAGGACAATCAACGTTTGCGTATTCCATCCAATCCGAGCGTGGCCAGCAATCGACAGAACAGCAGCAGTCTGGTCAAGAACAGTTCCGGCTCCATTGATCATCATTATGGTGGCAATTCTGCACATAATCCCATGATGAGCACATCGCTGCACACCACCAACTATGGTGGTGGTGGCAATATGAGCAGCATTAATGGCAGTGGCAATGGTGGTTGCGTGGGTGCTGGTGGCGGTGGCGGCGGTGGTGGTGGCAGTGGCCGTGGCTCACCGATGCCCCAAGTGCACGTGGAGGTGCTGAGTCATGGCCAGGTGCCAAGTGGCAGCGGCAAACGAAATTCGAATGTGCCAACGGATTTTCTGTGCCCTGGAGACCTTAGAAGAGTCACGATCGACAAGCGCGACAAGTCGCTAGGCATTACCATACAGTGCAACAACAATGGCGGCGGCATCTTTGTGTCCACGGTGGCGGACAAGAGTACCGCTATGCGTGCCGGTCTCCAGGTGGGCGATCAACTCTTGGAAGTCTGCGGCATCAACATGCGTGCCGCCACCAATGAAATTGCCGCAAATGTGCTGCGCCAATGCGGCGATTCATTCACAATGCTCGTGCAGTACAATCCAGAGAGTAAGTTCAGCACACACAAGTAATAATATATATAAGTATATGTATATATAGAAATCAGCTTCGATTCCTGAATTGAATGTAGTCAGTCTACAATAAGGCATTAAAACTGAGCGAGTTCAATCTTGTAAAAAAATGTGTGTGTAAAAATGAAGACAGACACTCAGATAGACAGATGAACATGCCTATTGCGACTCGGCTTCTGATGCTGATCAGGATATTATATATTTTCTGGTGTAGGAGGGCATCAGAACTGATATACAAATTTTAAATAGAGTCCAATTTGTAATTTTTACATAAGTAGTAAATTTTTAATGTTTTCGTTTATGGTTTTTGGCTCCATTCATGTCCACAAATAATATTCCAATTATTCCTATAGAATCTAGAGACTAGATTCTTAAATTGAATTGTTCTTCACAACAAGATGAGACTGTTAGGCTTGGATATTTGAAATCTGGCAAGTGGGCTTTTCTGATACTCCATTGTCTTGGACAGCTATCTAAGATATGGGTTAATCCTTGTGCGCAAAGGACTCCGGTGTGCCCGACGCGTAATCGGAACATAAACAGTTTGTGGATGGATAACGATTTTTTTCCAAATTGGTTTTGAAGGCTTTATATTGCTTTAGAAGGATGCCTAGTCACTGAATGGGATAATGTCTAACTCAGGCTGATCGCTTAATTTTTAGGTCATGTAAAAAAGGCTTTAAATATCAGAACACTTTTTAAGATATTATTTAATTTTTTTTTCAAAAATTTCCTTACTAAATTTCTAATTTTCCATAATGGTTTGATAATAATATTCTTTAATAATGAAAGCTTAATCATTTTTTATTTGAATTACATTTTATATATATATAATTAAATACAACAAATTAAGGCTTAACATATCTTTTCATTTATAATTGTATAAATCATAGACGGAAGCAAACAAGAAAAGTTTATTCTAAATTTCTGCTATTTTTATGAGCACAGCTCTATGTTGTACAAGGATTAGGAGTTTACTAATTTGCACAATTGATCTTGCAGAGTTTCACTCAACCGAGTACGAAGGCATCCACAATCTGGAACCAGAATCTCCCCTCAATCATTCGGGGTCGCCAACGCCCCGCAATTCGCCGCGACCGCCGTTGCGCAGTGTTCAAGCGACGCTGCCAATGCAACCGATGCAGACGCTCTCCTTGCTGCCATCTGCGGGAACTGTGACACGGGCGCCACTCTCACATCAGTCGATCAAGGATCAGAGCTTTGCGGACAGTCTGGAGAATCAGTCGGACATTAGCAGTAGCCAGGACATGCCATCCTCAGCGGCGACAACGACAACAACAACGGCATCTGCCGCCTCAACGGTCTACGATGAGGATGCCAAACTGACGCTGCCCTCGGCGCCGGCAACGGTGGCCGCCGAGTGTAAGTGAAACCATAATCCGAAAACTTACAGGATGTATGACTAATTGTGTATTTTTTGCACAGCTCTGCGCTTTGTGACGCTGCACATGGATAAGTCCAAGAATCTGGGCATTAAGCTGTTTGGCGGCAACAAGGTCGGGATCTATGTGCATGATGTGGCGCCTGGTTCGCCATCGGATCATGCCGGCATACGCAAGGGTGATCTCATACTGGAGTACAATGGTGTTGATCTGAGCGGTGTTACCGCTGAGCAGGCAGCCAATGAGATCTCCAAGCTCACCGACACGGTTTCAATGCTCGTTCAGAACAAGTTACAAAGTGAGTGGCAGACTGTAAATAATGTTGAAAATAATAATTAATATAATTTATTATATATATTTATAGCACTCAAGCAAATTAAGGATAAACCTGGCGATTCGTTTTATGTGCGTGTGGGGTTTGATCGCTTCGGTGAGCTGAACGAGGAGGATTTGCGTTTCGTCAAGGATGAGGTGCTCTACGTGGACAACACTGTGTTCAATGGCACGTTTGGTCTGTGGCGTGCCTGGAAACTGGATTCGATGGGACATCGCAAGGAGTGCGGCATTATCCCAAGTCAAATGAAGTGAGTATTGAGTATTGAGTATAAAATATTCAAGGAATTAGGTCAAGTAAAATTTAATTCAAGGATTAAGTTTTATTGTTTTGTATTAAGTGCTAAGATCGCAAAAACTGAAATTGATCTTTAACAATAAAGATGAGCAGATCAGTTGAAAATTGGAATTCCTACGAGGGAAAATTCAAGGGATCAATGTTAAACATAGGTTTTATAATATGAATATAAATTATAAATATTAAACTGTATAAAATCTGTAAAAATAATAATGCTGCAGTGCTGGGTTCAAGTAAATTTATTTTAAATATAAGTCAAGTTAAATGGGCTAATAATATTAATTATATATATATTTAATGAAAAAAAAGTACGCAAATATATTTTTCATAATCTTGCCGAAGATATTATAATTTTGTCATAAAATTTAATGATAAAATATACATTTTATAATATAATATGGTGTTTCCTTAGGAACGATCGGTCCAGAGATTTATGGTTGTAAGAAAAGCTTTTTGGTTTAAGAAGATATCACAACCAAACTTACCTAAAATTTATATGTCGCCAATTCTTGTTTTATTCTACACTTAAAATAATTAATTATTAATGGAATTAGTGGAATTTTTGACAGTGCTAGGCATGAGTTTAAATACGCCTTTGTTTTCTTTATAATGAACTACTTTCTTTGAATTATCTGCAGAGTGGAAGAGGAGATGCGTTCGGGCGAGGTAGTCGACTGTGATACGGGCACTGCGCGACGTGGCAGCACTTCGGCGCGACGTTCATTTTTTCGCCGAAAGAAGAACCAGCGCAGCTCCTCGCGTGACTCCACGGAAATAGCGAGCTTCAGCAATACGCAGCTGAGTTTCTTTCCGGACTCGGGCATTCTCAACGATGATGGCGGCGTCTTGAGCTATCAGCGTGTAGAGCTCCTGGACTGTGAGTGCTGACTAAAAACTTAATCTCTGTTCATTTGTATAATAACATTTATTTATTTATCATTTTTTTAGCGCCAATACGTCGACCCGTGCTAATCATTGGACCGCTGTCCGAGTGCTTAATAGATCGTTTAAAGATCGATTTTTCTAATTTGTTTAAGTTGTGCGAGGTAACAGCGATGGATTGCTCCCAAGATGCCATGGAGGAGGGCCTCAAAGAGAACATATTTGTCGATTATCGGCGACGTGGCAACAAATTCGAATGCACCACCGTCGAAGCCATCAGCAATGCGTGCAAAATTGTGAGTATCAGTGTGAAATGTGCTCCGTTCGCAATATGCTTATAAATGCTCGACAATATCCTTGCAGGATCGACGCCACTGCATACTGGATGTGTCGATCTCAGCCGTGGAGCGATTGCAACGTTTGCAAATTTATCCGATTGTGCTGCTGCTACGTTTCAAGTCGGCCAAACAAATTCGCGATATTCGCGACTTTGGCACCGACAAAATATCAGCGAAAGCTGCCAAGGAGATGTACGAGCGCGCTCTCAAACTGGAGTTCGACTACAAACAGTATATATCCGGTATGTGAAACGCTTCTCAATAGATCCCTTTACTCTTCTGATGCAGACTCGATAGACAAGTTGTAAATATCAGAAGAACAGATGGGTTATTTATTTGAATGTATGTTATTAATATATATTTTATATGATTTTTATATAGCCGTTATACCTGGCGTCAGCATCAAGCATATGTGCACTCAGATCAAGGACGCCGTCGACAAGGAGCAGGATAAATTACTTTGGGTGCCTGTTACGAATGGTTAGCACAATTCGACGAGATTTACGATATTTTGCTAGTTTTTAGTTGCTACTCTGTGCAGCTACGCATATTAAATTAAATGCGTATTAATATTATTTAGGTTTTGTATTCGTTTCGCTTAACGCAGAGTATTCAGTGTCGTCTATGCTAGGCATAATATATACTTATACCTATTATGTTGGCATATTTAGGACGGCGTATTTTCTGTATGTTTGTTCAATGTCTCTTACAATTAATTTATATACAATATTTGTGGAAGGTATTGGTCTGTACGTGGATTTCAAAAATTCTCAATGTAAAGTGTTAGTCCCGTTTTTTATTATTCAGTCAATGACTTGATACTTCCAGTTCAATTATTATGAATATATATATATATGTAACGCTGCTAAGCACCACCGCCCGTCGACAGCCCCAGGCACTGGTTGGCATACACGAGAAGTTTTTGCCATCTGTCTTAATTTTAGTGCGTTCGCCGTTGCTGCAGGGCAGTGCTTTCCAGTGCACCTTGGATCTGTTTCAGGCGTTGGTGCAGGCACAGTTGTCTGGGCTGGATTATCACTCGCTGGTGTCCAAGCTAATGGAGCCTGTGTGACTTTGAACCCATATGGAGTGAAATCCAGCTTTCCTGTTTTAATCATGTACCCACAATCATCATTAGTTACACTTATTATTTCGGATGATATTATTGTATCAACGTGTGTATCAATCATCTTGCCACACCGATAATAGAAATGAGTGACTTCTATTAAACAACTATTCACAATGATGCTACTCATGTCCCGAAGTTGGACGACTTTTATCTCCTTGTCTTGGCGAGTAATGTTGTGGTCAATGCTGGCACATGAGCCAATCTTCGTCAGGAATAGCTTTGTAATGCTGGCATTAGCATGAGAGCAATCATACCCAACTAAGGCTGCACTCATTTTCATGAGAAGGGACATCAGAAGCACATAAGTACAATAGGAGTGTGGAACAGGCAATACCTGTAAGATGTAAACCAGAATAGCGATTGTTGCCAACACCAAAGTATAGTTTATAAAACCAGAGACTTGTTCGGGTGTGTAATCAGGCAAAGGTATCATAATCAATGATCGAGTCCTATGATATATGATCCAGACGTAGGTAACCGAATTAAGATAATAGAGCCACAATTAAAATTGGATACTAAACTTAAAGGTTATTCTCTAAACGTCTACTCAAGTGTAAGAGTTTATTATATTATACTAACAGAATAGTTATTAATATTTTGTTTTCAGCAGATACTGATGTGTTGTATGAGTTTGAAAAAGGGCAATACCTTTTCCATAGTCCTATTGTACTTATGTGCTTCCGATGTCCCTTCTCATGAAAATGAGTTCAGCCTTAGTTGGGTATGATTGCTCTCATGCTAATGCCAACATTACAAAGCTATCCCTGACGAAGATCAAAGTCGTCCAACTTCGGGAGATGAGTAGCATCATTATGAATAGTTGTTTAATAGAAGTCACTCATTTCTATTATCGATATTGATACAATAATATCATCCGAAATAATAAGTGTAACTAATGATGATTGTGGGTACATGATTAAAACAGGAAAGCTGGATTTCACTCCATATGTGAATAGTTGTTTAATGGAAGTCACTCATTTCTATTATCGGCCTAAGAACATTAGACTCTTGACCATTTTAAATTAATTTGCTGTGAGATGTATTTTAGATGGGGTTGTGTTATCTGGGTTTAATTATGTATTTTAAAGTATGTGACTAAATTATTTATACACTTCAACACATTTCATCAAATTGTGTGGCAATAGAAAATTTTTGGCTTTATACGGTTCCAACTGTAATTGTGTTTACTTAATGGAAATATTTAAATAATTTGTTCATTATTCTTCAAAATTGTCGTTCTCAAACTGAAAAACATATCTAAAACAAAGTGTCTTTTATGAAAAGAAACAAAACAAGAAAAGAAAACCACTAAAGTATAAAAAAGAGTCGAGGTATATTTATGCAATATACAAAAAAATCTTTATTTGATGAACAAAGTGGGTATTGAAAAAATGCTATTACTATATATATATTTGCTATATTAGCCTTAAAATATCTAAATGTTAAATCTGATACGAATGCCTTTAGCATTAATCAAATTATATAATGCAAATTTACACAACAGCAAAAAATGAATGAGTTAATTATGAACGTATTAAATACATTACAATCTATTTTATACAATAATATATATCTATATCTATATATATATATATATACTTACATTTGTAAGCATTTTATATACTTGCACGTATATATTTTTTGCAATAAATATTTTTTCCAGAATGTTTTTTGTGTTTTGCTTTTGGCTTTATTTACAGTTCAAAAAAGATATATAGTTGTTAATGTTTTATGGCCACACGTCCGTAATGCAAAATTATTTCTAATCGAAATTAATGATAAAAGCAATACTATTAAACGCAGTTGAATATCGAATTCGTTTAATAAATATTTCAAGGTACATTCGCTCTGTAAAGTTTTCGCTGGGAAACACATTATGTTGATCTTTATCTATATACAATAACACAATGGCTGGCTTAACGTAGAATCGTTTAACAAATAACTTAATTAAAGGGTAACGCAAACAACAATAATTACTTAAATATATCTTATTAAACTAGTTTCTATTATTTGTGAATTTCAAGTGAAATTTAAAGTTAGCATAACTGAAATTTGAGACAGTTTAAGATTATTTATTTTGAGTTGTTTTAATTACAAGGGGTTATTTCGTTTTTTGTACATGGGAGGGACTAGGACTAGGTACTCTTTCTCTCTGTCTCTCTGTCTCTGGCTGTGTCTGTGTCACGAGCTAACCCTCAAAGAAATCGAAGTCATCGCGTGGCCGATACCATTGATCTGTGGCATGCTCGTAGATGGCACGTTGCACCTCCGCTTCGGCTGCCCGAATTGGGTCCGGCTGTGGCATAGACTGTGAACCACCATCAAAGCTGCTGTCGGAGCGCGGACTACGCGATGTTGCCCGAAAATCCATGGGTATATTATAGCACTTGCATATGCAGCTGGAGGGGAAGCGAAACCAGTCGGAGAAGATGCCACGGCACTCATTGTGTGGATCGTAGGCCAGCAATCGATGCAATCGATATTGCTGCTCGCAACGACAGCCATCGCGACAGAACATCTGCTTGAACTCATGCGTGCATTTCTCCCAGTGTACATACTGCTCGAAGGGATACAGATTGAGCAGGGCCAGCACCTCGCCACGTGTGTTGTTCGCCCAAAATGGAGCAACCACCTCATCCTTGACAGGACAAGCATTGCTGCAAACAGAGCGGATATCAATGAATGTCAATTTAGAAAATTAATGAAAATAAATTAAAAAATATTAATAAAATAGATACAAGTAAATAAATTAAAAATTTTTAAGGGAAGAAAAAGACTTTTTCGAACTTGTTGACTATTTATTATTGGTCTTATTTAAAAGAAAACTTGTTTTATTAATTTGCTACTATTTTATGGATAATCCTATAAATTTGATTGTAAAATATTTAATTTATTTCAGCAAAAACAATATTCATTCGAAACGAATTAAATAATTTGAATATCCGTACAGCACTAAAGCTATTTATATTTCACTTCTGTGGAATCTGTAGAATTTGTAATAAAATTTCAGATATTTGCTCTTCGGGGTCTACACTGGAATACTAATTCTAAAATAAAAATTACCCTGAAAATATACGAAAAATAAATATCACAAAATTGGAAATATGTTTCTTAGTAAAATAAATTAGTTTTTAAAATTATAAATGTAAAGCCCTTAATTTATTTTTATTATTTTTTATTTGGGACTAGCGCAATTATTTGTAAATCTCAAACAAGGATAAATAAATAAATGAAATCAAAAGAAACTAATTTTTGGAATAAATCCTTTCGGAAATTCAGATAATAGTAATGAAATTTGCGTTCTCGACTGTTAGAATATGGCTGCTGTCTGCTTTAGTGGACAAAATAATAAAAAACAATAAATTGGACAAACTATTTATTAATTTCAGGAAAATCGAACACGAAATTATGAAAATAATAACCTTGGTTTTAGAAAGATATATTCTGAATAATAAGGTGAGGCACCCTTGGAGATTTTCTAAAATTCTGCCTGGTCGTTTTTGCGAGTGTACTTACCGTTGTGGACTCTTAACAATAAATCTTGCTCCTCTTTCATACTTACACTCCACGCATATTGCTGCTCACCGCCATCGGCTCCTGCTTCATGGCATCCTGGAAAAGCTGACCACCTTCGCGCAATAGTCCGGCCTTTGTGGTGCTGATGGCTGGTGCGGCAGTGGTGCTGCTGCTGCTGCTGCTGCTGGTGGTGGTGGTGGTTGTGGTGGTGGTGCTCACTGTCAGTGGCCGGCGCTGTTTCTCCGCATTCAAAGCCGCATTGAAGGTGGGCGAGAAGAGTGAGGCAAAGCTGAAGGGTGTTGTGGTTCCCATCGTTGTCTTCGTCACATTTCTGCGTGGTGGCAAAGCGCTGCTTGCCGCTGTGGTGCTGCTCAGTGTTGCAGCAGTGGTTGTTGTTGTTTGTAGTGGTGCTGCCTTAACGTAGGCAGCTGCTGCTGCTGCTGGTGCTGCTGGTGCTGCTGCCTTGGTGGTTGTCGAGGTCTGCCTGCGCAGTGGCATCGCTGTGGTGCGTTTGGGTGCCGCCGTTGTGGTCTTTACCACTGTGGCAAGTGTTGCAGGTGCGGCGGCGGCGGCGGCGGCGGCGGCTGCAATGCTTAGATTGCGTAGTCCCTGCCCCAGTTGTGGTGAATCAATAATTTGTATATTTTCACCAGCAACCGTGCCCTGTGTGGTTGTGCTGCTGGTGGTGGAGCTGGTGCCGGGCACTTCATAAACACTATTCAAATCCACACTGGGCTGTTCCGGCTGCACAACAGCTGTTGTTCCTGTTGAGTTAGAGGAACTAGGTGAAGTTGTTGTTGGCATGCCACTTGTTGTTGTTGTTGTTGCTTTTGTTGGTGTTGATTTTGTTGTTGTTGTTGTCGTTGTTGGTGTTGCTGTTGTTGTTGTTGTTGTCGTTGTTGTGGTGCTCACAGCGGAGACTGGTCGAAAATGTGGTTCCATTAGCACATCGTTGCCCTTGTAGCTGCTATAATCATCGCGATCGCTGTCCCGACCATGCAACATATACTTGGCGCCGCGTGGCATCTTCGAGTAGCGTTGCGCCGCCTCCTCGATGTCCTCCGGATCGACCACCTCATTGTTCTGGATCTCATCGCGTAGTATGGAAATGTGTCGGACATCGCCGTACATGCGCTTCATCAGTCCCTGGTTCTCGTGGACAAAGCGACGCACCGCATGCCACGGATAGATTGAGCCGGGCAGATGGCAATACGCCTGCTTGCCCAAATCGCAGGGTATCGCTGCCAGCATCTGGGCACGACCACGTCGCGACACTTTACCGTTCGGACTGCACGAGTTCGCCGAATCGAAACCGAAGCTCGGCGTGCCAACGGACTGCGCCACGGCGGACATGAACAGCAGCACGAAGAGGGCCGAGCACTGCAATTGCAAAAAAGATTAAGAAAATTAAGAAATTGTATCTTCAATTTTAAAAAAATTTATTGTATTTTCAGTAGACTATAGAGATAAATATCCAGCTTAGTTTAAGTTTATAATCAACTGTATTTTTTTAACTTAATGTTCTCGATTTTTATTTAGGGAGCAATTAAAAATGGCTCCTGTTTAAGTTCATTTTCTTATACTCAACGGCTAAAGAAGGAAAAATTCAAAATACATTCAAAAGCTGCTGAAAAATATAGAAAAATGACACATGTATATTTAAATGATTGAATTGAATTAGGTACTAATGTATGAATGGAAACAAATTAAGTTTGGATAGGCGAAATCTGTATTCTACACCGATATGTTTAAAGTCATTGAAAAATCACTAAAGCTCCTTTTAAATTTGATCTATCCTTTGTCAAAGTTGATTAGATTTTCAATATTTATGGTTCTTTAGATATAAAACCATTATATTCTAGACGAATACAACATTTTGAATTGGAATTGCAATTCTGCACATATTTTCATTTTTTCATCGGTAAAAACTTTCTGAGTAACTTTGTCAAATGTTCCCCAAATTACAAAATATATTTGGAGGAAACTTAAATGCCGATCTTATAATAATGCCACCAGTAAACTACGCCACAAATCTGATAGATCTTTATAGTTATAAGAGATATATGGTTTTACCGATTTGCATTTATCGATGTTAGCGATTTATCGCCCAACCAGGCTGCGTAGCACTTTGTCTGACGCAGGAATACACGAATATATATATATATATATATATATATATATATGCATATATGTTGTAAGTTTCTGACTTCAGAGTAAACGATTAATTCAATTAATGAATGAAAAACTGTTTGTTCTGTTTTGCTTATGCATACCTTCGTGCAGAGCTCAACTCGCATGGGCGCCAGCAGCATTTGAAAGGTAAAGAAAAAGTCTTCGATATATTGACGGCAATAGAAAAATGCATTTAAAAATCACGAAAGAAGTCAATTTGTGGTTGCACTTTAGAGTCAATAATATGGGCAACGAATGCAGTCGGCTCTCACTCGGACAAACAGTTGGTGGACAGCGTGACGAGGTAAAAAACCCAAAAGCGGAACGAACAAAATACGCCTCTTCTTCTCCATCTCTCCCTTGCCCCCTCCTCCAGCTCTCCCTCATCTGTCCCTCTCTTTCTTTCTCTATTACCTGCCTCTCTGTGTGTGTCGCTGTCGCTCATCAAATTTTACTTTCACACAGTGGCACAAACTGCACACAATCACTTTGCTAGCCACGAGCAGATGATCGATGTGCATTTGCATGGAGGGGGCTCAGAGGGGTGGTCTGCAATGGACAGAGGCAGAGAGAGAGAGAGAGAGAGAGAGAGAGAGAGAATGGCCGCAATTACCTTGATGCATATGTGATGGACAAGTCGTGGGGGTCTCTTCGGAGCGACCGGCATTGGGGCCGTTCGTCAAGCATTAAGTGGCCAAAAAGTGAAGTGTAGAAAGACACAGAGACACAGAGACAAAGAGAAAATGAGACAGAGAGAAAGAGTAAAAGAGAGCAATTAAAAGCGAGTGGCTGGCTAGCCAAGTAAAAGTAAAGTGCCGCAAAAGGCATTGTGAAAAGCACCTTGGTCTTCGTCTTGGTCTTCGTCTTGGTCTTGGTCTTGGTATTGGTCTTGGTATTGGTATTGGTCTACTCGAGTCAAGTCAACTCAACGCGAGTCGAGTCGACTCGAGTCGATTCAATGGGGTCCCTTACTTAAACTTTCCCTTTCTGTTGCACAATCGACGGCTGGCCAAGGAGCACATAAAGCTACACACACACTCACACACACACACACTCACACACACACACACCAGAAATCGGAGCCCAAGCCAGTCGCAGCAGCAGCCTGTCTGTTTCTGTCTCTTTTTGAACTGGTTTGCTTTTTTTTGTTTTATTTTTTTTTTTATACATGGATCTCAAATTTGATATCCATTCAGTTATCATCTTAGCTTGCATGCGGTTTTTTTTTTTAAGTTGTATGATTCACTTCGCTATTGCGTGTGCTTAAAAAGAAAGTGCTGTGCTGTGTGTGCAGTGTGTGTGTGTGTGTGTGTGTGTGTGTGCTGTGTGTGTGTGTGCTGTGTGTGTGTGCTGTGTATGTGTGTGTGTGTGTGTGGACCATTAGACTAGCTTGCTTTAGTCAGCGGGTTAGGTAACTAAGCCATGTGCATTATCGATCTGCGTATCGGCAACTCTTTTTGGAAACTCCGTATATAAAATCAGTAAGCTTTCCACCAAATTTGTTGCGCAAGAAACTTGAAGAGGAAAATGAATGCAAATGATTATTAACGGTGCAAGATTAAATTTATAATAAATCTCAAAATGTCAAACTACATTTTAAGGTATTCTTATTTTCCACTAATGTCACTTTTAGCCGAGCTTTAACTATTCTTATTCTATAAGCCAAACCATCAAGGTTTGGTTCCAGGTAAACCTCAAAGGGAAACTTAAATCGAATCCAAGCGCGAACCAAATCTTTCGCTAAATGAAAATGTGTAAATAGCACAAATAAATGGTGGAAACAATGTAACAAACAGAGCTGCAAACCAAATTAAGACTTCATGGAAATGAGATATTGGCTTGGAGCAGCACAGCAAATAGAAATACTTAAACCAAACCGTTCGCTAAGTGAATGTGTTGATTTAATAACTGAATAGTGAAAATAATGTAGTGAAAAAAGTTGTAACCAAAATCGGGGTTAATCGATGTGGAAAACCATTCTTTCGAAACGAACTTAAGGATGAGACTGCACAGCTAACTAAGTATGCATTAAGATCTGCCTCATATATAATATTAATTAATTTCATATATACACTTATAGATAAATGCTTAAGTTATAATTAAGTCAGCCCAATTATACTATTTTTAAATTATATTTTGTGCTTATGAAGCGAAAATTTTAGAATAGTTTAATTTAGCGTACCTAAATATGGTTTAAATATTTATCTATTATTATTTAAATATATATAATGTTTCTTTAATTATACTATATAGTTGAAAATGCTCGAAACAGTTTTTTAACCTAATTTTATTTATACACTTGTCATAAGTAGGAGAAGATATTTGTCTTAAGTTCGGATATTTAAAGTTGCTCTTAAATGCTTTATAAGCAAAATTTACTTAAATTATTAACTTTAACTTTAATTATTATTATTATTAATTTTGTTTAAGCTGTAGCAAATAGTGAGGCTATGCCTTAAATGAACATGAATAAAGAAATGACTTATGCAACGAACATGATCTCAAACTAATATTTACTAATATTGTCGTCATTTTAAAATAGTATAAATATGCTAACTTATTAGTTGTATAAATATTTATCTTTTATTATTTATCTTTTAATTATGCTATATTTCTAAAAAATTATAAATCTGTAATGATATAACAAATGACTTGGGCAACGAACTCGCTTTTAAAATTAAATGTTTATTTATATTCTCTTTATTAGCATGAGAAGAGAATTCTGTCAATTTTTTAAGCAACATTTTCTTCTATTATTTTCTATCTATTATTTTTACCAAGCAGCCGCAAAGGCATTAAGTTAAAAGGAAACCACAAATGACTTCAGCAACGAACCTGCTCTCAAACTCGAGAAGATAATTTTGGTAATTGGATAAATAGCATTTACTTAAACTGTTATCTTATTTTTATTATTTTCCTTTCAATTTTACCAAATAACCGCAAAATGCACTTAATTAAGATGAAACCACAAATGACTTAAGCAACGAACCTGCTCGCAAACTAATATTTTGTATACAGAATGAAATTGGGTCAAATAACACACAACCTGAAATGGAAAGCAAAATTGCTTTCGCTTCGTTCCACGCCAAAACTATATCCACACATATATACTATGTACATATAGCGGAATATATATTTCTGTATATATATATATACAGAGAGAGAGAGAGAGAGAGAGACAATTAAAAAAAGAATCTCACATGGAACACAGCGAACGCGGGTGACTTGAAAGATTCAAGTGCAGGCACACACAGACACACACAGACACACACAGACACACACAGACACACACCTGAATACATTGTCATATTTCTTGGTAAACCTAGAAAAACGCCATAAGGAAATTGGAGCAACAGTCTGGCTAGTCGTTCTGTCCGTCTGTATGTCTGTCTGTCGTTCGGCTGTCAGCAGATGCACTAACAAATCAATATGTCGAAACGGGCGCTTTAAGTCAACTGGCATCGAGGAAGACATTTGTCACTTGTCCATGACGCGACTCGCTTTAATGTGTCAGTGCGATTAGGATTGCCGACTTTCTAAGAAGCCTCCTGTTGCTGCCAACACCATCACCACCACCACCGCCACCACTTGCACCATCACCACCAGCTGACTGACTGACTGACTAGTCAGTCTATGGCCTGCCCGTTTATGTCTTCATTTACTAACTGCTAGTCGATCGGCGAGAGATCTGCGAGATGGCCAATGAATTATTTATCAATTTAGAAGTCAACTGCAAATGAAGTTGATGTTACATTTAACCAAATTTGGTTTTTCGTTATCGCCATTTCTGTGCGCGGCTAATTGCCATTCCCAGGCGCAGCTGTTGCAGCAGTTGGTGAAACTTACAGCAACAAAATAGAAAGACTCAGGCGACGAACTTGACGTGCGGCTCCATGCAAAATAAATTGTGCATATTCATTTGATTGCCTCAATCGAAGAATTGTTTTGCTAATTATTAAGTTTCACTTATCGGCCTACACACCGGAAAAGATGCCCAAAAAAGATCGAACAAACCTTTAATCCAATTTGGCATACGATTTGTTGTTATTTATTTTTCATTTGAATTCAAGTGACGCCCCAAAAGTCCAGCAAAACTAAGAAATCGCTTCAACGCACTCAAAGAAAGTGAAATTTTTTTTTTATATATATATTTTCGTCTCGCTCCCAACCGGTAACGAAACAACAAAAGCAACAGCTGAGCTTGTGTGTGTGTGTGTGTGTGTGTGTGTGTATTTATACATATTTACATAAGTGTGTAAATATGAGTGAATTTGATGTCTTATCGCTTATTTGATCAGCTGATACGAGGCACGGATCCCAACGGAGTCCAACTGAATACATGTTATGTGACAATGTTGTCTCAGTTAACACTTTTGTCACCAAATAAATATATATATAGTATATATGTATAGTATGTGTGTGTACCGTTATTAGCTTTGTGATTTGCAATCGCCTATCCATTTTCGTCAGCCCCATTGTTTACTTTCACTCTGTTTTGGCAATAGCCTCCCAAATAAATAAGGTGGCTTTGGAAATTTCGTCAAAGGATTTCGCAATGTTTCACTTTGCTCTTGGATTTGGGGGGGGCCCCGGCCCCGTAACACCTTGTTTTTTTTCTTTTCTTTTTCTCTTTTTGTATTTCACTGGCTTAACAATTTATTTGGGATTTGGTTGCAGACTTCGATGCGGTTTGAGATTTGCGTTTATGTAACGGCAACGCATAGTATGCATAATAATAATTAATATAGTATTTCGCATTTGTATTTTTTTGGCAAAAGTATGTTAACGCCTTTTTGCACTGCACTCCGTTGATCTCAGCTGTCTGTCCCGCTGTTGGATGAAACAGGCGCACATAAACCACAACAACGGTCGATCCCAAAAGCTGAAAACCGAATTTCAAAAATCACGTTTACACGCTTCGCACTCACGTTTGCAACTGCGGCGAGAGTTGCGCCACAGACTGGCAGCAAGCACAAATGACAACGACGACGACGACGACGGCGACGACGGCGTCGACAGCGCCGATTGAAGCGAGTGTTGTGTCGACCCCGTTGCCACCCCGCAAAATCGGAACCCGACTCACGACAGAGCCAGAAAGACGGCCAAAGCAAGCGGCGCAAGCGAAAACGCTTTTCATACCCTGTATGCAGATGCTGCAAAATATGGGTATATAAAGCCCAATATAGTAATGTTATAATCATTTGATTCACAATTTATTTGAAAATGTCGGAATTTATTATTAATTATTTACACCAGAGAGAGTTGGTCCGTTTCAAGGAAATAATCAATCAAATAAATTGTGCATTTTTATTCTCAATAAATGTATTTTATTCATATTATTTCTTTGAAACGGACAAAAGAATAATGCCATAATCAATTAATTTATAATTTATTCGAAAATATCACAAGATACAATATAGTAATTTGATATGTTTTATATGTTTGGTAATGTCGTCATTTATTATTAATTATTTACACAGGAGAGAGTTGGTACTTTTCAATGAAGTAATCAATTCAACCTTTCCAGCTTAAATATTTCATTAATTAATTTTATTAAATTACACTGACTGCAATTTTGCGATTGTCGAAACTAATTTTATGCTTGAGCTGATGTCATTTCTCATCAATGGAATATACTCTTCTAGTATTTTTGTATCCAACAGTTTTTTCGGTTCGTTTTTGCTTCCGCATTTTTTTTCTCACTTAAGAGATTTATAACGATTCATGTCTAGATACTGTGGTGAATACAGAAAACAAATTAAACATTCTCACCATAGTAAAGCAATACATCAATAAATCAAATTAAAATATTGTCGGTAAATGTAGCACATTACAGGGTATACACCAGTTGGTATTTTCCTGTTAACTCGAGCATTGTTACTTGTTATTTTTACGGCTCTGCCTGGTTTTGTTGTTGTTTCTGCTGTTGTTGTCTTTTTGCGATTGCAGGAAAACTTTTTCTTATTTATTATTCGAAACGTTAGCAACGGGCGGGCGCAGCAAAACACACAACATTGAAAAATGAGCGAGCACAGCAGCAGTGCAAAAAAAGAATACAAGAACAACAAAAACAACAAGAAGAACAAGAGGCAGACGAGTGCGAGAGAGCAAAGCACCAAAGACCCGAAGACGAAAATGTTTGCCCGAGACGAAACGAAGGCACGACTTCGCTATCGTTGTTGTTGTTGTTCCTGTTGTTGTTGTCTCTGATTGTGGCTGCTGGTGGGAAGCAGCGAAGACGATGACGCCTGTTTAGTAGGTCAGTAGTGGTGGCCTTTGTTGTTGTTATTATTGCTGCTCCGCCTGCTGTGGCTGCTGCTGCTGCTGCGTTTCGTGTTTGAACAAAAAGTGCGTTTTTGCCAAGCATAATTTACACAGCTTGCCAGCCAGCTGTTTCCGACGCGAATCGAAAATTAAATTAATTGTGTAAATTATCTAACTCAAAATTATGGTTTATGGATTAACTTAAACACCGTTTGCTTTAACTTCAAAATGCATTTTATGATGGCTCTATGAAAAAATTGTTTGGTTTTTATGAACCCATAACAACTACACAAATACATATGCATGCATAAACATGCATAGCTCATTGACTAAATCTCTCTCTCATTGCATGTCAATGACTTTCGCGCAGAGGAAGAGAGAGAAAGAGAGAGGGAGAGAGGGGGAAGAGAGTCCAATATCGCCTGCAGTTAAAGTCAAAGTTTAGCCACACAAAATTCATGTTGGAATACACACAAGACTTAAATGATTGACAGCTTCGAGATCCGATCGGGTGTGGGTGGTAGGTGGTTGTTCGACTATTGTCCGCTTTTTTTCTCCATTTCAATTACGTTTTTCCTTTTTACATTTCTTTCGCCACTTATTGAATTTTTGGCAAATTTATGGCGCATTTGTTTTGCTAATTGTTATTTTATGTAACATAAATATTTATTAAAAACATATAATAAGTAACATAAATATGTATGTTAATAGATTTTTTTTTATTTATTTATTTATTTAACATCAACTAAAGTCAGGCGACAAAAAAGATACAAAAGTAAAAAAATATAAATTAAATTAAATTACAAATAAAATTTTAAATTAAATTTTAATTATGAAAATAGGAAATATTTATAAGATTTCCGGGTGTAAATAAACGCAAAATGGCCCAACATTAGTTGCATGGATTATGTATTATGTATTTATTTATGTATTTAAATCTAAACCTTACTCTTGATAAAATTACAATATAACAAAAAAAAAGATATGTATATACACACCTGGACAGTAAAATAGCTATGATGACAATAACATGAGATTAAAAAAAAAAAAAATTAAATATCATGTCCAAAATACAATAAATTAATTTGTAATTAAAGCTACATTTTTTCTTAGTGGAAATTAAAGTTATGAAGAAGTTTATATGAAAAAAAAATGATAGTTCTTTGGGTAATAAAGGGTATCTCATTGTTGGGTAAATAAGTAAATAAATGTTTAGCAAACAGAACGATTTAAATGATATGCATGTGTGTGTATGTGTATGTGTGTGAGTGTGTGTTTTGGGGTGTGAATCTACACTCCATTATATATTTGGGTTAAAGTGAAAGTGCAGATTTAATAATAATAACACACGGCTGAGCTACCTTTGAATTCTGAAGCGTACTCAAGAAGCTTGATAAATGCAATTTAATTTTTACTTGTCAGTTGTAAAAAATTGCGTTCCAATTCAGCAATTAGCTAAATTACTGTAATTATGAATTAAAAATATTTTTGAATGTGGAACACTTGAAGGCATTTGATGGCATTTGAGATTAAGGTATATCTTCTCAAGGTGTAGTTAAGTTGTTACTCAAAAGAAACCATTTTTTTGGATTGTCAAATTAAAATGTATGAAAATTAAATAATTTGGATAAACATTTTACAAGCCTTTGTTTTTTATTTTTAATTTATTTATGATTTTGGCGTATAGTATTTAAAGAACTTTCCGGCCAATAAATGTAATTAAAAAGATGTGAAGTTACACAAATGATCAATTCGCATAAAACTGATCACAACTCGTTTTCCAATCGCTAAACAGGTGGAGTGGTTTTTAATGCAACACTACAACGACAACAACAACAACTACAACAAAAGCAACAACAACGACAACGACAACGACAATATTGTCTCGACGACGCCAAAATGTCTAGAGCTAAAAGCACAGCAAAGATTCTGGCTTTGGAGCCTGAACGAGATGAAAGTGCGCGACTGGTTTATTGGATTGCTTCCCATGCAACCCATGCGACTGCAACTCAACTCAAGTTCATTAGCGTCATCGTTGTGTGGTGGACAGACAGACTGACTGACTGACATACAGATAATATGTTATAAATTTTAGCAAATAGACAAATAAATGTTCTACTTTCACCAGCGCAGTCGGCAAAAGCAGACGCATGATTAACAACCACAAAGAGAAATTGCTCCAGCATGGAAAGTACAACTGTTTAATAATTGTAGTATTAATGCAATATAAATATGACTATTTTTGATTTTTTGATAATGATAAATTTGAAATTCAAATTATAACCGAAAACATTTGAATGTCTAACAAATCACTCGTATCAGTTAGCTTTTTGTTGTGTCTCTACACATATCGATCGATAGTTTTGTTTGTGAAATGAATCGTTATATCAAGTAAATTGTTCGCAAAGTAACAAAACATTGTTGTTGTGTGTTAGAACATTTGCTTGGCAATCCAGAATTCGATAATTATTTTGTGATATATTGGGCACCTGCAAAACAAGTATGACAAATTTTGATTTGACTAATTCTGGCTTTGCTGAAATTCATATTACAACCGAAAAAATTTGAAAGGCTAACAAATCACTAAGTGCTATGTTCGTATCACTTAGCTTTTTGTTATACTACCACACATATATACCGATAGTTTGGCTTGTGAAATGTATCGTATTATCGATGTAAAATTGTTCGCAAAGAAAACAAAATCATTTTAATTATTTTTAAATTAAATGGAGTTATTTGAGCAAATGGATATGGAAAACGAACGTGTGTTGAAATTGATATTCCCGAATGGCATACCAGGTTAGTATTGACAGCAATATGGAACATTTTCAGCTGTCAATATAAATATTGTTTTTTGTTTGGTAGAAAATTTGCGTGGCAATCCGGAACTCGATAATTATTTGGCCAAATTGGGCACCTGCAAAGTGGATCAACTGAAGAAGGAGCAAACTCGCCTGGCCGACGAGACGAAACGCATATTGGAGCAGACCCAGGAGCTGGCCATTTCCAATTACAAGACGTTCATCACAACCGCCGAGAACTCGCGTTCGATCTTCAACGAGTTCCAGAAGGCCGAGGAGCAGGTGGACACGCTGATTGGCAAACTGCCAGCGTTCAGTGGCAAATGCGAGCAGTTTCTGCAACATTCCGCCGAGTTGAACGAACAGCGTCGCCTGAACAGCACAACACTCCATAAGAATGCCCAGTTGCTGGAGATTCTGGAGTTGCCGCAGTTGATGGAGCGCTGCATACGCGAGGCACGCTACGAGGAGGCACTCGAGCTGGCCAGCTATGTGCAGCGACTGGGCCAGCATCAGGGACACCTCATACCCGTCGTGAATGTGGGTGGTAATCTTTAATTTCTTCTTTGCTTTCTAATTCCTCGCCCAATTGCAGAGCATTGTTCGCTCCGTGGAGGCTTTGTGGCATACGATGCTTGTGCAGCTTGTGGCGCAGTTGCGCATGGATCTACAGCTGCCCAAGTGTCTGCAGATTGTCGGCTATCTGCGCCGTATGCAGGCCTTTGGCGACAACGAGCTGAAATTGAAGTTTCTGCAGGCGCGCGACGCTTGGCTAACATCCTGCCTGGAGGGGATTCCCACAGTTGATGGTAGGCTTATAGAAAGGCATAAATATAGATAAAGTATTTATATAGTTTATCCCCTATATAGCTCAGCAGCATCTGACTAAAACGATTGAAATAACGCGCATCAATCTGTTCAACATTATAACACAATATCGAGCCATATTTCCGGATGGCGAACAAACTGTTGGCAAATCGAGCATGTTGAAGTCCCTGCAGGGCGTCAGTTGCAATGGTGATCGACTGTTCCAAGCCTGGCTGCATAACAAGGTAAGCTGAACGCTTAATCCAAGATTATGCATAAATTGTATTCCTTTTGCCTTGCAGATTAATGCCTTTCTGTTGACGCTGGAGGCTGATCTGCAGCGCGGCGTGAGCTCCATTGAAACCGTGCTGGGCCAGTGCATGTACTTTGGCCTCTCCTTTAGTCGTGTCGGTGCTGATTTTCGTGCTCTGATTGCGCCCATCTTTGTGCGTGTGGTGAGCCAGAAATTCGAGACAAGCATTGGCCAGGTGAATCAAAACTTTGGGCAGGAGTTGGATAAATTTACGCTGATCAACAAGGTCAGCTTGCATACGCGCAAGCATCTCGATGCAGCAGCGATGAGCACTGATCCGGATTCGGAATCATATGCGCCGCCAGAAACATTACTCGATTTTTATCCACTTGCCGTGCTCTGCAATGGCTATTTGAATGCTTTGAATGAGTTGCGTTTGTGTGCACCGTTTGCTGTGGCCACCGACGTGACAGGCTGTCTGCAGAAGTCACTGCAGTTGGTGGCTCAACGGGTCCTCGCCTTCTATCGCCAGGAGCAGCAGGCTTTCACGGGCAATGAACGGGAGACGTTCGTCAAATTGTGCTCTTGCCTTGCGTACGATCTGGTGCCATATGTCCAGCGTTGCATTCACGGCATCTTTCCGCCCCAGTTGATTACCGTGCATCTGGGCATTAGTTTGCTTCAGTTGGAGCAACAGCAGCTCACCTTCTTGCAGCAGACACAGATCTTGGAACCACTCAAGCATCTGCTGCCCACCAAAGTTCTCATTCATACGACGATGCCAGCTGTGTCCACAACGGATCCAACTAATGCGCCAATTACAGCAGAAGGTTAAACTAAACTCTGGAGTCTTTGATACAACTTAACTAGGTGTCAATTGCTAAAGGGCGGCATTTTCGATTCCATGATGTATAAATGTATATTTAAAAAGGTGCCGATAACCACTTTGAAGCTGCTTATAGTGTGTCTTGTCGAGTATTCCCGACTAGGACAATTTCGTTATTTTTTCTTTGCCAAAACATTTTTTTTATCTTATAATATATATATATATATATATATTATTTTAAATTATTTAATATATTGCTTATAATTTAAAAAGTTTGGATGTATTCAGAACACATACACAACATTGTATCTTATATATAATATCTATATACACCATGCAAAATTTGATTAAAGGCACATATATATATAT
The DNA here is from genome assembly GCA_035041615.1 of Drosophila anomalipes. Taxonomy (NCBI): domain Eukaryota; kingdom Metazoa; phylum Arthropoda; class Insecta; order Diptera; family Drosophilidae; genus Drosophila; species Drosophila anomalipes. Next base: position 6,191,496 of record JAWNKZ010000187.1, read on the forward strand.
ATTTATATGTATCATCGTATCTTCCAATTCAGTCACTTTTGCCCGTATCGTGTAAATCTTCGACACTTGAATGCCTGTTCAGCAAAATATATTTTTATTACTAGCTCTTCTTCATTTGAAGCGTGGTATTAAATTAAAAAATCTTAAATTTTATTACATAGATTAAATAAATGTTAATAAATATAACTTATTAAAAATAGCGCTAATTAATTAGTATTTGGTGTTGAAACTGCGGTTATAATTTATAGTTTAAAAAATATTGTGCAACCTTGGTTTAGTGAGGTAATATTAGGCACATTTTAACTGTTTATCAATTATGACGAGATATATCTGTAGAAGGAACAATTGGATTACGAAGAGAAATAATTTTATTCAAGTAAGGGACTATAATCAACCAAAGTTATGGCGCCAATAGCAAAAATAGGTCGAAAAACTCCCAAAAAATATATATATATATATGTATATACATATGTATTATACTCCTAACAATCGGTTAGTATTTGAAATTTTGATAACGGCAGAATGAATCTCAGCCGGCAAACCACTGTTAATTCGTACTTCAATCATTTTACTAAAGCTTTTTCATATGTATGGGGTATACACATACAATATTATACTTCTTGATCTATAATATCATATAACACATGCACAGATACTATCATATATGGCAAACTTTATTTTGTTAACACATTTATTAAAACTCAACTGTCTTTTAAAGAGGTGATTAAACTTAGTTTGCCTTCCTTTTTAGCCGTTAAGTTACGACACCTTGGCTAAAGTATAAATATTATTACTCATTCCACAGTTGGCTTAAAGCTTTGCTGCAACCTGTGTGGAAATTTGTATGTGTGTTGGTATTTTGATGAGGATACTGCCCAGTTTACAAGCGACTAAACATGCAATTGGGCACAAAGGCCAGCCAAAGTTAGTGGCAGCGGAGGGGTTTTTCTTTCTATTCCGTATGACCATGTGGAGAAGGTTTACGCGAGTGCAATAATATTTTTACGCCAATGCCCGAACAATCAAAAACGCGGCCCAACTTTGGTTGTGCAACCGCCAAAGCTGAAAAAGGGTGTGTGTGTTGGTGTGTGTGTGTGTATTTGTGTGTGTTTGTGTGTGGTGGGCGTAGCTAGTTGATGCGCGTCGACACATGGCGGGACTGGATTGAGTGCGGTTTATAGGGAACGTGGAACGCAATTTAGGTGTCTCGTTGCCTCGACCTCGATCCGTGGAACGTTTATAAGCAATTTCGCATAGGATGACTAAATTTTTGAAGAGAAAAAGCCGTGCAAGTATTTTTCTTTGTTGTTGCGTTCTCGCCCGAGTACCGAGTGCAGTGTGCTGAAAATTGGAAAACATGGCAACTGATGAATACAAGGGCATGGACATGGACATCGACATGGACATCGCGACGCGGCTGTGGATGCGTATGCGTATGTGGATGTGGATGAGGTGAATGTCAATTTTGGATGTGGAGGATGTGAACGCGACTGCGGCTTAGCGTTGAATGTCAGGAGGCTCGGGTCCGGGTCCGGGCCCAGGCTAGCCGGACGCATTTTGACCACGGCCTTTGTGGGTGCGGACGTTTTCTGTATTTTTAAGTCCACCACTAAATACAAACGAAAGCACTCAAGCACAAGTTGGTCACGATTGCCAGCTAACCGCTTGGGCAAAGGGACAGCCGGGCAACCGGCCAACTGGGCAACTGGGCAACCGGGCAACGTGTAACGGTAACAGACAACAGGCCACCTTTTTGTTTTTTTGTGCTGCAGCAATAGGAACAACAAAATGCGGCCTACTGCCGTCCAAAATGGAAGTTGGGCATTTTGATTGCGAATCGAAATAGATTTTGCGGTATTTTCTGAAAAGCAGTGCGAAACGAGCTGTGCATGTGTGTGTGTGTGTGTGTGTGTGTGTGTGTGTGTGCTCATTTGTTGCGTATACGCGTTTTGTTCGTTTATTGATTGATTGAACTAGAAGGCATTTTACACGCTACACGGCTTCGTTTTTGAAAATCATTCGTTTACTTTGGCAATTTGAATTGCCTCCAGTGTCTCTCAGTCTTTCAACTTTGCTACCTGGTTTCGATTTTCATTTTTCATTTTCCGTTATATTTGTGTTAACCCTAAAGTGCCGACTTGTTGCCAACTATATTTGATCAGCTGTGGCTATTTTATTCTTTCAAGTTTTACATAAAATCCATATGCGATTGCAGTATTTAAAAATAGTATTTAAAAATACCATTTCGGAAAGATCAGTTTTCGCACTTGATTAACTCGGCTTGGTTGTCGGCATTGGGGGCAAATCTCGTGCTGCTCCAGCCAATGGACAATGCAATTCTTGCCATAGATGTGCCCGCAGGGCAGACAGACGAGACGATGTTTACCCAGGTGGCTCGTCTCGGAGAAGCATACAGTGCAGGTTTTACGATACGAGTCTTTGTGCATCTCCTCCAATCTGTCCTGCAGGGTTTTTATGGTTTGCTTGCCTTTTTCGATTTCTGAAATTATCTGCTCGGTCAGATGTATGCTCAGCTTTTTGCTACTTTCGATTATCTTATTCAATGTTGTCTCGAAGAACTGCGCCGAGTCTTGCTCGTCAGCATTTTGCTTACATGGCTTCTCACTGGCCGCCCTCAATTCGTCAGAGAGTTGATCTCTCTCCTTGATTAGTGTTTCCAATTTCGCCTTGAGATCCATATTTTGCTGAGCCAAAGTTGGCCTCTTACGGCTCTGTTTGGCAGTTCGACTTTTGCCCATTTTCTATATTGATAAGCTATTGTAAATATTTCCTATTTATTTTAAAATATTTAAAAGAGATATTTACCAAGTGCTGTGAATGTCTCGAATAATGAATTGAAACTAAATATTTGCCCAGCATCTTGCTAACTAGTAAACTAAGTTGTCATACAAAAATTCCAAGCCTACTTCATCTTTAATTATGAGAATATTTTATTTGAAACTATTAAACAATTTCTAGAGATGTAATTGGTAAACAGTTGGCGATATGACAATTTTAGTCCATCTGACTTTCTGTCTATTTATACGTGATCAATTTATGCACAAGTCATTCTAGATATATGTATATAGGATCAGATGGAGTTGAGATATTTAATAATGTGACGTATGTTTGAAAGAAAGAAAGTTAAAGGTAAAATACATTTAATTTATATGTATTTTGTTACGTGTTTATAATTAATTAAATAAATGAGTACATCAAAATTCGAGTCTTTGCAAATTCTCAAAATAGGCTCAGTCTTATTTCAGCTCATATAGTATCCAATTTCTACACCCGAAAGAAAAAGGCGTTGTGCATTTGAGGACACGACTGTTCAGCATTTGATTGGATTACAAGTTATTCTACTTAATAAAACTTCATTCAAATTAAACGGCACTTTTTAAAGATTAAAAACTATTTTAAGAAAATAAAATTTAAATAAAACGAATGTTTAATACGAACATGCTTAGCAGTTACTGAAACTGCAGCAGTGAAAATAGACAAACTGTGAGAAACCCTTCAATGGGTTAGAAGGATCCCCTGCTTTGTCTGTACAGCAGGTTGAACATTATATAATGCTAGCTATAACAAATAAAGGATGCCAGGATTTAAGAAATAAAAACAGTTCGACTTTACACCTCGACTCATTTGAGCTTGAATTTACAACTCGACTCGTCGGTTTATTTTTATAAACATATTGAAAGTAATAAAAATGATTCAGATTAAATTATAATATATGTGTGTTTGGACACGGGGCAGAATGACGGATGTATTGATCCCCAAGGCGGGTCGTTTCGGACTAACACACCGAGCAGGATTCCCGATATTCGTCTTCGCGAAGCTGCTTATTAATATTCTCCAATTCCACATTCTTCTTGCGTTCCTCTTCCAATTTGTCCGTCAAGATTCTTATGGTTTGCTCCTTCATTTCGATTTCCGATATAGTCGTCTGGTTTAGATTAGTGGTCAACTCGTTAGCCATCTTTATTAAATTATTCACTGTTTTCTCGAAGGGTTTCGTCGCATCATCATTATCAGCAGCGTCTGAGTTTGTTGGCTCCTCATCCAAGGGCTTATCTCTCTCCTTGAGGAGAACTTCCATTTCAGACTTGAGCTCCATGTTTTGGTGAGCCAGAGTTGGTCTCTTGCAAGTCTGTTTGAGTGGTCGAGCTCGCCTTTTTCCCATTTTCTATATCGATAAGATCTTGCAACTATATATATTTATTTATATTTTTGTTTAAATAATGTTTGAAAAATGCTTACCGAGCTGTGAACGTCACAAAAAATGTATTTGAAATGAAATATTTGCCCAGCATTTTATCAGCTGGTAAACTAAGTTGTCAAATAAAATTCAATGCCTACTACTGCTTTACTATTGAGTTAAATTATGTCATATGGGAAAGTTATCGACTTACCAGCTCCAAAAATCTTCTAGTATTTTATAAAGATGATAAGAGTTTTTAAATTGAATTAATACAAACAGCTCATTCCCCTCTTGTGCGATTTGCGCCAGTCCCCAGTCCCAGTAATGGCTGGCTGTATGTCTGCTAATTTATCGGGATAATTGCCAAATGAGCAAATGGGTAGTTTTATTGGACACACGGCTCAGCAATGATGACGCAAAGGGCACAGACAACTCTGTCTGTCTCGGCCGGGCAATGAGCTAGCCAAACCCTGCTGAGGGGATATATTTATATATATATATATCACATACGAACATTTTGCTACTTTTCTTATATTTTAATTGTAATTTATAAATTGAATTACACATTGGCTGAGAGGGGGAATTCATGAGACTCTCTCCTTCTCCGCCTCCTTCTCCGTCTCCTTCTCTGCTCTCCCTTTCCCTTTTGCGTTTATTTTTGGTCAGTGGTGTCTTTGTGGCGTCTCAGAGATGAATTGAATTTAGTACTTAGCGCCGTTAAGTGTGGCAAGCGCTTCTGGGCTTTGAAAGGGAAACACACTGAAACACCTTGTTTCCCTCTTTCATGGAGATCGATTTAGTAGATTCAATTTGGATACATTTACTCGTACGGCACAATATGCAAAATTATTGCCACAACGCATTGAATTCTGGCAGCGATGAGAACTTTGTGTTTTTTCTTTTTTTTTTTGGTGCTGCTCAACGAGTTGGAAAATACCCAGAGAGTTGGATTTCAATAAGGGGGGGAATGGGATGTGTCTTGTGTGTTGTATGTGCGAGCGTGTGTGTGCGTGTGTGTGTGTGTGTGTGTGTGCGTGTGTGCGTGTGTGTGTGTGTGTGTGTGCTGTAGCTGGAACCTCGCTGTATATGTAAATTCGCATACAAATCACTTGCGTGCTCGCCAAATGCCCTTAGGGGAATCCTTTAGTTATCCTTTAGCGATTTTTCAAATAAACACGCAACAATTTTTTGTTGTTCTGTTGTGCTTTTTTTTTTGTTTTTTTTTTTGATACTTTGCCTGCGGCTGGAAAGTTTGACGCGCATCTTGTCAGAGAAAATAACCAAAGTATCTGATTTCCTCAAACTCGTTCACTCAGTTTTTTTTTTCCCAGCTGTCTGGGGAAATTGATAAATTCTATTTTACTTTTTTTATGTATTTATTTTTGGGCTTTTGTGCCACTGATTTGGGTTTATTGTCGATGCCGCGTGGTGGCACTGATATGTATATGTATGGCGACAATGCCAATGTGCGCCTCTAGGACATTCAAAGTGACATGTGCGAGCCTCGTCTGCCAGTTCTCGTTATGGCCGGGCTAATGTTGTATGCCCCAGTAACGGTCGTTCCCATGCCGCGGGCTAAATTCGCGTGACTTTGACAGAATTTGTCAAAAATGTTTGCGAGTTTTGCCTGATTAGCTTTTAGCGAGTTTGATAAAAAAAAAATAAATAAAAAAATGCTGACACTTTGCATTAGATGAATTGGCTAAATCTATGTAATATATGCAGATGTACATACAAAAATAATATATATACATTTTATCTATTTTATTTCAATACATTTCTCAATAAATATATTTGAAAGTTCAGTTTAGAGTAATAAAATTAAAAAACACTTTGCTTTAGATGAGTTGGCGGAAACTATTTAATATATGCCAAAAATAAAATATTGTATTTGAAATAAATGCATTTCTGAATAAATATATTTGAGAGCACAGTTGAAAATAATATTTAGAACAACAATAATTACAATAGCTAGTTCTTAAGAACAAATTTACATCGTCCTAACACATATTATGAATTTGCTATAAATACAGCTCTGATCATTTTAAATATCTTAGGCAATTCAGCTTAGGGCTAAAAAAATAATAAAATGATTTTAAATATTAATAAATAATTTATTATTGAAATGAAGGATTAACATACAACTTTTTTTTATATTAAAAACACTTTACCCGAAGGCAGCTAAATACCTATTTAAATTATTAAAAAAAAGTTCTTAAAATTTAGTTCGTTTAATGTGAACTTTTGAATCTTGAATCAGTTTTGAATAATTTTACTTCACATTTTTAAGAACACCTTCTTGGTTTGTGTTTGTGGTTCTCAATTTAAGCTTAAAATTTATAATTTACGTTAAATAATTCTAGAGTTAAAAGTTTTAAAATATAGTTTCGTATTTGTTTTTTAAATGACTTTTGCTTTTTTGTTTTTACCATTAATTTCAATATTCAAGCAAAATTTGCTTTCTGCATTGCAGTTGGCGACTTAATTAGCGAATTTTCAGGTATCAGGTGTGTCCTGGGGCATGCCTTGGCCAAAATGCAGACACAAAAGAACCTGCAATCAATATCCAAGTGCAACGTTCAGGAATGCCCGTCATTATGACAATGTCAACTGGCGCTGCTGGAAGAGAATGGGAGAGGGGGCGGGGGGTTGGTGCACCCACTCGCTGAAAAAAAGCTGTTACAAAGTTGAGAAAAATTTTGCCATTCAGTTGAATAATTCCCCTTTCCTTATTTATTTTACCATTTTTTTTCTTCGTACAGCAGAGTTTTCTATTCCTGCCCCCGGCATACCCTGTAACCAATATAAATGGTTGGGGGTGATTTTAATCAAGCTGTGCAAATGTGTGTGATATCGAAATCAACTTACACAGACTCGCTGAAATTTTCTAAGAAATCTATAGCAGCTTAATAACTGAAACTTGGCTGCTGGGTGAATTCGCATCGAGCATTCTTACTTATATTTCTTCTTTTTTTTTTCTTCAGTTTTCCCCTGTGTTATTTTTTATTTCTCAATTTTTATATTCTATATAAGTAAGTGTGTGTGTGTGTGTGTGTGTGCTTGCAACTGTGTGTGTATATTATATTATTGCAACGCGAACCAATAACCATCGAGCGGACAGTGTGTTTCAGCTCGCCATTGGCTTGTCCTGGTCCTCATTCTGTGGCAACGGCTCAAATCCAGACTCTAAGCTCCATCTCCAGTCTCAGTTGCAGTCTCAACCTTTTTTTTTTTCTCTTTTTTTCTTTTTGTTTGCTGCCACTCTGTGTGTATCGGCAGCAAGTGTGAGAATCTGTGTGTGTGTGTGTGAGAATGTGTGTGGTGTGTGTATGTTTGTGTGTGTGTGTGTGTGTGTGTGTGTGTGTGTGTGTGTGTGTGTGTGTGTGTGTGTGTGGTTGTACAATAGCTGACCGTTTGTTGCTGCTTCCTTTTGCTGACCCGATTCACCTGTCCGCCATGTTATTCTGTGAATTTTATATACTCCCCTCTGCGAACTTCTTCTACGTCTTCTCCGTATTGTTGTTATGATAGTGAAGGTGCCAGCAAGTCGAGCCACAAACTTGGCTGGAGCCCCACCCCCAAAATAAACCCACTTGCCACCCGCATGCCCCCAACCCTTCCGCTGAGGTCACCTGCCAGCGAAACCATTTTTTTACGATGCGCTTGGGTTTTTTTCTTTCTTTTTTTCTTTTTTTTTTCTTTTCTTTTTTGTTGCTGGCCAAGCAATATAATTTATTGAAGCTCTAGCATTTTTCAAAATGAAATTTTTTTGTAACGATGATTGAACGAACTGTGTGTGTGTGTGTGTGTGCCTGGGTGTGTGTGGGTGTGTACGTGTTTAAGCTTGTATCTGTAGCTGTATCTGTATCGTATATCCTATATCTGTATCTGCATCTGTATCTGTATCTGTAGCTCTGTTCGTGCTGGTCATTGTTACGAGTTGTGGGTTGCGCACGTTTTGGCCTGTCCATTGAACGCCATATTATTGGTCGATTGAAAAGTAAAACATTTTTTATTATTCGCACGTGTGCAGCCTCCCAGCCGTACCCAGTTACACACCCACACCCCACACACACACACACACACACACACACACACACACACACACACACACCATTTTATGACTACAAAAAAAAAAATAATAAAAGAATACATTCGCTTGTAAGTTACATTGGAGTGGGTCGCTCTTTGGGTGGTTTAGCTGTGGGTCAGTTGACCCACCCATCGCCCAACCGACCAACTGCCCAACTGCCCAACCGCCCAACCGCCCACCTGTCGTTGTCCATAAAACTTTGGACTTAACTACCCTTAGGTGCGGTCTGCTCAGCCTTATGCTAGGTGAGCTCATGGCTTTTATGATACCCCTCACACACACACACACACACTCGCACACACACTCGCACACACACATTTATCGAGGAGGAGCGACTCACTTTGGTGCGCTCCTTCATATTTGATAAGCAAGTTTTTCTTTCTTCCTTTTTGTTTTTGGTTTTTTGCTCTGTTCCTTCTTGCTTTTACTGTTGCACGCCATCAATATCCGTCGCTGCCTTGCTCTCTCTCTCTCTCTCCTCCTCTCTCTCTCTCTGCGTCTCTCCTCTCCACACCCCTCTCGCTTGCACTCGCTCTTGCTGTGTGTGTAGCTGGCAATTCCCTTTCTTTCTCTCTCTCTCTCTTTCTCTCTGTCGCTCTCCTTTTCGCTCTCTTTGTCTTTGTGTGTGCCTTTTCTTTTGGTTATAAAAATATTTCATTCAATTTTTTATTTGTGCCGACGGTGCTCGGTGGCGCTCGCTCTCGCTCTGTTCCACAGGGGGGCAACGGCGGGGCGGGGGCCTTGGCTCCCTTTTAGGTGATTTTCTGTTTCGCTTGCGCTCGGTTTTTATGTCCAGCGATTTATTTGCCCAGCCAGCGGACCACATGGTTTCTCATTTTTTTCTCTGTATTTTTCTTATTTTTTTTCTGTCTTTTGTTTTGTTTTCCTTTTTTTTTTTTTGCCAGCGGCCACAGGTCGGCGATGCCATTCCCTTTCCCATTCCCAATGCCACATCACCGTCGTCGTCATCCGTTTTCTTCGTTCTTTCGTCCCCGTGCCTCGTCGGCTTCAGCTTCAGCTTCATAATTTCTCGCCGTTACTCTCACTCTCTCTCCCTCCCACTCTCCCTCTCTCTCTCGCTCGCTCTCTCTGTCTCTCTGGGTGTCTCTCTGTCTCGCTGCTGCATCTCAAGTCTGGGCCAAGTCATGGGTTGAGTGCCATGGGTCAAGCTCGACCGAAGTTAATTTCGTTTCTTCTTCTTCTTCTGCTTCTCCTCTATTTTTTTTTTTCTTTTTTTTTCTTTTCGCTCTTCGCCTGTTGGCCATGTATTTGTTTGCACTTTTATAACAATGTTAGCGGATTGGGTGGCATCCAGGCTGGGACAACGACCCACAGGGTGACCCACCACCCCCCCCCCTCCCCTCTCCGGGCAGCCAAACCACCATCAACCTGGACACCCGCTGTTACTATTTCTGGTGGGGGCGTTGAGTTTGTGGTTGCTGCTAAAATATGATGTCATGCTTTTTATAGTTCTCTGCATTGCTTCCAATATAGTAAGCAAGACGTGGACTATATATAAGTTCATCTATATGTCTGTGTATAAACCTTAACTTAATTATATCTATGTATAATAGTCGCTTTACACACGCTGCCACAATGCTGCCATATATTTTATTGCGTGTTTAGTTTTTAGTGGTACGGCTGCAGCTGGAGACCAATCTGCCAAAAAGCGCTTACACATTTTGGCTAGGGTATTTACACATTTATCTGGCAACTCAAAACTGTTGTTGAATTATTTGTATTTCAACTAATAAGGCTGCATTTTGATTAATGTCAAGAAAATGAAACAAATTTAAGACGAGCAGTCAATGGATGCGGTAATTAGTTGTGCAGAGGGAGAATATCGGGTTTTCTGATATTTTGATACGGGAATTGAGAGCTGAGGGGAGCTGAGCTACCTGCACTCAATCTGTAGTCAATCTTTTTAGGGTTCGCCTTCCAACAAACTGCTGGGCGGGTTAAGTTCAACAGGGGGACAACTTGATGGCGAACTTTGTTGTAAATATGAATATGTAAATTAAAACATATATGCATAATACAACATAATTATACACTCATAATACAGATTATATTTATACTTGAAATGAAAAGTTGCAACTTGGCAAAGTCAGTTTTTCCGTTGACGTCTCTTGCAACTTGCCATTCAAATTTATTCGCCTCGATGTTGCCAAATATCTCTGTTTAAGTGTTTACACACGACCAAATTGACTCCTGCGGAAGCGTTGCCAGGCGACAGGTGTTTACACGTATCTGGCAGGGATTTTTGCGAATATTTGCCAAAGTAGTCAGCGCGTGTAAACCCGCCTCAACTTTACAATACAATATATCCAATACAATATATATATATATAGCTTTTGTGTTGCATACTGTAAGGAGAATTGAGATAACATTTCTTTATGTAGATATTAGAGGAATTTCCGATTTTCTGTGTCGCTCTTAGTACTTAAAATATTTGAAATTTTAATTACTTAGCTTAATATGCTATTTATTGTTTAGATTTACGCTTTTTTATAATTAAAATATGTGTTTTCGAGCTCGATATTTTACTTAGTTTATGAATTGTTAGACGAGAACATATATTCCATATATTCTTATAGTCTCTCAGGTCGGGACATGGCTAAACCGACTCGACTTTTAATACTGATCAAAAGTATATATACTAAATGAGGTCTGACATACTTTTCGACAGCTTCATTCCACCCCTTTGCCAATTTTTAATGGGTAAAGAATACAAAAGGAGTTTTAAAAACCCAAGACTAAAGATAAGTTCAAGAATCGATGGGAGTCTGGCAATTCCACGACAACAATAAAAGAAGGAAAACAAGTCCATCCAGTAACACATAAACATTTATATCATTGCCATTAAAAATGCTTTTGTTAATGTCTATGTGTGTCTGTGTCTGTGTCTGTGTTTGTGCCTGTGCCTGTGTCTGTAATTGGTGCTGTAGAAACATATTTGGCAATTTTGCCCTTGGCTAGTTTTGTTCAATTTATTTGAGCCATTAAAATTGTATGATAAACCGAGACCCATTAATTGTGTTGCTTAATTTTCGTTTTAACGCATTTTATCAAGCTGGAGCGGCCACAAGGAGCTTCCAAATGTGGATTACCTTGGGGCCTAGCCTTGTGTTACTTTCGCATTGTGAGGGCGCATTTCAAGTTGCCTTCGCAGCCATCCTCAGCCGTGGACGAGGATGAGGTTTAGTTCGTCGAATGTGTTTTTGTTCGCAACAAATTCGAAAAAAAAAGAAAATCAATAGATATATATGAGAACTGAACACTGGACACTGGTGACTGGTCACTGGTCACTGGGCACTGGTCACTGGCCAGGGAGGTCCTACAATACACTGCCCATTATTTGCTGCTCTAATTGCGATGGTCAACTTAACGAGGGTCAATCAATATGTAACTGTTGTTTGGAATTAACTTAATATGATCGAACAAATCGATTTGTTTCTAAGATATTCGATTGATTTGTCTTGAATTAAAGCGTTAAATCAGAAATTTATCATCATTATTTTAGTCTTAGGTCAGCTTTTTCCGAGTCTTAATTATTTAGGTCAACTTGCTGAGAGTCAATGTTCTAGATTTATATATTATAATCTGGAGTGATTTTGGCTCAAATTTAAATTATGCATTTATATAGAAATTTGCTTACCAATTACCTTATAAATTTTTGAAAATTAATTAATAATTAATTCTCGTTTTGCTGTGACTTATGAACAATTGTCAAAAAATAGTTTCCATTTCTTTTCATCTTTAGAAATCAGTTTCCCAAGTATTATAAGATAATTTGAAGATCATAAATAAATAAAATATTATTTGGTTGGCTGATTAAAACAATTTTTTTTATTATCTTAAGAAAATGTAGTTTCTGAACTTCGATTAATAAAATACAAATTATTTTTGGGTCTTAAAGTTGTTTTCAAATTTGGTTTTAATAAGTTTCAATATTAGACTGAAGTCAACTCGAATTTTAATCTATTTATACCCTAAAACAGAGTATTATATACTGTTATATACTGCTTATAAGGAGCAGAATTCGAAACCAAAAAGTTTAAATAAATATATTCTTGATCAGCATTACTAGCCGAGTCAATATAGCCATGTCTGTCTATTTCAATGAGAATTATTCCCCCAGATCTCGATGAAACTTTTAATATCTCCTTCTGTTTGCTGAAAGCAGTAAAATGTTGAAGTCAGCTGGATCGGATCACTATATCATATAGCTGCCAGAGCAAAAATTGGTTGAAGATTTAATTATTAACAAAAAAATAAATTATTGGTTACTAAGTTAATCAAATTTACTAGTCAGGCAATTCGACTGCATTCTGCAAAGATATATAATGATCGACGTGTCCAAGATAGTCATTCTTTCATTTTAACTATTGTGTCAACCCTCGCTTTTAATGAGGCATAGGGCGAAATGAGCTCAGCTATCTAACATAAATTTAATTTCATAAAGGATACTTTTCTGGCCATTATGTATTAATACACACACATACACACACACACACACACATACACATGCAGATATAATGTGGCATTTGACCATTGATGGGTGGGAAATAACGCCCAACACACACACACACACACACACACACACATAAATACACTTACATGTACATAGAGAGAAAGAGCAGTTAGTCGGTGTACGTATTCCTTTAGGGCGCTCATATCTTAACATCGTGCATTCATATCAGTGTATATATATACATATATCGAAGTGGAAAAAATAACAAAAATATGTGTGTGGGTGTGTATGTGTGTGTGTGCGTGTGTGTGCACGTGCGCTTAGTGTTATATGTGGATGTGGGTTTTGGGTTTTGGATATCAAAGTTGGCTGCTTGGTTGGGGACCATGAGTATGTATGATTTTTATTGTTATTGTTTTGTCCCTTTTATATATAGATTTATATGTACACACATACGAAATTTGGTAGAAAGATTGTAGAAAAAATGAAACAATAAGAAAAGGACGACCGCGGTAGACAGACAGACAGACAGACAGACAGACAGACACAGAACGCAGTTGGAGTCGAAATCGTTTCTCAAATGAGCTCTTCATGCTGCCACCCACACTCAAATACACACACACACACACACACACACACACGCATACACATATCATGCATGTGTGTATGTGCACAAATATACGGTTATAATTGGGTGGCATTGACGTGGCAAGGGTGCTGTTAGGGGTGGCATTCGACGTGCTGCGCCACGGCGTCGAATTTCACCCCCAAAGCGCATTGCATTTATCATTGCCTTCTTTTGTTGATTTAAGCGCCCCCATATCAACGTTGTGTTTGTGTGTGTGTGTGTGTGTCTGTGTGTGTGTGTTGTGCTTGTGTGTGTGTTTTTAAGGGCTGCTCTCGTTTCTGACAACATTTTCTCATACCCCCAATGCCCCCTTGGCCACGCTGCTACAACAACTGCTTTCGTTTCCTTTATGTATGCGGTTGTAATTTGAAGCCAGCAACAACAACAACAACAACAACAACAAGCACAAAGTTTGTTTTGCTGATGTTGTCGCTGCCGTTGTTGCCCCGTCTGTATATAGAACTTTATGGATTATGATATACATAACTTTATGTAATAAGCGACCACCACAATTTCCGTTTGATATTTTGTGTGGTAGGCGTTGTTGCAGCTCTCGTATTGGTTGAAAAGCTGCCACAGCCCCGACCCCATACAATTTCATAATTTTTGTGGTTACTTTCATAACTGGCATGGCATAAAAAAGATGTGCAATCAAAATGGCGCACTCCACTGCGTATGCGCAATATTTTTTTGCAGATGCGGAATGACGAAGGTAGCAATTCATCATTTCTTATTATTAATAAACACTATGAAAATTCAACGAATAATATAAGAAACAATAAAACTAACATTCAATAATTATTATTTAATTTTTTTATTCACATATTCATTTAGATATATATAGATGTATTTGCATCCCTTTTTCCGCACTTATATTGCGAATATTTGTGGTGGGACGGGTGTGTTGCAGCAACTCAACAGTGATTGTGGCGCCTCCAGCACATACCTCAAATGACAAACACCCACTGGCTGAGGTGAGAATGGAAAACGCGACGAAATAAATGTAAAAGTAACTGAGAAAAAAGGAATTAAAATTAATTTTCTTCTTTTCATTTGCAACGTTCTTTCTTTCTGTGTGTTTGTGTGTGTGTTTGTGTGTGTGTGTGTGTGTATATATAACATTTTTTGTTGATATTATTGCTGTATGTGGCTATTAGGGCTTTTCATCTCTTCCCGACACAACTTGTCTTGTTCTCTGTTCCTCCTTTTGCGTTGCACTTTTCTCATTTTTCACATTTTCCATGAATCTTGAGATTGAGTACACTACGGGGCGCCATTTTTTATTTTTTCACCTTCAGGACCTTCAGGTCCTGAACGTTCAGTTCTTCTGCCTTGCCCAACTAATACTCTTAACCATGAAGATGTGCATTTTTGCACAATCCAATTTTCTCTTTGGTCATACACATTGAAGAAGTGGACAACGGACTCAGCTGAAATTGCTAAACCTTTGAGAGGATTGGCTTTGGGGACAATAAAAATAAGAATGAGTTATAAACTGTGATTGGTCAAATTTGTTTGCTTATATTTTATTTATTTATTTATTTTTGAAACGGGTATTTTTAGTAGCGAACACTGCAAATTGTGTCGTCTTAGTTAGGGAAGCATGTTTTGAGCGCAGAATATATAGAAACCATCGACAATGATTCTTGCATAGGTGCGGGAGTTGAAGTTGATGGAAGAGCTATGGGCACAGAAGGGGGCATACTAGATCTGGTAGGTCGCAGTGAGATCAAATTAATAATAATATTGAAATAGTTGTAGAAAAATATGTTGCTTTCTCTGAAACAATAACAACACAAACTTTAATAATCAGCTCAAAGCCAGATATCAAACTGGCATCGTAAGAAAATTATTTACGAAACACGAAAATTGTATTATTTTTTTTAATAAAACAATCATGAAAAAAAAACTAATTCCAGTCTATAAGGATATTTAATCTTTGGCTTCGCTAAGATAACCGTTCTATGTTGATTTAATGTGTCTTAAATATGTTGATTAAAATATATATATGAAGGCAGCAAACGTGGCTGTAACCCAGAGTTCAAATTCTTTTAATGTTCGAGTCGAAACTTAAAGCAAATCAATTAAGCCCAACCAGATTTCGAACCAACAAATTTGTTTCAATTTTGTTTAGGGATTTGAAGCCACCACTCTTCCTGCAAGAGTGTCAGCAAAGTCTATAGAGATACCTGTGAATAAGTACACATAACAACATTTTCAATAGATATACGGCAACAGTTTAAGTACAGTCTACCAATTGTGGTTTTGTACTGTCGTGTTTGCTGTAAGCCCATAATAAAGTATGGGCAAGTCAGTCAACATTTACCCTTAGCAACTTGGCGACATCATCTTCATTAACGGCATTTTGCGGCGCAAAAGTTTGCTTGTGTCGCATCTTCATTTGTTTGACTGTCAGCCCGAAACATCTCCGTCTTCGTCTCCGTCTACGTCTCAGTCATTAATCCGACTCATTCCCAGAAATTTTTGAAACTGGCAACTTTTCTTTGTACATAGATAAGTGGTATGGAATTATGTGCGCAATGCTAAAATTTTAATTTCAGATTTGAATCGTGCAGCATTTTGTTCATTTCATTTCCACCAGCCAGCCAGCCAGCAGCCAGCCAGCCAGCCAGCATTTTCTTAATTTACCGCCACTTTTTCCATTTACCTAAGCGTGTCTCATTCGGAAACCGCTTGCGTGCGCTTCGTCGCCATTTGACGCCTACCACTTGAACCCCTTTTTAGATTGATAAACCCAAAGCTCAACATTCAAGGGTTGGCGAGAGGTTGGTAGGCGGTAGGGTTTCCACACAACACTTGGCGACAACCTTATCGCGTCTTAGACATCTACAAGGCAAGGCAGTAGGCTATTTTTTGTTTTTTTTTCCCTGGTTGGGCAAATGCCAAAATTACATCAAAAAGAGATGAAGGAATGCGATGGAGAAAAGGACGTCAGACAGTCTAAAATGAAGGAGTGAAGAAGCCAACATTTGAGATGGATGAGCAACATGGCCATGGTGGGTAGGGGGGGCAAATTGAAATGGAGGAAATGCCAGCGCGTCTATCCACTACGACCTGGGTGCATAAATGTCTAGATTCCAGTTTAATTGCCGGCACATCTTGGATTTTGTCAGGCGGGGATCTTGGGTAGCAACTCAACTCAACTCAAGCGCTTGCTATCTTCATAATGACTTTGAAGTGTTAAACAATTTTCGAAAATTATCTGTAAGATGAAATTAAAATTTTACTTGCCATTTTCAGTTGAGAAAGGGCTTGGCATAATCTATAATTAAATTTAAATAATATTGCAGGGAGTGAGAGAGAGAGAGAGAGAAGGCTCAGCAGAGGTTACTATTTGGATTGTCAACAAGCGAAAAGCTTTCAATAAATAAGTCAACCTGAGTAGAAAGTGAAAAACAAACAGGACTATACTGAGGGTTGTCCTCAGCATAAAGTATGAGAAGGCAATTTGTGCCAACCAAAAAACTTTTTCAATGTCCAAGCAAAATCAATTTAATTTTTACTCATGTTCATGGCGAACTCGAGCACATTAGCCCCTTCAGTTTGCTGCTGTTTCCGTCGCATGCTGCAAAATTTCACTTAAGTCACTTTGAACTTTTGCAAAAGATGCGACAGAAGTTCGCCTCGGAGTTATTGGCTAGTTTCTGGCCTTATGGGCTGCCCTCTCCTGGGAGTGACCATTAGAAAGGCTATATTTACATTTTACCCCAAACACTGTGTGTGATGTGGCAACAACGGAACGAACAACGACTTCAAGTAGAAACCCAACCTGCTGTTTTGCTTGGGTGTCTTTGTCGTGGGCAGAGTTTTAAGATTGCGGTGCTCAAAATTAGTTGTCTGCCCTTAAACTGCACACCGATTCATGATGTTTAATTATGGGTTCAAATAAATTCTAGTTGGTCTGTCCATTTTTCAGCTCAACTCCCATATAATTTACATTTGTCAATTTGCATCAGCTGCAAAGACAAGGCAGTTGTTCTATGCATAAATATAAAAGACTAGATGCGATACACAAAAAGAAATATAAAAATGTGGGGTTTATTCAAGTATTTAGTTTTTACGACAGATTTTCTTTATTCTCGTCTTAGAAGGAGGCACAATAGATCTAATTAGGCTATAGTGTATGAAGCACTCTAATAATAAATAATATAACCAAACCGAAATCGGCTTGTCTTAAGTCAAAAGGGCCTCAAGTTTTGAACACTTTAAAAAATGTAAGCAGCCATTGAATTTGTAGTTATTAAAAAAAATAATGAGAAACAATCGCAAACAAATTTCACCAATTTAAACCGCTTTTTGTAGATCGAATCCAGAACAAATTATTTTTTAAAACTTATTGAAAATCTTAAGAATGACTTTGCCGAAATGTAATCTAAAGAAAACTTCATTTATCAAAGTAAAAATTTTTTCTTCTGTGTACTTGAACTGTATGGCATTTTGAGGGAAATTGAAAATGCCGAACAATGCAATTGGTTTGTGCCTGTGGGGCAACTGGTGGACACCAACACATACATGACATGGCAATAACTATGACTTGACCATTGGACCATTGCTCATATCTGACCATATACACGATTCTGGTCTCTTGGCACTCTCCTCTTTCTAGCTGGTTGTTTGTTTGTGTTGGGGCCTTGTCAGCTGCCATTTTTGACTGTGTGTGGAACAGAGCCAAGTTGTCCCCTTTTGCAGGTACATCGACAGCATTGTGTGTGTGTGTGTGTGTGTGTGTGTGTGTGTAATCTTTTTCTTTTAGTTCAGCCAGTGCTGAACAAAGAGAAATATTTATGCGTTGACCAGTTGACAGCTAGACAGACTCCTGCAGGCTGCTGCTGCTGCTGCTGCTGCTTGAAAGCCAAAAATTCCAAATTCAAATCCAATTTGAAATCAAAGCCAGCCACCACTTTATGATGAAAAATGTCCAAGATTCCAGGTCCGGTCAGTCAGTGTCCAATTGGCATTGCTGGAGTGCCCATGAGTGTCTACATGTGTGTGTGTGTGTGTGTGTGTGTGTGTGTGTGTGTGACAGTGTATGTGTGCAGACACATGTTGACCTTTTTGGACCAGAACGAGACAGGTCGACTTGAGTTCTGCATTAATATTTAATAATACGAATTGTTGATTGAAGCATTTACAATTTTCTATAGCTAACAGCAAACAACAACAACAATTTGTTCACTTTACTTTACTATTTGCTCATGTCTCATATACCATTTACAATACATGGGTTGGTTCATGTCCCAATTCACCAGTTACATAGAGCTTTGATTTTATTTGTTGTTTTATTTTTTTGTTGGAAATAATTTAGTATTCGATTGCTCTGAGCAGATCTATAAAAACTCTGAAGAATTTTACAATATATTTAACAGGGAGAAAAGAGCCCCCTTAAGTCAAGAATATATTATTGATTCTTAACTTAAGGTTGCTATTTTTTGTTGACTTAAATATTTTCTTGGTTTAATCAGCTCGTTTTTTATTTAAGATTGCAGATTTTGATTTAAGTTTACAATTCTTAATAATAATATAATCCAGAATCAATCTTTAATAAATATTGGTAGTTTTGTTTTGTGGAATGTATCAATAATCCTTTTGATACTGTCAGATTTCCTCAGACACATTTCAACTGTTCGTAACTCGCCGATTTATTTTGAGCGCTTGTCCAATTCACATCGACTCCCGAATTGAATGAAAACCGATAGACGATTCGGTTGGTGCATTTATAGTGCTTTTCCATGCAAATGATTCACCTGAAATATGGTCATGTAATTATTGGCGACTAATTCAAATAGACGGGCCCTAGACCACAAATTCGAATTAGGAGGTGCACGGACAGCATCGGCTCTCCAAATGCGGAACAAAAGAGCACAAATGTTACTTCATGTTTATGGAAATGGTGAAACAGGGAACGAGATTAGCAAGTGCACCAATTAGTGGCAGTTTGTTTTGGCTTTTGCTAGACGTTTTACATCAACAACAATGAACAGGAGCAGAAACAACTAAATAACTGGAAAACCTAGATACAGGAACTAAAATTAATTTGAAGTTTAAAAAGCGGATACAGCAAATTCAACTTAATTAGCGTTCGGGTTAAAAAATAGCAAGTAAAAATAAAATCAAATAAAATAAATCACATGAAAGTACATTCATTTATTTTTACATGCATCCAATCTAGTTTTGTCTGAATTTTAGCCTGCTCCGAAAAGTATGCTATACGTTTTTAAATGTACATGCTATTATTTAAATACGTTTACTTTTGTTAATATATTGTTAATAAATTAACAAATAAAAATAATCAAAAAATTATCATGCTTTTAATGTTTACTGTTGCTTAAGTATTGGTTTTTATTTGATTGCGTATACGTCATGAAGTCTGATTAATATTGTCATTGGAATTTTTGTGATTGAACGAACGTCGATTATATAGATTTTCATTAGACAGGCAAAAATAAGAGACCATGGGATGCTGCCATAATTGGCGCTACGTGCGCTCCCAAGGACACCGAGAGAGATAGACAGAGATATAGAGAGCGAGAGCGAGAGAGAGAGAGAGAGAGGCAGACAGCTTGTGGCCAGGACCCGAAACAGGCGACGTGCGTTATTTTTTCATTTGTTAACTTCCGGCCTTCTCCTGGGCATATAATTCCAGGACCCAGGCGTCGCCTGACGTTATTTTAATAACGTGCATGCTGCGCATTTAGGATAACATCTGAATTTATGTAACGGCGCACAAGCAAAGATGGCAGGCACGTTGCAAAACGGGACGAGAATGAGGACGAGGGCGAGGATGAGGACGAGGATGAGGACGTGTATGCGAACGGAGACGAGATAGAGCAGATGAAGACTGGCAGTAGCAGGAGCACACACAGAAGCTACGATGTCGATGTCCTGGGGTTGCTGACAGGCCAGGACCGTACCGCCCCGCCCCGTCCCGCTGTCGCGTACCCCAACACTAAGATTCAAATGAAAACTGATGCGGATTAGTATTTAAAATAATGTCCTGCAGGGATATAATTTTTTCCTGGAGAACATTTCTGTCGCAGTCACTTGGCTTTATTTTGTTTGCTTTTTGTTTTTTGTTTTTCTTGTTGTGTTATTTTTTTTTTTTTCTTCTCACTTTATTTATTTATTTTGCATTTTTTCATTGTCGCGTTGTTTTAATTCCTACGCTCTTTTGGGGAATGCTTCATAAAATTTATATTTGCAGATACGCGCTGTTGTTAGCAGAAGAACTGGACATTTTTATTACAAGACAATTTACATATTTTTCTTATAAAAATTCCAGGCCAAGGCGTCGAAGTGTCATATGAATTTTATTTTTTCTTTTTTTGTGTTTTGTTCCCCCATTTTCTTGTTTCTAAATTAATGTTAATTTTCATTATATTAACATTGTCTCAATCACCACCCAACGCAGCTCATTTGAATTCCAGTTTGTGTTCTTTCTTTTTGCTGTTTTTTTTTTTTGTTGCTTTTCGAATGTCAATAAAGCTGGCTGAAAATGTTAGCAATAGAAGAGCAAAATTTAAATTAATTCACTGCCAATCGGAAAATAATAAAAATAGAAACATGTCGTCCACGTACCAACTTGCCACCTGCGCTTAAAAGAGGGACCCTTGTCCTCATTATGTATTCCTTAAGCAAATGCCATTAATTATTATTATGTCCTTTTGATGGGTGATTGGAATGCTTCCTGCTGTTTGCACAGCTTTGAAGTATACAAAGTTTTCTATTAATACAATTTGCATGGGGCTAGTTAAATTCATTGGCTTTCGTAACGGAAATATATACAGAGAAACAAGTTAGAATGCTCTACTAGGAGATACTCTGAGGCCAGCTGTTAAATATTTAGTAGGTTATCAGCAGGTAGTAGTTTGTTCAATATGAAAATATGTTTTGGTTGATCTTAATGAAATTTTTCCAGTTAATCACAAATATGTAATTATATACATATAACTTCAAAAATATCTTGAATATGTAGAATATATTTATCAGTATATGCTAAACACACGCTATATGAAATTGACTGTAGCTGAAAGCTGACAAATTTATTTTGTGTATAACTTTCAAGTACCAAATGAAAATCCTTCAACGAAAGTTATTACATTTAATTTAAAACTCATTGTACAATTTAGGCACATCATAATTAATCCCTATCCGCTTCAATTGCTCCATTTTGTGGGTAGGTATGTAAGCGTGTGTGTGTGTGTGTGTGTGTGTGTGTGTGTGTGTTTGCTGGGTATGTGCTGTCTGCCATTGTCATATAAATTCCATAATACGACGTAATTAAATTTGCCTCAAACTAACGTCGTGCGACGTAAACGTAACGACGTAAAGCTCTCCATAATTGAGCCACGCATATGAGCGAGTGAAGGAGAGAGAGAGAGAGAGAGAGGTGGAGAGAGAGAGAGATAGAGAGAGAGAGGGGAGCTTTTGGGTGCTGTTATGTCGTATTCCACTATGTTTAGAATGCTATATTAAGTCATAAACCAAGAGCGTAATTAAGCCGGATACGTTCCATATGCATATGTATGAAATAACTGGCAGTATACTTGCCTTAGACAGCCGGACGTAACAAATGTAATTTATCGCAGACTCCTTTTAAGGGTTATTAAAATTTTATTGGTTATACTTTGTTGCCCCTCACGTCAGAGGTGGACTTGAATTTTGGGTTGGGTTTACCTTTTTCTGTTTTTCTGTTTTTTTTTTTTTGGTATTTTTGAAGCGAGTATTTACCTCCCACGTCGAGAGATTGACCAGAGCTCGTTGAGACAGATCTCATTACAAAATGTTACGGGCAATGGAGGCTGTCAGTTACACATGAAAATTGCACAACTTTTTTCTTATTACTGTAAATTTACAGCAGAATTCTTTGGACAATACTAAGCCTTGCTGTTGCTGCTGCCTTGTACGGTTTATTTTCTGTTTTTCTTTCTTTTTTTTTTTGTTTTTTTTTTTTGGCATTGGTCGTTTCATTTTAATTTTGTGCTTCGCTTTCCTCATTTTCTTTATTCTAATTAAATTTTTTGGGCGTGAAAGGCCGCTTAAACACAGACGACTTGGCGACTTGGAGGGTTTTTTTTTGTATTTTTTTTTTGGGTGCCAACGGAAAACAAGGCAAATTTATTCTTTTGTAAAAACAAGAAAAATTACGCAAAATAAATAAATTTACATAAGCTCTCTGAAAAAAAGAAGCTACATAACAATAAATAAAATTGCATTTTCATTTTCAGCTTCTTTTTTCATGCTTCCTTTGGGTTTACCTTGTAAACATTTCGGTTTGCTTTTGCCCTTTTGCACACAAACGAAAAGGAAAAAATATACAGCGAACAGAAGGCTTAAAAATAAGATCGTTTGGTATTTGTTTGCTATTTGAAAGTAATTACAAAAAGTAAGCCCCTCTCCAGAAGAAAATATGCACATTTTTGTATACTTAGCTAAGCCTTTGGAGTTAGGTATTTAAATAAGTTGTCAGTCATGGGCATTTCGACAATTAATTAGAAATGTAATCAACTATATATTTGACAAAAATAAAAAAACAATCAGTTGTATATACTTATAAATGATAAAGAGCTAGTCCGAAGAAAAAAGTACATTTTATTAACTATATTTTGCATACTTTATTTATAAATGATAACGGATTAGTCCGAAGGATTATGAGCTCCAAAGAATATACTATAATTTTACTATTGAATCTAAATTCTAGTAGTAAGTTTTGCATACTTAATTTACCTCTTATGGTATATTCCTCGTGGCTATATAATTAGCTTTTGTTTAGGACTTTGGCAATTTAATTACTTACTCCGCTTTATTGAGTTGGTCAAATTCATTGTTCATGCTGCACTTGTGCTCACAGCTAATGGCCGAGAGATAGAACTGATGGAGGCACATTTCTAGTAAATTCTGCAATAAATGACATAATGAAGGAATTAATGAGCGGACGAGCCGACAGTTGAGTGGGCAACTGGCAAAACTTATGCAAATGCAAATGAAAATTAATTTAATCCGTAGTTCGACTAAATTTTCCATTTTAATTTAATTACATGGACGCTGCCTACGTGAGCGACAGCTAAAAAAATAACAAAAAGCAAAAAAACAAAAAAAAAATACGGACACTTCCGAGAGTGACCATTTCCATTTTTTTTTTTTTACTTCTGTGTGTGTTTTTTGGGGTTTTTTATTTTGCTCCTCCTTTTGGTTGGGGGGCTTTGGCATTGTTTTGTCGCCAGTGGCACTTACTGTGTGATACTCTTTAAGAGCATTTTAAGCCAGCTTGGCAATTATTTTTAGCCGCATTGGTAATTTCCCTTACAAATTATGAAGGTTCTCTGTGGTTTGTTCTTACTGCTCTGGCTTCTTCTGATAATGGGTCACATTTCGGCAAATAGCACAGAGGTGGTAATTAGTTTGAACAGCTTAGAGCTCTCAGTGTTTTAGTCCTCTATAACTGTCGTTTATGAAATTAAAATGCAATTTTCATTAAACAGGGGATTTACATTCGTTTTTTTTTTTTTGTTTTGCCTGCTGTGCCATTCATTTCGCTGCTTTATTTAATTATCCATCTTGTGCCTACTGAAATTAACAAAAAAAAAAAAGAAGAAAAATCAGTCTCAAGTCAAAACAGCAAATTAATTAGCAAAAAGCCATTATTTGGCCTACGCTTTGTCCCAGCACTAGATTCATTTGAATTGAATGACCAACCAATGGAAATTTACGTTTCAAATGAAAAACACCAATTTATTGCGCATCTTCAGGTTAATGCAATTTGAGGATTAACTTTACGTATACTGGAATTCTCAAAACAGAAAGCTTGACACCTAATCGGGTAGGTTTATCTACATATTTCAAGTTGGAAAGCTCTTCAAAAAATTAAGTAAAAATTACAACCACCTTGCTTAATTTACTCTGTCAAACAAATACATTTTCTTCTTTCCTTTTTGTTTTTAGGTGCGACTTTTGAATATATTATCTGCGTTTTCCCCAAACAATACACAGTTCATAAGAAATTTAATATTCAGTAGATATACTAAAAAACCATCAATTTTAATAAATCTATTTTCAGAAAATTAATTTCTAAAACGGAATGTCTTGTCTTTCTAAAAACCAGATTTTCTAAAATTCAGAACAATTTTATTAAAGAATAAATAGACATTTTTTAAAAAACTTTCTAGTTTTCAGAGCGAATCTAACATTGGGGTGATTTTTGGAAATTCAGTGCGCTTTTCTCTGAGTGTTAGTTATACCCATTTTTATATCAATAAATCTATATATATATAACATACACATAAAGGTACATATGTATATGAGTTTTTAGAGCTGGCAGTGAGCTGGCCGTAAAATGCTCTGCCACATTTTAACAACCCTTTGCTGGTTTGCTATCTACAAGCAGAAAAGTTGCTCATGCATTTTTGCCCATCTCAAGGTGGGTGGGCATTGATGGTCACACCAATTGCAAAGTGGTCGTGGCACAACATTATATAAGAAAAATGCTAAATAAGCGCTTAATGCATAATCTGTTCGAGGCATTACATATAAAATGCGGGGAGGTTAGGGTCACATTTGTCGCCGGGCTCCCCTCAACGCCCGCCTGACTGCAGCGCCAGCGGACAAACAGAGAATGGACAACGAGCGACGAGCAATGGACAGAGGACAACGGGGGAAGGGGACAGGGGACAGGGTACAGGGGACAGCGGACAATGGACAACGGCCGGCGGGCAGATATGGACATAATGTATGACTGCCATTTTATATGCTCCTTTGAAAAATGTGCTGACACTTCGAGGCCGGAGCATAAGCATGGGGCAGCCGGTGGGGTGGTGTGGGGCAGGCGCCGGTGCAGAATGATGGCGTTCGTGCGAAAGGGTTGACCCCAAACGCAATTGACCACGTGTTCTCTACCATTTTATTTATTTTTTGTTTTTGTTTTGGGGTGGTCAGCGAGCTCTGAGTGTGTGTATGTGTGTGTGTGTGTGTGTGTTACGTCGAAATCCTTTTATCATTTAAATGGCATATGGCAAAAGGCAGGTTTTATTTTTATAACCCACAGGCCCACCTCCTCGCGGCCCCGACCCCACCCCAATGCTTGGGGCGTCTGACGAGCGAATAACGAAGACGCCACACAAGTTGCGGCAGATACACGAACTCAGCGTAAAACATATTGCATGAAATTTGTAAATGTCAATTGTCAAGCGGTTTTTGTAGCCGTTTCCTGCCCAGTTTCCCCGTCGGCCCATTTCACTTTATTTATTAATTTGCCTAGCATTGTTTTTAGCAAATCCTGCTCGCCTGCACGCCTGCACTACGATATTCCTGTCTTCCCGTCTTCCTGCGTGGGGAGAACGCATTGTCATGTACAGCTCGACCGTACTCGTAATCCCATATAACCGAGTCAAGTCCACTCATTGCCCCCAATCCAAGTCCTGGTCACTGAATTTTGCGTTTATCAACATGACAGAAATACAATTTGCCACACAGCAGGTGGTAAACGGGTGGGGGGAGAGGGGGAGAGGGGGGCGTAACTGAATTAACAAAAGAAGAAAGGGGGAGGGGCGGGCATAGTGAGGCAGAGGCTGGGGGTTAGGGTGCAGGTCACAGTGACATATCGTAATTTTTAGGCCTCGCATTGATTGGCGGCCATTAAAAAATTTTTGTAAAGTGCCCCGCCGGCCATGTGATTGATGATCCGAACGTGATCCGATTGCCATATTTGAGTAAAGTTTTATGCGGCGAGCAAAATAAATTCCAATTTATATTTTGGAGTTGCAGCTACCTAAAAAAAGGATAATAATAAGCTTAATAGACAGAGATGATCGGCAAGAAAAAAAAAATAGATTGATATTTTTTATGAGGCTAGCAAATGAGATTAAAGACTTCCGCTTAAATACAATTTTGGTTTATTTTAGTTTGAGCAATCTAAAAAAAAAAGAAGAGAAAAATCAGGTTCATAAATAAAGATGATAAAAAATTAAAAGATACATTTGCAGATATTTATTGATATTTTTCCTACCCAATGCTACACACTAGTCTGTTATGAATAATCAGTTTTATAAGTTAAATAAATTATATCAAGAATATATGGACCCCAAGCACTGAGGCTTAGAATTTAAAATTAATTTCCACAGTTTTTCTATTTTTTACTTAATATAAGATATGTTAAATTTTAAAGAAATTTTAATTATTTAATTCCAAATCAGTCAGGGTTATTGTACTACCTTTATATAGCTGGTTATCGGATCGTAGATGCCAACTTCACCAATCAAAGAGTTACATTCTAGTTCGCTATCAGACATTCGATGCCAAACGTCATAAATAAAAGCAAAAACAAAAAAAAAACATTACCTTACATTAGATATGCTCACATTTAGTCAACCAAACAGACAAAAAATCGACAAATTTGTCAATTGTTTGCGGCATATTGCAAACCCTTCAACAGAATCGCAAAACTAAAACAAGGGAGAACGTTGCAGTCGGGCTTAACCGACTGCGGCATACTCTAGAATACAATACAATAGAATTATATCAACTGATCACAGCTGGCAAAAAACCTTCTTGCGGGAGTGGGGAAGTTGCGCAGTAAATTTTAATTTGCGAAAGATTTAGGCTATTGCAACTTTTGAGGGTGAGCTGGGAGTGGTTATGAAATTTTTTTACCAATCGTAGGTTCCCAAAAAAATATCCTTTCCAAGTTGTGTAAATCTAGTGAACTCTTGATGGGGCCAAAAAATAGTTTTTTCCAATCTGAGGAGAAGGTTTCTAATAATCCACCTAACAAGTTTGTTAACTTCAGCTCTAAAACTGCGCGCATTGCCGTTGCCTACTTTTGAAGTGTATTAACTAAAGTCGTTTTACCAATGTCTTTAGCTGTTATAGATCTGTGATTATTGATTATATCGATCTTCTAGCCCATTGAACGTAGTACCACAATTTTAACAAGCGAATATATGCTCCAAGCTTCAAAACTTCTGCTCTAAGGGTGTCTAAGGATATTACACAAAAATAATATACTTTGATACCTTCGTTAACAGGGTACAAAAGAGTCCAACCAGCAAAAATAAAACAGATGCGTCAATGGACGCCCATGCACCTTGCCATGCCCAAAAGGCCATGACTAATGATGTGCCAACAAATTGAACACAACCGGATAGACTTTACCCGTATTGTCACATGCCCATTGGAAGCAGTTGGAAGAGTTGACTTTGACTCAATAAAAAGGCAAAATGCCTAATTCACTTAAAAGCAACAACAACAACTACAACAACAACAACAACAACATCAGCAGAATAACTACAACAACGACAAATTTGACAATGAAAATCATATGTCATCATTATTAACAGTGAAATGATTTCATTTTCCACACAATGGGCCGCACATATGTCCTGCTTCCACTCCGTGAAACTAAGCGGATAATTTCGAAATAATATCATAATCATAAGCATGCCATAAGCACAGTATTTCAACCCTCCAGGGTTGCTTAGACCACCACGCATCCCCATCCTGTCAACCACCCCCCCCCCCCCCCCCCCCCCAACCCCACCCCAGCTCTAAGACAAAAGTCAACCTGCCGACTGCGTTTGAAATTGCGCACTTGGCACGAGGAATTTGTGGCACCCTTCGGGCGGGTTTTAAAATCTTCACAGCGAAAGGGGAAATTATGGTAAGCGACGAAATGAAAATGGAAATGAAAATGAAAATATGTCAAAATGTCTGTTAACCCTCGTGATATCCCTGTCCAATCTTTTTCGTCCTTTTTTTGCATATTAAATTAATATAATACAGTTTTGAAACGCTTCCGAGCAGTCTTACGGCAATGCTGTTGATGTTTACATTGTTCGGCCATAAAGCAACGGATGCCCGTTTGTGCAACATCCCCTCCACAGAACAAGAAGAAGTCGCAAATAAAACAAAACAATGGGAATATTATGCACTTGTTCGCCCTGGAGTATGCTTTTAATAATGCCAAAGTGTTGAACAAGTATATGGGGTGCGTGTGGGCGTGGCCGCATTACGCCCCTTTCGTTTTGGGGGTAGATACTCAAAATATTACAAAGTACTATATGAGCTGGAATTAGACTGAGACTGTTTGGGTTTTTAAAGAATTATCAGCGAATTGAATTTGAAATTTTACTTATGTGTTTTTTTTTTATATATGTATATGTTTAATAATAGATATACATGAAGAAATCCACATTGTTAAATATCTTAAATATTTTCTTAAATATCTTACCTTCATCTTAAAGTTATTTGGAATTGCTTTTTTATAATTTTCAAATGGGAATTGTTAGTAGTATCCCAGTTTCTCATATCTTGAGCCGTTCTCTAACTCCCCCTCCCCATCTTACTATTTATATCTCCCTTTCTCTCTCCCTCTCTCTACTCTCTGTCTGTCTCTCTCTCATTTGATTAACTTAAAACCCAAATTATTCCATTAGGGCCACGGCCTGCGGGCAAGACATGATCTAGAAATTGGTCCCGTAATAAAAACCGCCCCCAGATGATGGCAAAAAGTGTTCAAAACTGCACTTGTCGAAATTCCCAAATGTCTACTTTTCAACGCGCTTACGATTTTTAAGCTGCTTTTAATAAATTCGACACAAAATTGAATTTTCATAACGGTTTGTCCCAACACTTGTCCTTTTGACACCACCACCCTAACAGTTGGGCAGCCGGGCAGCCGGGCAGCCGGGCAGCCAGGCAGCATCTACGGCTTCGGGGTATGGGCAACTTATGCGACAGTCACTTAAAAAGTGATTCATGGACAAAGTCACCCCGATAAACGGCGCCTTTAAGTAGACCCGGCTTTTTCAGTTCCAGCTGTTTGTTTGTTTTGCTAGCATGTGTGTTGACGAGGGGTGTGAATTAAGATCTATACAACAAGTCTATACATAAACTGGGCAACAAACCGTTCCTCTCAACGATTTTTCAAAATACTATTACTTTACGGGCTTATGGACAGTTTTACATTATTTACAATAAGTCGGCGATTCTTTCTCCTATTATTGGTTAGATAATTTTTATATTATATTCTTAATTATATAAAAAATATTTGAATAATTATTTGAAATATGGTTTTTGCTGGGTCTAGTTGGTGCTTCAATTTTATATATATTTCGAATCGCGTCGATATTATTTTGATTCTTCCACAATTTCTGTAGGGGATACAAATTACCTTAAACATATTGGAAGTCTCACCTCAAAGGCGAGGTGCTTTCCTTTTTTTGCGATCAGGGAATGGAGTGGTATCTATAGGCTTATATAATTTTGTGCCCCGACATTTACACTTATCAATATTTCAAAACAAATTTTATAATGGTATCTAACAAAATATTCTCAAAAGTAAAGTTGCAGTAGGCGTAGAATTTTGTGTAGTAACTTTGCTTAGCAGTTTGCAAATGGAAGCAACAAAATTTATTTCATTATATAATTCACTGCGAGAGATACGCCTTTTGTAAATATTTCTATAATAATATCTTTTTATATATATTCGTTGGAATTGTAAGTTTTCCTTGTAGTTCAAAATGAGCAAAAGGCGAGGTCGTCCGGTCAAACAGACTTGCAAGAGACCAACTCTGGCTCAGCAAAACATGGCGCTCAAGGCTGAAGTGGAAGCTCTACTCAAAGAGAGAGATAAACCCTTGGAAGAGGAGACAACAGCGAATAATTTAATAAAGGTGGTTAACGCGTTAACCGCCACTCTATCAAACGGGGATCAAACCATAAAAACTTTGTCGGACAAATTGGAAGAGAAACGCAAACAGAATGTGGAATTGGAGAAATTTAATAAGCAACTTCGCGAAGACCAATATCGGAAAAACTGCTTAGTGTGTTTGTCCGAAACGACCCGCCTTGGGGATCATTCCATCGTCTCTCTGCCCTGTGGCCACATATTCGGGGAGAGTTGCATTACCAAATGGCTGCGTTGTCACCAGTTCTGTCCGCAATGCAGACAGGTCTGCTTGGCTAATCAAGTGCGTCGACTCTGCTTTGATCTATGAATTGTCAACATATATATATATATATATATATACATATGTCATAGATTTATTAAACGGATTCAGTTTTATTTTTAGGGTTAGCAGAATTTGAATACTTTTGCCTTCTTAATGAATAGAATAAGACATCAGCGGTTCGATTCGATTGCCATTTCTTTAAAAAGATAGATTTATAATCCAATATAATACTGAACAGCCCTGTCATCAAATGCATTAATAACGATACTCCCAATATTCAGATTGTGTGTTTGCCAATATATAAGAAATAAACAGAAAGAAAAACATCAAACACATTGAATGCCATCAATTTTGCTGTGTAAATTTGAAAAGACGAAACCTTTTCGAAAACACTCGCACATCCTTTATATTTTATTGTATTCCATCCGATATGCCTGTTTGCAATCGCACAAAAAAAAAAATTAATGGCTATGAGTAACAGTAACGCTTATAATGATTTCGACCCCAATTTATCAAGCGATTTTCCAAAGAAACTCGGCGAAAGTGAAAAGTCGCTGCGCACTGCGAAAACGTGGCTCGAAAGGGAGATGAGAACAAAGTTTGTAATAAATAAGTATAAAGCACGAGTAATCAAACAATGATGATGCGCAAGAATTCACATTTTCAAAATG
The DNA here is from genome assembly GCA_035041615.1 of Drosophila anomalipes. Lineage (NCBI taxonomy): Eukaryota > Metazoa > Arthropoda > Insecta > Diptera > Drosophilidae > Drosophila > Drosophila anomalipes. The sequence continues at coordinate 6,222,524 of JAWNKZ010000187.1, forward strand.
GATGGATAGCAGAGCAGGCAAATGAATGAATTATATGCAAATATGTATGCGTCAAATGCCCCCCCAAGTTTTCGGGGGGTTTGGATGGGATGGGAGACTGTAGACCGAAGCGCCGCGGCATGTCAAAAACTTTCTGACTTCAGGACTTGAGAGGCCTGTTTGTTATCATTATCATTAGCCCCATCGAGGCAGCACATTTTTCACAAATGTCTGCGCTGGGTCGACGGGGGCGGCGAGGGCGGGGCCCAAGGAAGTGGTTCGTTCTTTTTTTTTTTCTTTTTCTGCTTTTACTTTTGCTTTGCATAGCTGTCTGGGGGCGGCCTCCCAGACGATGGTCATGAATTATGGCTTACAGTATTTCTTAAGGTGGTCTCTGGCATTGCCGGAAAGCAGCACTTTCATTAGCTTAAATTTTCTGGAAATATTTTGCAGCCATGCCAGTATCCCATTTTTGTTGTTTTTGTTGTAGTTGTTGTTGTTGTTGGGTTCGTCGTTTGGTTTTGTGTTTTTTGTGTGTGTTTTCTCATGAACGCGTTCAAAGCTCTTTTTAATTTGGTTTACAGATTATTAGCTGCTCATCGCTTAATGCAAATTCGATTAGACAAGCTGCCGAGGTGTTTGCGCTGTAAACGCATTCCAATTAATGCTTTATGCTTTTCCCATTCCTTCCCAATTTATTGGATTTCATTTTAATTTTCTCAGACATCAACGACATTTTAATGCCCGGCCAACTCACCTACGTGTGATTTGGAAGGCGCGATAGGCGAGAGCAGCTTGCCCCGTCATATTCCTATGACAAGCCGAGTGCCGCGCGTGCTGGCCAATTATTCTTGGAACAACAACAGCAACGACTTGGAACGTGTCCAGGTCCTACACTTTACAAAAATACATACAGCGATTTAGAAAATCGTCTTATTAGTTGCTAAAAAAAAAATGTCCAAATTGACCAACTAAATTTCTTTATACAACTATAATCTATTTATATAGAAAAATAATAACAATAATTATACAAGACGACTTATTTTTCCCCAATTAAATTTCTGTATTGAAAGTACCGCCACAAATGTAATATTTCAAATTTAATAAACATTAAAATTAATTACATTTTTAAATTAATTTAATTTTGATTAATATTATTATTTAAAAAAAATTGTTATTTTCTATTTTTCTGAGACGACTGATATTAGTTGGCTTTTTAATAAATAAATGAAAGAAGCTTTTAGATTTCGGTCCCGTTGTTTTCTCTGAGTGTACTCAATGTCGAGTTTGAGCTGTCGGCAAACGAGGCACTGAATAAGTTGCGCTTATGACAAGTTACATGTACATTTAGCGCGCTCCACATAAACGACATACACATGCCCATATATGGAAGTCCATGTGCTGCTTAAGAGGTGTGTGTGTGTGCGTGTGTGTGGGGGGGAGGGGGGGAAGTACACACGCACAATGTCGTTGAACAAAATTTTCATAATTTTATCGTTTTTCTTGTAAATGTCGTTTGTGTTTCTGGTTTTTTTTATATGGCGTACGTTCACCCGCGCGTCTGGGGAAATTATTATGTGAAATACCTATAAAAAAAATAAAAACAAAACAAAAAACAAATGTAAGCCTTATCTGCCACTCTTGATTTTTGTTTTTATGACTTGAATGCATAAATTTACTGGCTAAGTACGAGCATTTTGACCCGGCAACTCGACCGTGTTGATAAGTGCGCAAGGTGAAACCAGGCAAAAGTTTTTATGTTATTCGTATGACAAAATATACAAATACTAAGAGTGACATAAGTACATATATATTATAAGCTATTTCTACAGTGTATAGATTATGGAATCAAGGCAAGCCTACATTAATTATTTAACATTTTACTATCAGACATACAAGCCGTGGACATGGACTATGGATATGGTTCGGGTATAACCCACATTATGTGTAGAGCCGAAAACCATAGAGTAAGTTTGCTATTTTTGTGAAATGGGGTTAGTTGTGATTATTACTTGCTAATATTCATATACGCACACAAAGTTAACCATGGTCTAAATTCAAGTACCATTCGGAATGGAATTTTTCACGTTTTCTTATTTATATTTCAAGTAAAAGTACAAAATACTTGTTTCCAGAATTATTCAACTTTTGCTGAGTATCTCCGTTTATTTGCTATAGGCAGTACATATGTCGGAGCAACCCCGATCGAAATACTATATCATATAGCTGGCACAGCAACGATCGGTCGAATGTTGAGTTCTTATTTACTTACCAAGATATCCAGAATTTATTTACAAAGTATAAGAATTTATATGTGTCAATTCATGAATTAATTTGAGTTAAATTTCCCATTCAAATATCTTTACCAAAAATGATTCAATTCTTCAAGAATATCTTATTATATTGTTGCAATTAGTCAAGCTATTAATTTCAGAAATGTTCATGCATGTTTTATTCACTTAAAAAGAGATTGAAACAGTTAGTAAAAGCATTTAAAAAAAATCCCAAAATATTTTGGCAATGCTTGTGCTGAATTCGAGTACAAAATGCTAGATTCTAAAATCAATCTGTTGACTTAAAAAGAAACACTTACAGTTGCTGGCTGCTAAAGTTGCCGATTATTGAATACACCTTGAATATATTGTTGTTGTTGGGTATATTCTCAATATTCGATGGCCACACGCAGTAGTAAAAGTGACAGGCCCCGATTGCAAAGGTGACGCAATGATCCACTTGCGCATTTCATTGCCCGTGGGACATGGCAGCTATACCCAAATTATATCTCAACTGGTCGGTAATCAGTCAGTCAGTTGGTCAGCAGAATGAAGCATCGTTTGATTAGCCAATTTATGGCACGTTCCTCTGCTGCAACAGCAACAGCAGCAGCATCAGCAGCATCAGCAGCAGCAACTGCTGTTTGCAACGAAGAATTTGGAGCGAGTCGGCTGCGCAGCGCATGACCATAAAGTGCAACCGTTGGCAACCGTTGGCAACCGTTGGCAACTGGTGGCAACTGGCGGCAAATTGTCGCAAAAATGCCGCTGCAGGCCAAAAGCAGCGACGCCGTCAGAAATTATTTCATACGCATTGTAACTGCAACACCACCTACCCCCCACCACCCGTTCCAGTGGCAAGTCGCCTGTGCCCGGCGCATGTCAACATGAGTTTCATAAATGGCAGGCAGCGTTTTGTCAACGCGTTATGTTCTCATATTGTTGTTGCTGTGTGTGAGTGTGTCTCTGTGTGTGTGTGTCTCTGTGTGTGTGTGTGTGTGTGTGTGTGTGTGTGTGTGTCCGTGTGTATTTGTGTATTTGTGTTGTGTGTGCTTGTTGTCTGTTGTTGGTTTTGTCGCTTTTGCCTTTTTGTGTCGTTTTGGTATTCAGTTCAATTTTTTTGCTCAATTTTATTTATTTAATTTCTGTTTTGTTGCTGTTTTTCCACCGTTTTTGGCAACTGGTTATGAAGTCTCATTTTCGTATTTCTCTTAATTAAAAACTGCACTAATTTTTAATTAGACGCATTTATGCAATGAAAAGCCGTTTGGCTAAATCACGTTTACCAAACTGTCACTCAGCCAGCCAGTCGACCATTTGAGCTTTATGACTGTTATTGATTATTTGTAATAACTAGCGTCTATTTGTATTCAGCTTCCCTACAAATATGGACATAGGTGTGCACATTAAAATGTTTTAATGTTTAAATTACAATTTTTAATGACCGCCTAACTAATGGTAAATGATTAACATTTATATTTGATTTGATGTACAGTGCATAAAAGGTGTTCCAACTAATGAAAATTAATACACAATTATAACTAGTTAGATTGATGTAGTCGCCGCAGCTCGACTAGGAGATATCCTGAACACAGATTTTAAATACTGAGAAGGCTTGCTGAAATCGGTTCTTATCCGATCTTAATGGAGTTTTTATAGTTATATCAAATGTAGCTCTATAGCCTTACAATTGGGTATTTTATTGCTGTCGGGAATATATTTCTATCGATATTAAATTAACCTTGATCTTCGAAGAATTATATTATTCCAAATTTGATTTGTTAATGCTGATAAATAATGTATGTATTTACTTTTTCCCATTTGAATGGTTTCGGGCTATAAAAAGTGCTCTTGAAAATGAATAAATGTGTATAAAAATATATTTGCGGTCTGAGCCTCGTTTCTTCTTTTGTTGAAATAAGCTAATAGCTATAAATTAAATAGTCTGCGTCATAGTCGTGATAAGCAAAATGCTTTGTGCTCATTTTATTCATATATGAAACGCGTTTAACACGCAATTTACTTTTATTTGTTTGTTTTTTTTATTTAGTTTTATTTTTAGTGTTTTGCCAAATTGGTAGCCACAGTGCGTATGCGTAATGTCGTTGGGGCGACGATATAAATCATGTTTCCATAAATACCGAAACTGCAATGCGATTTCCCTAATAATAGTCAAATGTGCTCAATAAAATAATCACGTACAAAGCGCCTCGCCAATTTTTGAGGCGATCGATTGCCGATCGTTCGATCATTCGATCGATTGATCGGAGGTGACACAAATTTCTTAACTCGTTTTTGATTTACTGCCAAGCTGGCCGGGCAAATTTGGGCCCCGCTTAAAGTGGCCGTCTAATTTATATTAAAGTCAAATCGGTGCACAAAACTTTGCAACAGATACACAGATCGCGATGCCCAGATTCCCACTGCTCCCCCAGTAATCCCAGATTGGCATCCATGACAGTATTGTCACGCCGGCCGCACCCAATCAATGAGTGTTGCAGTTGTTGTTGTTGCAGTTGCTGTTGCAGTTGTTGTTGCTGTTGCAGTTGCTGCACTTGCCGTGGCATTTCCATTTGAGAGCGACAGCCGTCAATCAATTTGTAAGCCCCGTCATCGGAAAGCGCGTTGTAGCCTGTCATTAAACAAATGACGGCTGATTTCCAAATTTGTTTTGAGTCATTTTACTTGTTTTGCAATTCACAGTGCTATGAAAACAGTGCTAAATGCACACCAAATTATTTTTATTTAAATGGAATTAAATAACTTATAATCTGACGATTCTGGTTATGATTGTCCTTACCATCAAGAGTAAACTGCATTTAAGCTCAAGAGTTTAACTTGCTGTAAAAATCAGTTATGGATTTAGTTTTATGGCCAATTCATCTCTTTTTATACCAATAATACAATTTTTAATGGTTAATTCATCTGTCAACTGTGAAAATTTATTTCTTCAAAAAAGATATTAATAAATGTTTTAAAATCATATATACAAACCAAAAATTATACAATAAATATGAAAATTATAAATGGAATGGTTTTAATATATATAACTCGCCTCTTAACTTTGAAAATATACTTTTAAAAAGACATTAATATAATATAATATATACTAATAATACTAATATAATATATACTAATAACTAAAAACAAAGAAAAACATAGCAAGAAACAAGAATAAATTTTAGAATAATATGAAACAATTACCAATTAAAACTACATTTCTTTGTTTCGAGCATTTATTCAATCTCATTTTGAAATAAAATGTTTTAGGGAAAACTTTATTCAAAAACATATAAAAACTGTCGAATTTCTTCGTATTAAATTGTAAATCCTCTGCTTTTTTTTCCTCACCTGATTATAAATTGTAATGCCCTTTGTTTGGAGCTCGTTAGCTCGAAAATGGTTGGTGCGAGAGAAAAAGAGAGAAAATTAATTTAAAATTTGAGGAGGTGCATGAAAGCGTAGAATAATAATTGTCAAAGGACAAGAGCGAAGGGCACTCGCAGGACAATTGAATGAGACAAAGAAAGATGACACTTGAGACGGCGCACATAATTCACAAGAACTTTTGTTAAAAGATTTGCAGAAGTTTTCTGCAGTCGCTGCAAGGCGTCAACGATTCAATTAAGATGCAGCCATGGATGGCTGAACACATCAAAACAAGTGTCAAAGCGGAAACGGAAGCGGTGACGAGTCCTGATGATGATGGTGATGGTGATGGTGATGGGGAAAAAGGGCACAAAAGGATTTCTATAAGAATTTGATTTGGCTAAAGTCAGGCCGCAGCAAAGGATTTGAACTGGATTCGAGAAAACTGGTAAGTGGCGGCGGCTTCAGCAACCACAAGGTTTTTCAAACTTTACTCATTTTCAAAATTACAATGTTGCCACAAGCATGCGCTTACCACAGCAGCAGTAGCAGCAGTAGCAGCGGCAGCAACAGCAGCAGCAGCATCAGTGGCAGCACCACCAGCAGAAGAAGCTGGAAAAATCTGAACGTAAGCAAAGTCAATCGGAAAAGTTGTCGACGCCACCAACATCAGCGGCAGCAGTAGCCAACGGCGTCAGCTTTGTGATAAAGGCCAAGTAGCAAAAGAGATGGATAGAGAGGTGGGTAGTGGAGAATGGAGGGGGAGGGGGGGAGGGGGCAAGAGGTAAGCAGGATGGCAGCTAAGAAGGATGGCAACGGATGCCTTACCCGCAATACGTCTTTGCAGCTGCTCAGACATTTTTCTGCTTGGCAAAAGTTTTTGCTGGAGCAACCACTTGCCGCTCCGTTATCTACTTCTTACACCTCTAGCCCACCCACCCCCCCTACCCCCCCCCCCCCCCCCCCCACCACTCCTCATCCCATTGGCTGTAGAAAAATATTGCACGCATCTGCCAGGCACGCAGCGAAACTTGAGAAGGCGCTGCGGTTTTAGCGGTAAATCAATTTCTGCAAATGAGATTTTTCAATTATAAATCAATTTTCGATTAAAATTACTTTAACGCACTTCTGGCTTATGCCCGGTTAGACAACACCGTCTTCTCTTTGTGTGAGTGTTTTTGGTGGTGGCTGTAAAGTTTCTATGTGTTAAATTAAGAGCAGCCAAGATGAAAGTTGAACTGAAGGGATAAACTAAGTTTTAGCATGGAAAACCACAAGAGCTGAGCAGTTAATAATTACATTCTTAAGCTACCAATAAATGAACAATCTGTGTAATATAATTGTTTTACTCGGCATAACTGATTTTTCAATATAACTTATCTGGTATGTTTTTGCGATGTTGATCTGTATGACAGCAAAGCTGCACTTCACTTTATTTGCGACTCTTAATTAAATTGTGAATTATGGCCATCGATTTGGCAAACGCCATAAGGCCACAAAAATATGAGCCGCTATTGCCCGAGAGAGTTGAAATTTCAACTTGGCTCATAAACTTGGCAACGAGGCAAGCATAAATTTTTACGATCGCCCAGTTGTCCCAGTGCAACATCGAATGCTCCACACACATTTCAACCGAACAGCCAACCATCCATCCAGCCAACCAGCCAACCAGCCAACTAGCTATCCGTCCATCTGTCCAGCCATCCATCTGTGCAGCCATCCATCTGTCCAGCCATCCATCCATCTGAGTGGAGCGATATCGACACCGGCCGTTATTAAATTATAAATGAATGAATGCAGTATATGACACACAGCACGGTTGTCGTGAATGCGAATGTGAATACGAATGCGAATGCGAATACGAATACGAATGTGAATGTGGATGTGAATGTGGATGTGAATGTGGATGCGTTGTCGTCAAGGCAATTTCCATTCGTGCTCCACATTTGTGAGCAGCAGGTAGATCGGGACAAGGAATGGCAATTAAGTGGCTTTGGCGAGTGTGTGAGTTATCTCAGCATTGAGTAATGGCAATGTCACAAAATATGATGCCAAAGACAAAAGAGAGCTCAGCACATAAATCGCTAGAGAGAATGAGACAAAAAAAAGACCACAAAAAAAAAAAAACATAACAAAACACTGCATGACATTTTGCCGTAGGTCATAAAGCGCTGCTCCAAGTATTTATGAGACTTGGCAATTAATAAATTCGTGGCTAGTTGAAAATAAATCGCAACAAAAAAAAAAAAAAAAAAAAAGGCAATCAAATTATTTATGGCTCACGGGTAGCTGGAGAAGAACGGCCAAGTTTTATGGTAACACCAATCAGCCAATCGTTTTAAATTGGCAACAAGAATTTGCGCTTGTGTTCTAGGCAGAGTTTCGAGCAAATGATTGATTTCCCTCAATAAAATTGTACGCAATGCAACAAAAAAAAAAACTAAAAAAAACTAAAAAAGGGTTCTTTGCAGGCCATTAAATGTGCACGTGGGCACAGATCGAACGGATCGGAGGGCAGAGGTCAATCGAACCCAGACTACAATACTATTATATATATATATATACATATTTTATTTATTATTATATTATACTCTCAAAGTCAAACACTCGCCATCCAATCAATCACAATTCCCATTTTTGATTGTTCATTTCTTCCAGCTTTCTTTAGTATTTTTTCTTTAAAGTGCCTGCAGACGATTTTCCTTTCCTGCTTTACATATATATATATATATATATATATATATTTTTTTTTTTTTTGATAAATGTCACACGCCGCGTGTCGCTTGGTTTTTTGTTGTTGTCAGTTTCCCCCCTACGAAAGTGGGAACTGTCGCATTTTCTTGGAAATTGTAGGGTGCAGGAGCAGCCGCAGCAGCAGCAGCAGCAGCCGCAGCAGCAGCAGCCACCAAGTCTCTCCCAAGGATACGAAATTACACTTCTGGCAAAGTGTGCTGTCTGCGTTTGAGGCTGTCATTGCCCCAGAGCGACTTTTTGTTACACTCGAATTTTTTTTTGTTTTCTGTCTCCGTTTCTATTTTTTTTTCTTTGATTTTTATTGGAGCACGTGGATGAAAAAATCCACGAGACGAAAGCAGCTTGCCAGTCAAGCCTTTAATTTATGCAGCCCTGGGGAGATTTTGATTTTTTACGATTTGTCGAGGGGGCTGGGGGAGGGGGGAGAAAATGCTTAACCTTTGTCTGTAATTAGTAATTTGAATAGGATGGCTTGTAAGTGAGACCTGTGAGAGTTGCAGTGCATGCACGAAGTTGATTCTTATTTTCTTAATCATTTAATAGATAGTAGACTAAATAGTAACCAATTCTTTCAATATAATTATTAAAGACTTTAAATTTGTGTGAAGAATTAGATTTAAATAAAAACAAGTCAGGAGGAGGAGACGCAGCTGTTAAATACACAATAAATTGCTTAATATCAAAATACTTTTTGGTTAACAAAATCTTTATTTCCTATTCGATCGCAACGAAAGTCTTACATTATCTCAATAATATGTCTGTATTTAGTGGAAGGACAACTGAGTCTTTTATTGCCATTTGTATCGAATTCGCAATTATAAAAATAAAACGAAATTAGCTTGATCAGCGTGTGGCATTAGAGAACTTTAGTTAGCCAGCTCTTATAGCCTCAGAGATCGGTATATTCATAGGGATGGACTCGGCTTTCAATGCTGATCAGGAACATATATACTTCAAAGTGTCTGATATGCCTGCATACTTTTTCACATTTTTAATATGTTAAACATTTAAAAGCACAAAATCACCTTTTAAATGACAAACAACTCTTTTGATTTTGAGATCGATATTAAAAAGGTGCTAAATGAAATGGCATGCTTTGGTCTCAGCTACTTGGATACATTCTCGAATCTCTTATGAACTGCGTTGTCAATTTCAAACTTCACACACTCACAAACACTCACAAACACCCACAAACACTCACAAACACTCAGAAACACGTCCAGAGTTTCGTTCGTCACTGGCTGTCACATTAACACATCATTCATAAGGACATGTGCCAATGGCTTTTGAAATATTTGCCAGCAACATGGGGAGCTGAAAGGGGGTGGAGGTGGGAGTTGAGCATAGGGATAATACCAATGAACGAACTCCCCAGCGATTTGGCGTCCTCCTGTCGCTATTTCAGATTTGAATTGGCGTTTGCCAAAATGTCAATAAACTCGGACGAAATTTATTTTTGTTATTTTATTTATTTCGGTTTCTGTGCCGTGCTCTGTGAGTGTGTGTGTGTGAGTGTGTATGAGTGTGTATGAGTGTGTGTGAGTGTGTGTGCGTGTGTATGAGTGTGTATGAGTGTGTGTGCAGGGTACTCAATGCAAAAAGAGAAGAAAAAAAACTTTCTTATTTTATTTTGTATGCTGTATGCTGAATTTGCTTTTATTTCATGTTGACACATGCCGCTGACAAAATTTTATGCGAATTGGTTTCGCATTTTGAAATAGTTTCATAAAAAAAAAAAATAAAAAAAAAAAAAACGCACACACCCAAAACCAAAATGCCAGTCTCAGCAGCCTCCCCTGCCACCCACTGCTTGTTCCGGAGGGTGATTTCCATTTGACATTGATGATGTTTGCTTATTTCGGTGAAAATGGAAAATATACAAAATATACATTGATGTACACATATTTCTACATGCTATGCATCTGTGTGTGTGTGTGTGTGCGAGTGTGTGTGTGTGTGTGTGGGTGTGTGTGTGTGTTCACATATATTTGTACTTGGTAATTTTTCTTTGCCATCCTCGATTTTCTGGCCATTGTTTTTGTTGTTGTCTCCTGTTTTGTTTTGTTTTGCTTTTTTAGCACAACACACTATTTGGTGGTCGGGAGACCATTGGGGGGAGCTTATCGAGGTGGGTGTGGGTGGTTGATTGGGCGACTGGGTTGGTTGGCCTCATCTTTATATGGTTTCATCGACTGCCAACGTTTTCCACTTCATTTTTTTCGCTCCGAACGCACGACAAAGTTTGACTTATATGCAAAAAGAGAGATTGATTACCCACAGAGCCCATCGAGCTGTGAGTGGTTTTGCATGTTCAAATGAAATATTTTTTAGGTATTTGTATTTGTATTTGTATTTGTATTTGTGTTTGACTGTTGTGCGTGTGTCTATGTGTGTGTGTGTGTGTGTGCAAAGCCAACAGCATGCGAGAGTTTGTAGGCGCCTTTGTGGGCTTGTGAAAATATTTAAATTTGAAATTGCAACCAATCAAACAATTTTCCAATCAAAAGCTTCTATTTTGCCAATTTTGAGTCGATGTGTGCAACTTTTAAGTTGCATAATTCAACAAAGAACGTCAAACGCAGCCCAATTCCCAATCCACAATCCACAATCCCCAATCCCCAAAACCATCACCAACACTCCCCTCCCCTCCCCTTTCCAACAATGGACTCTTTTACAGTTTTACCTGTGTGCAAACATTCGGGCGAGTCAAAAGGCCTCCTCCAATCCCTACTCAATCCTCCCATTCTGGGCACCGAGGCTACGCAATTACCATGAACAACAAACGTTCAACGTGGGACTATGTTGGAGGTTAGTATCCTGGTGTTGTCTGTGTCTGTGTGTGTGTGTGTGTGTGTGTGTGTGTCTCCGTTAGAAAAGTCGTAAATATTCCAAATGTCATTTTCGAAATCCTAATTTACGCTTCGTCGTCGCTTGAAAATGCACATTGCATTCAGCGTCCGAGTTGCCGAGTAGCCGAGCATATTCGAGGTGGCCCAAAAGACCAAAGCACAACACACACAACACACACAACACACGCACAACACACACAACACACACAACACACGCACTGCAATTTAGAATCGGACCCTTTTTACCCACTCTCTGTTTTGAGGGGGGGGTTGGAGTGGTGGGGGCGGGGAGAGAAGGGGGCAATCTTCAACGGAGCGCTCACTCGTCGCACTCATCGTCAACGGGATTGGCATGCCTCATCATCACCATCATCATCATCATCATCATCAGCATCATCAGCATCAGCATCATCATCATTATCATGAGGAGCAGCATTTCGCTTTGCATTTGCCATTTTGTATCGAAGCATGCAATCAAAATTTTCAAATTTTCTCTCTCTCTTTCGATGTGTGTGTGTGTGTGGGATTGGATACTTAATGTGTGCACAGCTCAAACAGACACACACACACGCACACACACACACACACGCACACACGCACCGAATGAATTACAATCAGCACACAATTCAACGAAAAATGCCGTCCAATTTCTAAATTGTGTATGTCGGCTCTGGGTGGTGTATAGATGTGTATCTGTGTGTGTATGTGTGTGTGTGTGTGTGTCCATATGTCCAGGTCCAAAATGTCCAAGCCCAAAGCCAAGCCTAATGCACAAAATCCATCCCATGGGTCGCGTTAGGAAAATGAGTGCATTTTGGAGCACAAAAACAATATGTTTTCCAAACGGGCATTTCCATTTATGTTGCATGTTGTGCACACATTTCCGCAAATGCACCACCTTATTTGGACCCACCCTCTCTCCCGCCCTCCCCCCCACCCTGTCTGCAGTGGACGCCTACACCTAAACATTTACTGGGTACACTGGGTACATATTGGAATTGCACTGGGATTTGGCTGCAGTCGCGCAGTTCCCCTCATTACCTATTCCGTTTCTGTATGCGGCCCCAGATTGGAACAATCCGTTGCTTGATGGCTGCTCAAACCGTGCAAAACTGATCGAGTCCAAAGCTTATCTGAAATTTTGTTGTTTTTTTGCTGCTAGCAAAGTGATTTATACCATTAAATTTAGCTGAACCTGGGCCTTTTAAGACATAGTTGTTCAGTTGAGGGAGCTTAAATTAGCTTAGGGATTCTTATTGAAAAATTAATATTTTGAATATTAAATATTATTATTTGAAGTAAAATAAATGAAATGTATTTAATTATACTTAGTCGAACTATGCCATTAAAATGAAGATTGGTTTTAGTAAATCTAATTAAGGATTATAAAAGATGTATTTGAAAGTCATAATTTTTTAATTATATGTTTGAATTGAATCTGCATTTATATTAATCAAGTCTCAGTTAAATGTTATCTATTTTGTTTGATTTTTAATTTGAACAACATACGACTTACAAGACCATAAAACAAAACAAATGTTTTCAATTTGCTGAGATGTGTCAAATATTACAATTCCACTATCTGAATAGCGAGCTGATCAAGAAAACACATAAACCATATTCAAAAGCTCTCTCAACTCATTCGATTTGAATGGTATTCTGTTTGAAGAATGCCTTTACATCAACGCGTCCGATACGAGCCTAGCTAACACCATTTTGGGTAAATAATTACCAAGAGCAATAAAATTAAAAATACATTTACCAAATATTGAATTTCAAAGTAAATAAATTCAAATTAAACAAAAACCTCAACCCAAAAACACACAAACGAAAATTCGCTTGAAATCATAAAAAAAAAAAGATTTTGATGGCTTCGTTTCTGATGGTTGATGGCGATGAATCAACGGAGTCTGTCCAGAGATCTTTGAGGTGAGTGCTGCTTTTTTTTTTTTGGAGCTGAGGCAGACAAGATGGAAAGAAAAAGCCGAATAATGATGAATTAATTGAGTATAAAATGTTGAAAGCAAAAGGCACGACTAATAAAAAAATAAAATACCACTCACACAATATCATAAAAATTATACAGTAAGCGATTGAGATACTCCGCCGGAGATACACACAGCTTTCACAATCTGTAAGCTGTAATTTTGTTGAGCAGAGAAAAGCGACGATGGTGGAGCCATGGCTTCCAAGAATGTTGATAAGAAGTTCTTCGTTCTTTCCATTTCTTTAATGCTAATGAAGGAAGCATCATCGATGAGTCCGCTTTAAATCATACTAATGGCCCAACTCGATCGGTTGCAAGTTGCAACCCTCGATTGAGACTTGCCTTTCATTTAACAGACAGATTAAATTGATTAATTCAATGTCGGCTGGTCGTGAGCATATTTTGCTTAATTTCATTTCCGCTTCACAGAATTCCCCCACCCTTCCTCCCCACACACACACACACCCCTCTCCTAGCCATCAAGCACTTGTTTGTTCCGCTCGCCCTCGAGTGACGCAATTTTTTACGCCGCTTCAAATTCTTGTTGCCGAAAGGGTTGCAAAAATAAACTTGTACGCATTATTTCGCATATCTATTTTTTATTTTTATTTATTTTTTTTTGCCAGAACTGTCACCAATTTCACTTTTGGGGGTTGTACGCGTAGACGAGCTGAGTTTTGCGCAGACCAAGTTATTGATCTGAATAATGCGTTGTCAATCTTGTTTGATGCATCACCGTGAAAAGCACACGAGATTAATATTACTCGGCCGCTGTTGTTTTTGGACTCAAACAAGAATTTCGCTAAAGGGTTTTTATCCATTTTCAACTCACATCCTTAAGCATGATATCTGTTGCAAAACACGGAAATGCTAAGTCATCGCGTGCTAAAAGCGAGTTTTCATGTCAACTGTCAAAGGATTTGTTGCACGCTTCACGTTATGCCACAGGCGCTTCTATTTTGAGAGCAGACTCTTCATTTTATTTGGGCTGTTATTAAATCTAACCAGCTGTTTTGCTGAAGTCTAATAATATAGCCAGAAATAACAAGAAACTTGGCTACATTTTTTTTGCATTTAAAAAGGCGTTCAACAGTTGAAATCTGTACTTAAATTGCTGACTAGCAGTTATTTTGAATATTCTTCAACTTAGCTCAAAAGAATTATTTCGGGATTTTTTAGCATTCTTCTTAGTCTGAAAGGGATTCTAATATTTATTTGTTTGATTATTTTAAACAAATAAATAACTTTGACCTTTGACCACGAGCTAGGTACATATATGTAACACATAACTTTAGTGGAAATCGTGCTATAAATTTTAAAATCGAGTTTACAAATTTAAGTTTATCTTAAGATCTATTTTCTGTGTATAATTTAAGAAAATATATTGGTAAAGTTCACAAATGCTCGACATACGCATATAAAAAGATATATGAATAGTTCTGACAATTGGCATAGGTTCTGTTTGGTAAGTAATGTGTTTTGTCATATGTATTTGTGTATTGAAGTGATTTAGTTTGCAGTTTAATTGACTGCATTCGTTGGATGCACCCTCGTCTTTCATAAAATGCATAAATTGTTGGCATCCACTTGAGGCAGACCTGCGGGGCAGCATCATTAGTTTCCAGTTGTTTAGAATCAACACATTTGTAACAATATTTGATAACTAATTTTAGAAACGAAGTCGACAAAAATTAGACGCTGTTTTTGGGGGCACATCTTGTCCATACACACATAGATGTGGATGGAAGCAAATTGACAGCTCAAATATTTCAGGACAGATTTTTGACGTGCGCCCGTGATTTGTCATTGACATCGTTATGAGGGGTTGGATGGAGCCGGCGGAGGGGACAGGCAGACAGTCAGACAGTCAGACAGCCAGACAGACTGTTGGACTGTTGGCATAGATCTGGGCCATCCCCCGATTTGGTGCAGACAATCAGGCTGCAACACTTCAACCCGGAGACCCGAGATGCGTCGAGCACTTCATTTGTGCCGCTTGGATAAACAAAGTGGCAACCAGCAGGAGCTGCAGCCTGAGGCGGAGGCAGAGGCTGAGGATGACTCCTCCCGTCTACAAGAATGGAATAGTCATGCGCCATGCGTCGCCACATTTTCTAATTGATTCTCAAATGTTTCAGTTTGTATAAATAATTGCGTTTTTGACATTCCTCATTCCATATTTCCAGAATAGATACTCGACTCGGGGGCACACATATTGTTCTCTTTTTTGGTTGCGTGTTGGTGGCAAAGTCTTTGGGGAATGGCCCAAGATTTTCGTTAATTGCGCACTGGGCGCAGTTGACAGTTTGGTTAATTTAGGCGGCTCATTTGAAAGCTTACACAAAATTCAATATTACAATAATTTAATTTATGCTTGCCATTTATTATTTTCTAAATTGTTTTGGAACGTGCCGCTGCCGTTGCCACTGTTTCTGGTGGCCTTCCCCATGTCTCGCTTCGGTTGCCTCTCATAAATTTCATCAACTAATGATGACTTCTATTTTTAAAGTGCATCTCAGATGCAGCGCATCCGCAGTGTAATCCACGTTAATGTCGCCTCGGCTACCCAAAAAACCACTCTAAAACTAATCCTTTTCCTCGGTTTGCGTGATACACTCATAATGCTGGCCAATTAATTCAACTCTCGCTTAGCTAAAGTTGTCGCATTATGAGCCCCAAATACCAGTTCGTGGCTCCACATTTAATAATGACTAATTGGCAAGCAGATGAATATAGAAATGCTCTCCATTCTTCTGATTTATTGTGCATTTTCAAATAATCTCGAGCAGTTTACATACATATGAAAAGTGCTCTTAGTATGAGGAAACCTCTTATGTAGAGTGAGAGACAGAGAGAGAGAGAGAGAGACATAAAGAGATAGTCTTGCTAAAACTAATATAAACTTTATTTAGCTAAATATTATTGGCTGCATTCAATATTTCGTGATTTTTATAATTATTTACATAAACTTCTAAATTAGATTTATTCAAAATGAACATTTTTCACACTTATCCCAATCTTAAAAAAAATTTTTTTTTTATACTTATTTATTCAAAATATATTTCTTGATTATTACAATTATTTGATATTTCTAAAAAACATATATTATTTTTATACTTTTAATAAATACCTCATATATTTAAGATACATATTTCTAAGTAGCAGAAATGCAATTATTTTTTTTTAAAAAACTTGCTTAATTAAGAAAAATAATCCTTGATTTTAGAAAGCATAAGCAATGTTTTCCTTTTTTATTATTTTTTTAAATCAAAATTCTTTAACGTCAAATTGTACTTGCAATTATCTAATCTTTAACAACAGAAAAAAAATCAACATAAATTAAATAATAACAATAATTGTATGTCCATTTAAAAACAGTTTGCTCAAATAATAAAAATATTAAAGCCTAGCAAGTTGAAGTAGAACCCAAGAATAAAATATACATAAATAAATAAGTAAGTATTTTCCCTTTTTCTCTCTGTTTCTTCCTAAATAGAAATAAGTTGCGATGCATTTGGCAATCCATCTGATGGATATCCTTAATACACACACACACACACACACTCAGAGAGAGAGAGAGAGAGAGAGAGAGAGAGAGAGAGAGAGAGAGAGAGAGAGACAGAGACACATGCTAACTGATGCTTATATTTAAACATTGGCATGTTTTCATGGGCAGGGCAAACATGGAAAGCATCGATTTGACTTGAAGTTTGTTTTTGGGGGAGGAAACAGCGAGTGAGAGTCGCAGCACAGTTTGTTGACCCAGCTCCAGCTCCAGCTTCAGCTTCAGCCTTAGATTCAGTAGCAGCAACAGCTCCAGCTCGGGTGAAGGCATTTGAGAAGGTTCAATTGGCACCAGCGACATTTTACACCACGCTTCCTTGTTTACATGCCACCAACCTGAGCACACTGGGCTAGGGGGTTGCTTGTGAGACGTGGCGGGGAGTGGCGAGAAGGGGAGGGGAGGCAAGGCTAGTCCAGAGTCTGCTGCAGTCGTAGTGAAAGTGAAAAGGAAAGCACTTGAACAAAATGAATTCGAAATGAAAATGAAACGGCAACAGATGCGTTGCCACATTAGAACAAGATACTACTTGGCCAGACAGAGGAGGGGGATGGGCGGGAGGGGAACGGGACTCGCATTTCACTTACACTAAACAACTTCTGGGTGCTGGGGAAGTATTTGTTGTTGAGTTCATCTTAAAGTTGTGCATTATTCCACTTCAACCTTGAAGATGATTTGCAGTCAATTTGATTTGTCGCCGGCAACTGAGTTTTTTTTTTATTGCTTCCGTCTCGGATCTATAAATCAGAGAGTGGAATGCTGACTGCCCCATTTAATAACTGTGCATATGGGCGTGAGCGTGAATCCTTTCGAGCAGGCCAAAACCAATATTTACATTAGCCACGAAATCATTTCATTAAATCGCAGAACGCCCAGTGGCAAGTGGTGGGCAAGTGGTGGGCAAGTGACTGAATGTAAACATAACGCCTTCCTGTCTGCCACGTGCCACGTGCCGCTGCGACGCCAAGGCTGACGACTGCTGCTTGTTGCCCCTTTTATCCTTACGTAACATATTAATAATGAAATCGCTCATAAAATTATAGCCACACCAGCAAAGGCGCAAACCGTTTGCGTGTTGCATGTCGCATGTTGCATGTTGTCGCCTGTCGCCCGTCGCCCGTCGCCCGTTCGCACATTGTTCAACATTGAGCGAAGGGTGGCAACTCGGCTCGGCTCGGCTCGGCTCCCCGCGAGTTATGAAATTATTTTCCATAATGAGTGTGTGCATTGTCCTCATCCTCATCGTCGTCCTCTTCCTCGTCCTCGTCCTCGTCATCACCCCTCGTCCTTTTGTTTGGTGTTAACAAGAAGTCAACATTTATTTTTCTTTTTCGATTTGGATCTGGATTTCCTTTACGATAGCGTTCCGTTTCAAATTCCATATTCATATGCCCGACTTGCTGCCGGAAAATGTGTGACGCGTGCCGCTATTTAGCGTCTATTATCCTGCGAACATATTTTCCATGTCCTTTCGGGCCGGAGCTTAGGGTGGGGCAGCCAACTATGCCTCCTCTCTCCCTCTCTCTCTCTCTGCTTGTCTGTTATCCTGTCATCGCCAGACTGACAGCGATCCCTGCTAACTGCCAGCGAAGATGATTTGTATTTTCCGGAAAATTGTCGTTTCATGCATGACACATGAGATTCGCCAGAAAATAAAGAATAAACTGAAAAGCTGCCTGAACACAGAAAAGGGAAATGGGTTGGTGGATAATATGTATCTGTGTATATTATATGTGGTATATCTTTACAATATTTAAAATATAGCAATGACAAAGCTCAGCGAGTTTGTGAATAACTTGAAAAGAGTCTTAAAAATAGTCAGCTTGGAATATTAAAGAAGATTGATCAACTGATTGAATGCCATTTGTAGATTATAGTTTGGGAATTATTGGAAATTATTGGAAACTGAAAAGAAAACTCTTGCAACAATTCTATTGAATTTACATTATTTGCTCTTTGTAAGCCAGTCTTTGTTGCCAGAAATGAGTTTTCCTCTTAACTATCAGAAAATTTGTTGCACGTTTAATTTTTGTATTTGAGTTCATATTCTGCGTTTGATTTGTGCTGATTTTAAATCTAACCAACTGTTTTGCTGAAGTCTTATATATATAGCAAGATATCACATGAAATTTAAATACATTTAGGAGCAGAATAACTAGTAGTTGGCTGGGATCAGATTCCTTATGCCATGAACACATTTAAAAAGGCGTTAATAACATTATTGATTGAAATTAGTTGTTTTCTTTCCACGTTAAAATGTTTAATTAAAAAACAATATGTAAATTCTTGAATCAAGTCTCACAAATATCCATTGAACATGTAAACAAATAATTAAATTTAGAAAATTAATACGTATTATGACAAATCCATCAGGTAGAAAATTACCATAATAAAATTCAAATTTATTTGTTTCCTGGCAAAGCAAAACTTCAATAAAATATTAAGATCAATTTCAAAATTTTAGAACTGAAAGTTAACAATATTTACGATTAATATAATAATATCCAAATCTTAGGATTGTGTATTATTAATATTTATCAGCTAATAGTGACAATTACAATAGTTAACCTCTTTTAATGTTAACAATTATTTTCTCTATTTTTTCATCTTCATTTGTTACTTTTAAATACTTTAAATACAATAACTGTGCATATATGGATATATATATATATATTTTTTTTTAATTTACTACGCTCTTGCAATGACCTCGAACATTTTCTCAGTTTTCGTTGTTCAGCTCGGCCTTGAATAGAATTTGGACTCCTTTGCTTAACCCTGCCAGGCACAAAATTTCACGCTCAAATATTGAAAAATGATGTCTGTCAATATTTGCATATCATTTACACAGACATATTACGACTGAAGCGTGACGACAGTGATATGTGTATATATATATATTTTACGGGCTGTCCTTCAGTTCCGGGAAATTGTCGGGAAATGTTTCTAGTTGCAACGCCCACTGCCAAATCCTTTTTGCCAACAAAACAAAAAGGGTAATTGGCTGCAAATCCGATGCGCTATCCGCAAAAACTCAGTATGCAAATGCGGCTCAAAGTTGCTGCCTGAGTTTGAGTTGGATTTGAGCCATGCTTAATTAACACGCAAAATATTTGCCTTAATTGTCGCACACAGACAATGGGCGTTGAGGAAGGAGAGTTGCTGCTGCTGCTGCTGCTGCTGCTCGCCAGCAATTATAATCCCTTCGATCGGATTTTCCGGTCAGCGAGTGGTCAAACTTTGTGGCACTACCTGCAGTCGGTACTGCCTGTATTCCTGTATTCCTCTATTCCTGTATTCCTGCACCTTTAAATTTGCACTAATTTTCGCGCATGATCCTCAGGATCAGCGTTGTTGTTGCTGATTGATCCTGTTTGTGTGGAATATTTGGCAAGATGCGGTGAGGCGGACACTGGACAACGACAAAGACCCGTTTTGTTGCAAAGTCCTTTGCAAAACCGAGTTAGATCCAGCTGTGCCTGTGTCCCAGGGATTAGAAGGAGTACCGGTCCCATTGTGGGCGTTACTATTGAGACAGTTTACCGAGCATTTAGCTCGGCTTTAGTTTCTCATCTCATCTCATCTCATCTCATCTCTCCTCTCGTCCCGTCTCTCTCGTCTCTGCTCGACAATGCGAAATTGATTTGTCAAAAGCCGCACTAAATGCCAAAGTTTTTCATTGACCACCTACCTGCCTGAACTACCGCAGTGCTCGGGACTCGAGTACCGGGAACGGGAGCCAAAGATCTCTGACAAACTGTCGCTTGACAACTGTCTCTGCAAAATAAATCAATCAATTAAATTTTTATAAAGCGCATGGAAAATATGCGAAAACCAAACCAAACCAAAACACACAAAAAAATCAAAAAAGATAAAGAAAAAAACTGCAGCCGGTAATTAAAATTTCAGCTAATATATCTCCAGCCTCGATCAGTTCTTGGGTCCACATTGGCCAGCGTGCGACAAGCATATGACAGTTTGACAAACGGCCAAAAGGGTTTGACAAGTGGCCCCAGTAGCCCCACCAGCAGTAGTAGTTGACGGGCTCCAAGAACCAGCCGACTACCGAATTAAATGCTGCATTTTGGAATTTGCGGTATGTCCGCTGCTTTGGGGACAAAACTCATATTAAGACGGGCACATTATAAAACGACATCGACCATCGGCCAACTTGGCCAAAAGTACGCACTGTGGCCGGCAGGACGCCGCATAACTTATTAAAAAGCAGCAGCAGCAGCATAAAAAACAACAACAACAAAAAATCAAACTCAAAACGACGCCAAAATTGTGGCTGAGAAATGCCCGAATTCGTTTTGCGGGAAACGTCAACAAAAGCGTCTAAGCGCCACTTAAACAACGGGTTTTGCAGAGGTGGTGGGGTGGAGGGGCAGCTGTCCACGGCGCCATTCATCGTCAATGTCAAGTGGCAGGTTGCAAGTTGCCAGTTGCAAGTTGCTCGTGGTGCACATAATTGTCATTGAACTTTTGCTTAAATTCTTCGCAAATTGTATTCGCTGATCAAAAGTTCCATTTCAATTTGCAGTTGATATTTAAGCGATTATCGTGTGAAATGAGTGCAGATCGTTATAAAATTGGGCTAAAGGATCATCTTTGACCCGTAAAATGCAAACACAAAGAAAACAAAGTCGAGACAGCTCGACTGAGAGATACCCTAAACAGAAAAGGCTTAATACAAAGTGGGCTTGCCGATATTGGTCTGTTTAATATTTATATATAAATATCTTAATGCATTTTAAATTCACGTTTATCTTTCGCGAATCTATAAAATGGAGTTGACTCTATTTGGGCATGCAGCAGCTATATTCCAAATCTGAAGTATCTACTTATAGTTTCTGAGCCAGACTTGTTCATATAGCTGGACAGACAGTCACGATGCTCGTCAAGAATATATAAACTTAACGATACTTAATACTTCAATTCACATATTTAATCCGTATAAAAAAGGCCTTTAACTGAATAATATAAATTTATTTGAATTCAGTGCAAAACATATCAAAAATCGAACTGCAAAGCGTTTGATAAAAATATATTTTTAGAATTCCTTTTTTTTTTTAAAACATTGAATCAGATTTGTTATCTTTTTTACTGATTTTCATTATCAATTTTGAGCAAAAAGGTAAAATCCAAAAAATATATAATTGTTATTATTATTTAATTAAATTTTAGTCTGTAAGCGATTAGAATTATTGGGTTTCAAAGAATACTTTAATTAATCGGTTCCGTCAAGAATTAACTGCAAATTTTACAATATTATGAGCCTTAAATATAAATATAAATTAAATATATTTATTATTAAAACAATGTTTAAGTATTAAGATGTACATTTTTCTTATAAGTTTTTATTTAATAAATGAATTAAAAGAAAAACAAATTTCCACAAACATATTTCCAGCTGGCATCCGATGAAAACTTTAAGTACAGAAAATGTGAAAACCTGAGAGAATTTGTTGTCTTTAAACGAATGTCTGATGGCAGTCTGATATATAGACTTATATAAATGTATATTTATATATATATTTATACATGTATACGATCTCCCCATTGAAATGATGACACCCAAAATTGGAAATGTGGAGTGTTTCCACACAAATGCCATAAATATTGCGGCCGATCGGGCCAATGATGATGACAGACCGAGGGACAGGGATGTGGATAGGGATATGAGCACATTCTGTGGTCCCGCAGGCGCTGGTCATAAAAATTTTCAAAAATATCATAATTTTTGATTCCGACGAATGGCTGGCCACGTTTGGGCCATTAAAAGGGTTCAACTGAAGCCGTAAAATGCATCAATAAATTATGCTAAAACTAACATCAATTACAAGTCGTAAAGACTGTCGACTCTCTGGCTGCCACATATCAAAAGGGGCAAGGTGAACTGCAACCGAAACTGCCAACATCAACTGCAACTGCAACTGCAACTTCAGCATCTGCTTCTGGATCTCGATTTGGACCTGGATCTGGAATAGGGAGGGGCGATAATGAACCGCAATCGTTGCATAATAAAACCAATAATAGAGCTCGAAGACACATAAATAATTTGATCGGTGGAACTCACACGGAAACAAGTTTCCCAAGTCGCATCGTCATCATCACTGTCTCATTGCTTCAATAGAAAACGCATAAAACTGAAGAAAATTGAAACAGATTTTACAGAAGAAAAACAAAATGCACGCGTGCATCTCGAAAATCTTGAAAATCTTGAAAATCTTGAAAAATCGTGAAAATCTTGATGATGAAAAGCGTACGATTTTATGGATATTTGTTTTTCGCTGGTAATAATGCCACCAGTTTTAGGCACTGAGGTGTATGGACACACACACACGCACACACATATATATATATATATATATATATATATATAAAAATGGGGTTGCATTTTTATTGCTTTTCAAATGTTTCCGCAACTCGTAGGAGACCCGTAGAAATTTCTGTTACACGATCATAAAATTTTGATTTTTCCACTGAGAGACGCGAGCTCATCCTTGGCCTTGGGACAGACGGACGGACGGACAGGCGGACGGACAGGCGGACGGGTGGGCATGTTTACCAATAATGGAACATAAATTGTCTGGTTTACATTTAGAGCAGACATCACAATGCGCGATCAGCGACCCTTTCGGCCCTTTGGCCATAAACATTACTCAGTTTATAGCCTTCTGGTTCCTTTTTATCCTTTCGCCGAATGCACCGAACAGGATGCAATATATATATCTGTATTTGTATCTGTATCTGTATTGGTATATATATATATATATGTGTTTATTTGTTGGCGTTACCTGGTTGCGCCCATCAAGTGTCTGTTTACCTCGAGGCTGCATTATCCTTCACACATCTCTCCTTCTCCCTCCCGACGCGTGCTCGTAAAACTCTCGATATATTCTTTTGTTTATCCGTGTACATATCGATGCTACAATTAAAAATTATTATAGCCTCAAAACAAAAAATAACGAGAAGGTTTTGTTATCTCGAAACTCTTAAAATTGTTTCTAATTGCGCCTAATTGCGTTAATCTAATTGTGGGTTTAATTACTTTAAGGAAAGGGGCGATCAATTTTATTGAGCCACTGCTCAACTGAGCAACACATAGATAAAACATATATATGCATATATATATACAGTGTGTTAAGAAAGTGGCTAAAGTGAGATATTATTATGCATGAAGATTCCAGACAATTATTCCAAATGCTGTCGTAAACGACACTAAAATAATTTCCAACATTTATTATAAGTCTTAAAAAGATTGGAAAGCTTTTTTTCAAAGTTTCACATTTGATTAAATTTATGAATCTTTTTCATTTTTTAGCTAGTAGTAAAAGCTAACCCAATAATTTAGTACAACATTTTTATTTTTGTAACAACTAATTAAAAAATGTGATTTTTCCCTCTGTTAAAGCACTTTTATGATATAGTTTTTATATGGTTCTTAGCTTAATTTACCTAAATTGAGAAACTGTTCAGCTCTATTTGTACAGGGTATAGCACTATTAATTTATATTATGAATTAAATATAAATATATTTATATATTATCGATTTATATATTCATCTATCTGTTGTTTATCTATCAATTTAAAAACTATCTTGATAAAACTTGGTATATATTCATCTCTGACATATGTCGGCCTGATCGGATCACTATATAATATAGCTGTCATATAGATAATCGGTGGAAAGACGTGTTCCAGTTGGAAAAACTGTTTTCTTAACCAAACTATCAGTACCAAAATTACTTAATATAATATGAAAATCATTCAGATCGGACTACTATATCACTTTTAGGAAAAATTAGTTGAATCTTTCGAATTTATTTATATGAAATTTAATTTTTTATTAAATTCATTCATTTTTATCTTTTTAGTTTAACAAACCTTAGAATAAATATTTATATCTGATTACTCAATTAATCCCAAATGGGCTCAGTTGAATTGAGATTTATATTATTGGTAAGTGGATCCTTTGCAAATATTTTGAAATGAATGCAGCCTTTATTGAAGTTTATAGAAATTTACAGTTGTGTACTGAATGATATTCAACAAATAATTTCGTGTATTTAATTTAACTTAAGATAAAATTAGTAATCATTAAACAATGTGCTTCTTTAGGGGATTTAAGGAGTGGCATTTAGTCGAGAAACTCTTAATTGGTTTATTGAATTTGACTTTTTCACGCTGTCAAAATTATGTTTGCCTAATGAAAAGCGCTTAACTTTTTTATTGAATGTGCTCAGCTCACTTGAAGCAACCAGGATTTTTTTTTCTTGAATTTTTTACAAATTGCACAAACACAAAAGGGCGGGGTGGGTGTGCCGCAACCTGCCCCCTGTCCACGTTCAACGTCAGACTGTCAACATTTGTATTTTTTTTTTATTTCTGAAGTGATTTTGTGTGGTTTGCCACAACACAAGAAGAAGAAGAAGAAGAAGCAGCAGCGGCAAACGGAATCGCAATCAAAACGAACAACACTCAAGTTGAACAGCCGCCTGTTGAAAATTGTGCAAATATAATTTGCACAGCAATAAATAAATGCAACAAATGACTGACTGAGCAGAGAGAGAGAGAGAGAGCGAGAGATGGAGTGTGTGTGTTTGTGAGAGAGAGAGAGAGGGAGAGAAATCTCGCTAAGTGAGTGCAATTGACAAAGGAAGCGAGCAAATGGAGGAGTTGATGAATTGATGAGTTGAGTTCCGTTGAGGAGCACTTCACAAATTATGCGTGCATGTAAAAGAGAGGGAGAGAGGCAGAGAGAGAGAGAGAGAGAGGAGGAGTTGCCCCGGCAACTTGGTGGCAAGTTGCGGTCGCATATACCGAATTACGCCTGTCAAATGTTTGATTGCCTCAAATGATGTGATTCGATTTTTGGGTCAATTGAGCGCAAAAGCCAGTCAAGCAGTAGTCACCCAGTCAGTCAGTCAGTCAGTTGGGCAGACAGGACATCCGCAGGACCCGAGTGGCGCCACACACATACACAAAGCGAAGCACAACAGTTATGAACGCTCCCATTTGTTGCACCGCCTCCTTATCGCAATTGTGAATTGTGAGCTGAGTGGCGCCACACGATTCTCCGACTCTATTTTTATTTATATGTGTCGTACCTGCACCGATTGCGCAATTGAAGGACCCGCTCTCATCCTCACCCTCACCCTCAGCCTCGTCATCGTCATCGTCCTAGTCCCTAAAACAAACACACACCTTCATAATTCGTTGTCAAGTTGTCGCCAATTGTCTGCATTTCATTGAGAGCCACAAGTGTGGCAGGTAAAAAAAAGGCCGAGTCGAGTTTTTCTCCTTTTTTTATATGCCCCGAATATACCCTAAAATATGCCACAGGCAGAGGAAAGCATCTGCGACCTCAGCAAGGATATATATATATATATATTATTGATCAGCATCAGCAGTCTGAGACTTTAAATTTGGAATATAAATTCTTGAAGCAAATCAAATTTATTTCATTCCATCAATAACATTCAAATTGTCGCAAATATCGATACAAATCGATTTTCGATAGCAATAAAATAAAGTTATAGTCTTCAGATTGATATATAATATATACACATTAATAATCAACTGTTAAATCGCATAAGGAATACAGACATGTAACAAACTACGATCATAAATATTTAGGGTATTTAATAGTCGAGCAATCTCATCTCTGATTTTTGTTTTGTGTTCAGTTTTTGTTTTCCTCGATTTTATTTTTTAATTATTATTGGCCGGCGTTTAGGCCAAGGCGAAACAAAAGGAAATCCTTTTTTAATATCGTTTAAACTGCCTGGCAAAGGGCAGCTGTGGGTTTTCTCAAATTTATGACCCAGCCTCAAAAAGTTGTTGACATTTTTGTTTTTTATTTCTGCTATTTCTCTTATCTCATCCTCCTTCGAATCCTACGCTCGTATCAATGAAATATTGATCGACTCATGTGAGTGTGTGTGTGTGTGTGTGTGTGTGTGTGTGTGTCTCTATGAAGATATCAGTATGCATTTTCAGCGCTTGACCCTCGACTCGACTTCACTCACTGATTTATGCGTAATTACTCGGTCTGCGTTTCAGTTTCAGTTTCAGTTTCAGTTTGTGTTTCGGCTTGGTTTGGTTTACCTGGCGACAATATTTAAATGCCGCTCTATAAAAATGTTTATGTCTCTCGCATCGGGAATTGAGAGTCGAGAATTGAGAGGCGAGTCTCCAAAGTGTTGTTCAAATTGCAGTCTCAGTTTATTAAAGGACACTCGGCTAGTCCATAAATGTTTTAGATTGACTGATTTATGTTTTTTGAGGTTTCTTTTTTTTGTTGTTTTTTTTTTTTTTCTTTAAAGCATTTGAAGGGCATTGGTTTTTGGTTCTCATTATTTGGCTACTGATGAAGTCCACTGATTAATTAACCATTCTAAAAGAGGCAATTTCATTTGATGAACTGTACAAAAAACAATCATGTGAACAAAAGATATTAAATCTTGCTGTATGCCCAATAGATAGATAGACATACATCTGTGGTATATATGTATATATATTATACAAATAAAGTAGATATATATGTAAATGTAAATACTTACATACAAACAAGTAAACCCACTTCAAAAATATGTTTAGCATAAATAATAAGCTAATTGCACCAATAAATTAATTAATTTAAAGTAATTGTTCTGCATTAATTAACATAAGGAAAAAACTTGATAAGTAAAGCGTGAAAATATAAAATAAAAATATTTCTTGACCCGTTTTTTAATTGATGAATAATTAATAAATTAAATTATGTTTTGCTGCTGGATCTGGAGCAAATATTTTAAATTTTGGACACTCTAAATATTGCATTTTTTTGTTTTAATATTTCATTTTTATTTATTTTATAAAGCATATTTATTAAGGCAATGAATCACTTAAATATATTTTTGTATACAAGTTATAAGCACCAAAAGTAGTTGGACATAAATTAGAAAAAAATATAAGACCATCATTTCTATATTTTTTATGTTTTCTACAACAATTTGTTGTTCTTACTTTACTGAGACAAATAAATACATCATCAATTTCTAGGAAAATCAAGACAATTTCTAGAATAATCGAAGTTAGCTAATAATAATAAAAATAATGATAATAATAAATGTAAATATAAATAAACTATTTGTAAAATTTATTTGTTGGATATTTAAAGCTAAATAAAAGTGCTGAAAACAAATTAATTTATTTTTATTTTATAAGTTAATTTATTTCCAGCAAAAGTTAGTTTCCATCCTCAAATTAAATTTAAAATTCTGTTTATTTTTCAACTGATTTTGTAAATGTTTAAGGACTATTTTAACATTTGAAGTAGGAAATTATATTTTATTTGGGATAGGAGACTTTATAAATGTATATTTTGAAGTCTAAATTGAAGTTTAATCAAGTTTACCTATTTATAAAAATATAATAATCGCGTTTTAATTCGACTTTCGAGTGATTTCATTGAATCTCTGCTGTGATTCAGATTGAAAACATAATAATTAGTTCTTCTTTATTTGGTTATAAAATATACCCCAATATATTATTAATAGATCTAATACAGATTGGATCAGATACACAAATTTTGTCAGTGAAGACTTAATTTGATATTAAGCAAACTAAAATCAGCAATTTTACCACGTTTTAATAAGTTGTCGAGCACTCTCGACTGGACATTTAAACTTCTTGTAATTTATATTATTACAGAAAAATGTGGACTGATTATACTAATTACATATTTAATTTTTATTTATTTATTTATATTAAAATAAAAGCAATAATTATTTAATTCATTCAAAATAAAGAGTTCTATATCTTTGAAGCCCGATAGTTGAGCTTAAGTTGTAATCTACTTGAAATGCAGATCGTTTGGCTCTTAATAATTCGGCTTATAGGCCTGCCCCGCCCCTCAACTGAATCATTGAATATAAAACAGAGATCAGAGAATCCAAAGTCTCATAAAGCAAACATGAAACGCGACGCGACTCGAGTCTCGATTGAAATGAGTGCGTTTTGATAGAAATTTGTGGGGCACATGCAACGAATACCAATTACAATGGGCAGTCTGAGGAGGTGTATGTGGTGTGGGTAGTGGGGGGGATAGATAGAACCCATTGGACTCAATAGACGAAATAAAGGCGGCAAAAATGGTCAACATTAAAATCGAATAAAATTTGTTAAATTGTTAAAATTCCAACGTAAGCAAAGACAGCAAAAAGACGTGGCCATAAAAACAACATTAATATGTAGAGAGCCACTGCATAACCTGCCACTGCCACTGCCACTGCCACTACCACTGCCACTGCCACTGCCCCTAACCTGGCTGTGTGGCACGGCTTGAGAACTGAGGCAAAGGCGTTCGTGCGGCATTTTCTTACAGCCAAATAACTGGCATAATTTTTATGAGCGACAAGTGTGAAGAGAACCGCTCGAAAAAAAAGCGGTTGCAACAAACGAAAATGGAAATGGACGAAAATCCTTTGGCAGAAAAAATAGGAAAGAAAAACAAAAATTTGAAAATGCGCAACGCACAAATTGTGTTTGTTTTATTTTATAGGGTAGTCGAGTCAGGTACGCCCGACTTGAAAGTGTTTCTGCCTATTTCTTTTTAGATCGCCTGCACTTTCAGCCCCCTCTCTCTCTCTCTCTCTCTCTCTCTCTCTCTCTCTCTGTCCTTAAAGGACCGCCGCTTGCATAAATTTAAATCGAGCGGAAGCAATTCCGTTTTTTGCTTTTGTCTTTTCGAATTTTGTGCATAATTTTATTTTATTTGGTTTGCTTTTTAATTAGGGCCACAAAGAGGCCGCAAGATCATTAAAAATGCCTGCTTCTCTTCCTCTTCTTATTGATCCTGCGCTAATAGAGAGAGAGATGGAAAGAGAGAGAGAGAAAGAGAGAGAGAGAGAGTATTTGATTGAGAGAGCAATACTCGCCTTAAAAAATATCACATTTTATTCATTTCATTTTAAAATTCCGTTCACATTTTATTTTAAAATTATGTTTCTTTTTAATAGTTTCTTAATCCACTTAACAAATTTAATGTTTTTTTTTTTATTGTCGCCATTTTTGTCGCTTGATGGCATATAAGAAATCGCGCTATTGTTTATGATTATGGATGCTAATGGATTTTTAAAAAATGCCCGAATTAAAATACAAACAAATCTGCCAATTCACACACACACACACCACACACACACATGTCCATTTAGCATGCACATGTTAAGTGTAACAGTCGGCGGGGTATGCATAACATTAACATTTTCGATATCCGCACAGTTAACAGCGTATAAGACTGCGTGCGCTAACAGCGCATGTTCGCTGAGCGGGCGACAGTGACAGAAATAGGCAGACACAGTTCGAAATTGAGAGCAGAGAAGAGAGCGAGAGAGCAAGAGAGAGAGAGATAGAGAGAGAGAGAGAGAGCGCTTGGCGGCTGGCAACCTGTAAGAATTCAATGAGAGCTGCTTGTTGTTGTTTTCGTTATGATTATGAGAGTCTATCAAAAACTTGACGTCGCTTGTGTATTTGTGTGTGTGTTTGTGTGTGTGTGTGTGTGCTGTATTGGCGTATTGGTTGGAGTATAATGGCAGATATGAAAAGGGCAGCTACATAAACGACGACGGTTGGCTGTCGGCAGCAGCGACGCAAAATGAGCGAATATGAGCGTTATGAATTATGTATTGGCCCTCACACACACACACACACACACACACAGATACGCAGAGACGCGTGCGTGCGAGCAGAGAGATATGAGTGGGTAGGAGGCGTTCATTTCTTGCTGTTGTTGTTGTTGTTGTTACTGTTACTGTTGCTGTTGTTGTTGCTGTTGCCGTTGTTGTTGTTGGTTTATGAGTGCGCCGTTTTCTGCTTTCTGTTTTCTTACTGGTGCGCAAGGTGGCGATTGGATTTGGGTTCGCTTTTTTTCTGCTCTTCTTCTTCTTCTCCTTCTTTCGCTGCTGCTCGTCTCGCTTTGGTTTCCTTCTGCATCTTTTTTTAAAGCGCTTCATTTTCGCTACTCCTTCAGTTTTATGCATTTTCCTTGCCACACATTGTGTTTTATTTTTCTCTTAGCATTTTTCATTTGCTACCCTTTCAGCTTATGCGTTTACTGGCCATATTTATGACAGTCCCTCGGCTAAACTGCTCGCCCCCACCCCTTTCACGCCCTTTCATCCCCACCCCAACTGCACCCAGTTTGACGAATTTGACTTTTCGCTTGGCTTCTTTTGCCGCAGTTTTTTGAACAGAGACAGCAATATTTTTATTACTTTTCTTTTCTTCTTTTAATATTGATTATTATATTTCTGTTGATTTCCTATTGGATGATCGGGCTTACCCAGTTTTTCTTTTAGTTCTCAGAGAATCCATAAAATGAGCTATTTTTTAGTTAGGATTGATTATAATTTTGAAGTAAAGAAGTAAGTCAAATCATTGTTAATTCAATTTAATCTATTTTTTACTTTTTGTATTTATTTCTGTGTCGGCAAAAAAGAAATAAGTAAAATTCTTTTTAATTTGTATTTTTTTTTGTGTTAAATGACTTTAGTTAACATTAATAAAAATAAAAAATATACAAATGTTTATATTGTATTTAATTTTTTTAATTATTTATTTATTTATTTTAATTATTTATCTATATTTTATTGTGATACCTTAAAGAAAGTGAAATATTTTATTTACAGTTTCATCTTTATATTCTTATTTTTATATTTAAATATATTCGTACAATTTCATCATCATTTAATCGCTTTTATCAAAAACCCTATTTCATGTATAGCTATTAAAACTCGCATGAGATCATCCATTAAAACTGATTTCATTCCGAGTTATAACTGCACGTGAGTCAAATAAATCAGAATCAAGATGAATAAAAATATTGAATCATTGATTTCGCTCACAAATTCACCAAAAATTTAAGCGAGTAATTAAAAAGCTATTTGACAACTGCTCAAAACTCGCACAGAAAAAAAAAAAACCAAACAATTAATGTTTATAACAAAACAGAAGCGACAACAATTCAAATATAAAAACTTATCGCCAGATGTGTGTTGAAATTAAATTGAGTCACAATTGAAAACATTCCAATGAATATTTGTGCAATTTTTGTATGTTTTGTGAGGGGGAGGGGGAGGGGGAAAGGTATCTTTAAGCTCAAACTTTTGAATTGGACTTGACTTTAAAATAAATCGATAAAGTCGTCCAAGCAATGAAAAATGGGCGAATGACAATTCTAAACATGAAAATAAATACAAGAAAAAAATAAGTGGGAGTTGCCAAAAGTCAAAAATGAAAGAAAAAAAAAACAAACAATAAAAATAACAAAGAATGAAACAGGAAACCAAACATTTTGATGAATGGCTCATAATACTCAACACACACACACACGGACACACACACACACACACACAAATCGAATTGACGAATAAGCGAAGCACCCAAAGCAGACAGACGGACGGACAGGCAGACAGACAGAGAGACGGACGAATGGGCGAGAGTCGGGGGCGAACAATAGCAAAGAACCGAAAATCTTATAAAGCCGAAATTAAAAAAAATACAACAACAACAACAACAGCAGCAGCAATCGGCGCTCATAACTGCGCGAAAGACAGAGCGAGAGAGAGAGAGAGGGAGAGAGAGGGAGGGAGAGCGCACGAGGCAGAGCGAGAGCGATAGATGGAGAGCGTGAGAGTGTGAGTGAGAGAGAGAGAGCGAGCGAGAGGTGGGCAGAAGAGCGAGCGCAACACATGGTCGGGGCGCAGGCGTGCGTGCAAGCGAGATGGCATCAATAAAAGGGCCGAACATTTATAAGCAGCATGGGCGAAGAGATGGGGTAGAGGGAGCGGGTAGGGGTGCTGTATGAATTATGATAAATTATTAACAAAGAGAGAGAGAGAGGGAGAGAGAGAGAGAGAGAGGGCGCGCGCAAGTGCGGCAGCAAGAGCGAGCGAGCGAGAGAGAGAGAGAGAGAGAAGAAGAAGAAGAAGCTGTTAAAAATGCCAAGAAAAATGCACAAAAAAAAAACAATGGCGAAAAGGTGAGAGAGCCAACAGAAAACGGAAGGAAGCAAACGTAGCAGCAGCAGCAGCAGCAACGACAACAGCAGCAGCGACAGCGCAGTCAGCACAAGCAGCAGCGACAGCGCAGTTAGCACAAGCAGCGCTGCCTCTCTGCTATGCATGCGTATGTGTGTGTGTCTGTGTGAGTGTGTGTGTGTGAGTGTCTCATAATTTTTCGAACAAGTTTCATAAATGTCCGTTGAGCAAACAGGTAAAAGCAGCAGGCAGCAGCCAGCAGCAGCAGCAGCAGAGCATCCTGCGCTCTCCACTCGCGAGCTAGACAGAGCGAGAGAGAGCGAGAGCGAGTGTGCGGGAGAGCGAGCGAGCGAGAGTGAGTTGAGCTGTGTATGTGTGTGCTGTGGTGTGAGGTTGATGGCAACAGTAACAGTAACAGTAACAGCAACAATTGAGCGCTGGCAGTGCAAGCGAGACAGACAAGTAAAATTTAATAAAAGTTATGATGAGAGGGAATATGCGACTGTGTCTGTGTGCGTGTGTGTGTGTGTGTGTGCAAGTGGGAGCGAGAGCGTTTATGTATGAAAAATTATATGAAATGTGAGCGAGTGCGCGTCACACAGATATTACTGTATGTGTGTGTGTGTGTGTGTGTGTGTGTGGAAGGTGGGTAGGTTGAATGAATGTCAGGATAAGCCAGTTGGTGGCAGTAATAATAAAAATGTTGCACACACACACACACACACACATACGCATGCATGTAAAAATATTGATAGTAAACCGGTCGCGTCGTCGTCGTCGTCGTTGTCGTCGCTGCCCGAAGCAGAAAACGACGACAGCGACTCGTGTGCGTCTGTGTCTGTCTACATGTGTGTGTGTGTGTGTGTGTGTGCGTGTGTGTGTGTGTGTGCCTGAAAGTATCTCAGCGATATTGTTTGTGTTTTGTGTCAGTGTTATTTTGACGCGCGTGCTGAACGTTCGTGCCGCAGACAGAGAGCAGCGAGTATCAGCCAAAAACTGAGTTGTTGCCACACACATAAATAAATATACATATGTATTATAAATCCCGTTGCGAGCCACAATATTTTTAGCGAGTGCGCCAAGTTTCCAATCAGATTGCGTCAAAGTGTTCATAACAATATATATATACATACATCAATACACACACACACACACACATATATATATATGTATATATATATATATTCGCATCCGCATCCGAGTTTGAGTTTGATCAATGTGCTGAAGATGAAAGTCAACGCGATTCGTTATCGATAAGCGCCGCAAAAGCCGTCGGCAAAAACACAAGCGTCAACAAATCCAAATATTATCGGTTTCTCAAAATCAAAAAAAACGTATATATAATATTGTAAAAAGTCACAACAGATATTTGAGTTGCAAGAACAAGGACACAAGCACAAGCACAAGGACAGTGGGCAGTGGACAGTGGGCAGCATGGATCGCGTGCTGAGCGCATGACAAATGTACAAATCTCTTTGGCCAACTGGCGCCAAAAACAAAACAAACACAAATTTTACTACACACACCCACAAACACACACACACACAGCCACACACACACGCCCATACACACACCCACACACACACACATACGCAGACACACACACACGCATAAATAATGTTCGGTTTGTGTTAAAATAAAAATCGAAAAATCGAAAAGTCGAAAAGTCGAAAAATCGAAATACAAAAGAAAAAGTTCTCCATTCTTGATGAAAAATCACTTGCAAAACGTTCTGTGTGCAATGCGTAGTGACTTCAAGGATAATCACCAGGAGACCATAAATAAAATGATACAATTTGGTACCGTTAAATATGGCATTGTCAAACAGCTGAAGGATCGCGCCAGAAGCGCCGAGAAAGGTGAGTTTTTCCCAGCTTTCTTCCCCCCCCTTTTTTTTTTCTTATAGTCAAATTTTCAAATCGAAATAGCTTTTGGGAACTACTGTTTTTTGTTGTTGTTGTTGTTTTTGTTGTTTTTTAACTATTTAATAATTTAAAATGGAAATAGTTGTCAATTAGTTGTTTATTGTCTCAACTCTTACAAGCTTTTGGGAACTACTGTTTTTGTGTGTGAGTTGCTTTTTTACTAATTTAATTGGCCCCTAAAGCGACAAGCCATAAAATGTAAATATTATATTTTGAGCTGATTTGTTTTTAATGTCATAATTGTGTGTGGACGCTTTCGAAAGTAAAGCCGTTAAATCATAAACAAGAAACAGACAAGGAA
Organism: Drosophila anomalipes; assembly: GCA_035041615.1. NCBI lineage: Eukaryota > Metazoa > Arthropoda > Insecta > Diptera > Drosophilidae > Drosophila > Drosophila anomalipes. The sequence goes on from JAWNKZ010000187.1 coordinate 6,257,545, forward strand.
TCGCATATGCATATTTTGTATTTAATTAATTAATGTGGTGTTAAATTGGGCCCGACCGGAGACGGATCGAATCTGAAACTGAATCGTTTGAATGCGTTTCGAGTCGATCCATTTGCCATATGCAAATGCAAATGGCCGCAGCTTTCAAAAGGCCTTAAAAGGCCTAAAAAAATATCAAGAAAAAAATGCTTTCAAATCATTTTCAAGTTTACGATGTTATACATATATATATATACATATATATATATATATATACATATGCAATATACTTAAATCATATCGAGCAGCGATTCCAAATCGATTTTTGATTTGTCATAAAAAACCAAAATCACGAAAAATGACCAAAGACAATAAAAGGTGGCACATTGGAATAATATTAAAAAAAAAACTCAAAAAAAAAAAGAGAGAGCAGCGCAGAGAGAGAGAGAGAGAGAGAGAGGGGGAGATGGAGAGATGGAGAGAGAGGGAGGCAGACAGAGGGAGTCAGATGTGAAAAGGAGACAGAAATCCACTTAAAAACTTTTTATCGCTAAACAAAAAAAAAAAAAAAAAACAACTGGAAACACAAAATTCAACAAAATGCAATTTATAAATTTGTTTTTTTTTGTTGTTATTTTGTATAATCAAACTGGTGCATCCATTAAAGCATATCTTCAACTGACACACTAATAATTATTAATTATGCTGCAAGCATTTTCGAGATATCGAGAAAAACAAGAACCGATTTCCAAATGCCCAATTCGAAGTTGCTGCTTTAATATTTAACATAAATTTTATTCGTTTGCGTCTGTTTTTTGTTTGGGCAAAAATGACAAATTCGTTAATTAACCGAAACTGGTTCAGTTATTCGTTTATTTAAAGCGCAGACATTCATTCTTTGTGGTCGACTAGCAAATCGACTTTCTAACCAGGGTTATAAAATATTGAAATATTGACAACTAAAGCCACAAAAACTGATAAGAAAAACTTCTTGCACTTTAACAAAAAAAAAAAGAAAAAAGAAGAATTAAATTGTTAATTTATAAATTTAAATCAACTTTCGTGCTATTAAAAATATATATTAATTAAAAAAAAAAACAACGATAAACGTAAATTTGAAATTTTATAGTTTTTATATACTAATGCATAACTGAAGCATTTATTCAAAATGTATTTCGCTGCTGTTTAGAATTAATAATTGTTTAGTCATTAATGTGGCACAATAAATTTGAAATATATGGCAAAATTGGCAGTCGAACAACAACACATAAATCTGCTGCTAATTTCCATATAGTTTATATGGATTATGTGCACACACACACACACACGTGCGTGTACTTGGTGTGTATATGAATTTTATTTTAATTTTTTATTGCTGGCATTTGTATTTTGTTAACCCGAACGCAGAAAAGTCAATGCGCATAACTTAATGACATTAATTATTTAATTATTTTTATTTATGCGTTGCTTTTGTGTTTTCTTTTCTTTTTTTTGTTCTTGTTTTTTCGCCTTAATTTCTGTATTCTTTCTCTTTGTGTTACTTTGTTGCTTATGTTTATTTATGCTTGAATCGCATAGACATGAAATACAATTTGCCCCCGGGGTGTCAATTTATGCCAAACTCGTGCAATCCTCACCGATTAGAACATTATGCGACTGTCAGTCTATCTGTCTGTCTGTCCTCTGTCTCTCTGTCTGTCTGTCGTCTGTCTGTCTGTCGGTCTCTCTGTCTGTCCGTCTGTCTGTCGTCTGTCCGTCTGTCCATCTGCCCCCTGCTTCTTGCTCAAATTGTTGCGTTTACATTTTTCACAACCCGGAAAATCGTTGACTTATTGGGTCACAGTTGGGCCACATATATTTGCCCGCCCGATTTGCATATTGAATATGATGTTGGATTAATTGAATCGCTCGCTGAGCGCCAAGCCAAAGCTCAACTTGCTTGCAACTTTGTTGTTCACACCCAAAAATGTCTGCTGGAAACTACTCATTTCATTTAGAATAAACTTAAGAAAATATGATTTTCTAAAATCTTATCGGGAATATAGTTCTCTGTCATTTCTCGCTGTGTATTATCAAATGGAAATTTAGCAATTCACGACTAGTTGCGTTAAATTTCGATAAAGCCCAATTTATTACGCTTTGTGGCATTCAAAAATAATGCCTATCAAAATTAATGAAAGCTTAAATTTACACAGCGTTTAAATATTAATTGATTTGGCAACTAGACTAATTAATTTAATTTAACTCAATGCTCCACATGGATTTCACTCTTTAACGGTTGCGGCATTTCAAAATTGCCACGCCGAAAGCTAAACGAACTAAATTTAGAGCTGGAAGTAAAATTTAGTAGCGAGAACATCCGACAGATATTAAAAAAAACCAAACAAAAAAAAAACAGACCAGAAATGTTTGTTGTTGTTGTTGTTGTTGTTGCAAGAACATATTTTGATGGGTGTGCGGTTGAAATGACAATTTAAAATGCGAACAACAAGTATTATAAATTGTTGCAAACATAATTTGACAATGGCAAATGGGAAGCTGCATAATTTCGGCTAATCTTTAAGTCTGCCAACTGTGCGGATTTATGGAGAATACTCGTACTATATATGTGTTAGCGTGTATGTATGTGTGTGTGTGTGTGTGTGTGTGTGTCATTTGAATTTAGTGCTCGGGGCAGAAATCAATTTATGGCTTGACTTAATCCACCTTGAATCGTATACAATTCCATTCATTGTCCCTTGTGTATATTGAGCTAAATTCGTTTCTATATTTATTTTTTAGTCTGCTCCAAATAAATAAAAGGAAATATAATTTCCTGTCCACACAAATATATATATATACATATATGTATATCTGTATTTTTCTATGTCAGTTTATCATAACAATATTTGGTTTAGAATGAAAAACAGTACGAAACAATTTTTGGTATATTTAACTTGGAAAAATACCCGTAATTGATTAGACAGGACAACAACAGCTGTGAGAATGGGGAATGTGGCCCAAGAATTGATGAGCAATTGCCAAATGACTGGGCAATTGGCCGACAATTGAGCGACAATTTAATGGTCATCATAATTCCGATTTGCTGTTACTTTTTATGGGCGGCTGTCGGGCGAACAAAGCAGCCGCCACAAAACTTAATGACGCACATAATACTCAATGTTAATTAATTGAAATAACATTCACTTATCAGTTATTATTATAATAATTTCGATCAGAATTTCGCGCTGAACCCACAACTTATTTGAGTTAAGCACACATTCGAATCGAGATGTTGAACAAAAAAAAAAAAAAGAAGCAAAAATCGAATACGAAATGAGGAACAACGCGGAGCATTGGAGAATTGAGCGTCATATTCGTTTTAAAAATAATAATTATATTATATTGATGCGATCGATATGCAAATGGCGCTGATAGCAGCCACAAAAAAAAACCAAAAAAAACAAAAAAAAACGTAGCTGCTTAAAAGTATCTGAGTGCCTCTAGTCGTGGATCTGTGTGTGTATCTGTGTGTGTGTCTGTGTGTGTTTGTGTGCTGTCTATGTATCTGGTGCAAAACTCGCTTGACTCGTTTTGATTTGTGCAGAAATATGCTTTATTATATTATCGAGCAGAGCAACAGGCTGGCAATCGAGGCAATCGAGGCAATCGAGCCATGTCTGCAGATTTATCTCGTTTCTTGGCCAACCTGGCCCTGCGCCTACTTATCATAAATTATGTTTTATGGCCGCTGCGCATGCGAACCAAATTGGTCGCTTTTTACATACTACTTTGAGATACATTTTTTTTTATTCTTAATTGTTTGTATTTTTTATATTTGATTTTCGATTTTCGACATTTCGGCATTTTCCGTCGGCAATTGTCAGTTGTTGTTTTGTTGATACTGCTTGCAACAGGTGAGCATCAGCTGCTGGTCAACGACAACAATTGCTAATTGCAACTGGTTCGATGCTGCCACAAGAAATGTAATTGCATTCAGCTAGCTGCCACAGCAGCAACGGCAGCCAGCAAAATTGCCGCATTGCAATCAACAATTGCTGGCGATTAAGTCATATATGCGACAAGGCAATGGTCAGCGGCAGCAGCGGCAGCCACAGCATCTAAACTGAAGATCAAAAGGAACACACTCTGTCTGTATGTGTGTGTGTGTGTGTGTGAGTGTGTGTGTGTGTGTGTGTGTGGGGCAGACTAGTGGGCTGGTGGAGAGGAATTGCGGGCGTCTTTTGCCGGTAAATCATGCAGCCAGCAAGCTGCGAACAGTCGCGTTGTCTATTTTGGTTGCTGCCACTGCGAGGCACAACAAGTTGTTGTTGCAGTTGCGGCTCTTGTTGTTTCTATCATTGTCAAGTGTGCACAGTGGAGCAAGCCTATTGTTTTATATTAGAAACGTATTCAAATTTTATTCTATTCTGGGGATTATTTTCATTAATTTTTAAATGCTGCAAGTAAAAGAATATTAATATTTATATATATTATTTATCTGCAGAAAAGAGAGATATTATTTGATATATTTATTAATATTTTTTACATATTTATTTGTATAATATTTTTGTGTATTTTTTACCATTTTTGAACCCATTAAAAATTGGAAAAAATGCAAAGCAGGCAGAAGTAAGCAACTCCGATCCCCTAAAATATATATATATTCTTGATCAGCCCAGTCGATTTATGCGTCTTTCCTTCTATGTATATATCCATTGATCTATCTGTATATTTGCCAGAACTGCAAGATTTTTTTAATAAAACCGAAATTAAAAGAAATAAACCCAAAAACCAAACACGTTTTGCACATATTTTATAGATTCTGGGCACGAAACCAAAATAATTGAAGTGTCATAAAAAGAACTTGATTTGAAATAATATTATTAAACAGTAAATGGAACTCATTTGCGATAGTTTCAGATGACTGTTTCTGTTTTTAATTCCAGCTTTAATATTTCAAATTATAAGCAAAACTGCTCCAAACTGAAATCATCGAGAATATTTAAAGAGAAGATTTAATTTAAATTGTATATTATCATAACTGTTGTGTTAACAGATTTGATCAGCCGAACTCGGCAAATTGAGATATATTTTTGATTGACATCGACACTCCAAAATCATGTTGTCAATTTCCAATTTCCAATTTCCATTCAAAACTATGACATGAATAAATATTTATACAAATATTCAAGTTATGAAAGCAGAATTTTATAGAATTTGTCGTTTGTCGTTTATTTATTTTGTGTGTCTCGCAACCGCTTTCTAAATGCATAAGTTGTTCATATGCTAATCTATATATATGTGTCTATATATATATATATATATAATTTCATGTCGATTTTATTGACAGACATCGCAAGTGATCAGGAAGATAATGGCGCCTGCTCGCCGCTGACAACGGCGACACCGGCCAGCGCCAGTGCTGGGAATAGTCCCTGCCCCAGCCGCAGTCCGCGGCGCCACAGCGACGACGACGACGAGGTGGCTGGCGAAGGGCAGCTGCTACACGTGGCAGACAGCAAGGAGGATAAACAGGATAAGCCGGGCAAGCTTAAGGAGAGCGTTGAGCAAATTGAGAATCAAACAGAGGCGATCAACGAGGATCACAATCATAATAACAGCAGCAACCACAATAACAACAACGATAGCGATAACGATAACGATAACGATAACGTTGACGATTGCGATAACGATAACAACAAAGTCAAGGTCATGACAAAGCCGCCCGAGGAACACGAGACGAACGCGAACGCGAACTCAAACTCATCGTTGCCCAATTCACCAACCGCTGCCACATCCAGCATGGAGGAGCCACAAAAGCAACTCGATGTGGACGTTGAGATGCCGCAGTCGGAGCACGAGAAGAGTCCAGCGACGCCGCCGGTCAGCAATGCAACAGCCGCAACAGCAGCAGCAGCAACAGCAGCGGCAGCAGCAGCAGCAGCAGCCCAACAATTTGGGGCAACACCCGTCACACTGGAGGCGATACAAAACATGCAGATGGCAATCGCACAGTTTGCGGCCAAGACAATTGCCAATGGCGCCTCCGGTGCGGACAATGAGGCGGCCATGAAGCAGCTGGCCTTCCTCCAGCAGACGCTCTTCAATCTGCAGCAGCAGCAACTCTTTCAGATTCAGCTCATCCAGCAGCTGCAATCGCAGCTGGCCCTCAACCAGGCCAAGCAGAGCAACGAGGACGACGCCGACGAGGATGTCGATGTGGAGCCCGAGGAGCGAGAGGATGGCGAAACGGATACCTATGAGGAGGAGGAGCGCATTGCCGACATGGAGTTGCGACTGAAGGCCGAGGCTCGCATGGCCGAGTCCAAGGCGCGCCAGCATCTCATCAATGCAGGAGTTCCGCTGCGTGAACGTTCCCGTTCCCGTTCCCCTTCCCGTTCCGGCTCCCCCTCGCCCAGCGCCTCGGCAGCAGCGTCGCCGGCTGTCTCCCTGAAGCGCAAGCGGGGCGAAGATGCCGGCGCCAGGCCGGGTGGTGGTGCTAAGGCTTTTGGCCAGCCGCAGGAGAGCGCCCAGGATGCGCTGTCCAAGCTCAAGGAGATGGAGAATATGCCGTTGCCCTTTGGCAACGATTTGGCCTCCAGCATCATAACGAATCACGATGATCTGCCCGAGCCGAACTCCTTGGATCTGCTGCAGAAACGGGCACAGGAAGTGCTCGACTCGGCCTCGCAGGGCATCCTGGCCAACAACATGGCCGATGACTTTGCGTTCGGGGACAAGTGCGGCGAGGGCAAGGGTCGCAATGAGCCCTTCTTCAAGCATCGCTGCCGGTACTGCGGCAAGGTCTTTGGCTCCGATTCGGCGCTACAGATCCACATCCGATCTCATACGGGCGAGCGACCCTTCAAGTGCAACGTCTGCGGCAGTCGGTTCACCACCAAGGGCAACCTCAAGGTCCACTTCCAGCGGCATGCCCAGAAGTTTCCGCACGTGCCGATGAACGCGACACCGATACCCGAGCACATGGACAAGTTCCATCCGCCGCTGTTGGATCAAATGTCCCCGGACAGTTCGCCCACACAATCGCCAGCGCCGGCATCCGGCCAGGCGTCGGCCAGCTCAACGTCCGCTCATCCGCCAGCGATGTCTTTTCCCGGCCTGCAGGGCCTCTATCGTCCGCCCATGGAGCTGCTGAAGTCACTGGGTGCGGCGGCTGGCAGTACGGCCGGACTGCCGCATCCCTTCTTCCCCCAGATGCCCGGACTGGGTGCGGCTCTCAAGCACAGCCAACAACAGCAGCAGCAGCAGCAACAGCAGCAGCAGCAGCAACAGCAGCAGGTTAGTCAGGAAATGCCCACAGATTTGCGCAAATCCTCTGGTCCCAGTTCACCCCACGACGAGGAAGACGATGATGATGATGATATGACAGCTGTGCGGTTGCCGGTCAAAGCGGAGCTGCTCGAGGAGGAGAAGACGGAGCCGGAGACGGCAGCAACGTCCGGCGAGTGTGCCGACATGGAACCAGAGCCAGAGCCACTGCCACTGGAGGTGCGCATCAAGGAGGAGCGCGTCGATGAGCTTGAGGAGCAGGAGGAGGAGCAGCAGCAGCAGCAGCGGGAGCGGGAGCAGCAGCAGCAACAGGAAACGCCTTCCAATCGCACACCGACAGCCTCGCCGAAGAACCCAGTGTCTGCGACGCCGCCACTGATGCAACGACATCATCACCAGCATCACCAGCATCATCATCATCAGCATCATCATCAGCATCATCAGCAGCAGCAACAGCAGCATCATCATCATCATCATCATCCCGCCCAGCAGCACCACCATATGCCCGGCTATCCACCGGTGGTGCAACCGATTCAACCACCAGCAATAATGCACGCCCAGTGCTCGCCCGGCTCCCATTCGCATCTGGACCAGCTGCCGACACCGGGCCAATTGCCGCCAACGATGCCGCATCGCGAGGATTTCTTTGCCGAACGATTCCCCCTCAATTTCACCACAAAGACACTCTCCCCCGAGCACCACTCGCCGATCCGCTCGCCAGCTGGCCATGCTCATGCCCACATTCCGCGTTCGCCCTTCTTCAATCCGATCAAGCATGAGATGGCAGCGCTGTTGCCACGCCCACACAGCAATGACAACTCGTGGGAGAACTTCATCGAGGTGTCGAACACGTCGGAGACGATGAAGCTCAAGGAGCTGATGAAGAACAAGAAGATCAGCGATCCCAACCAGTGCGTCGTCTGCGATCGCGTCCTCTCCTGCAAGAGTGCCCTGCAGATGCACTACCGCACCCATACCGGCGAGAGGCCCTTCAAGTGCCGGATCTGTGGACGCGCCTTCACCACCAAGGGTAATCTAAAGACGCACATGGCTGTGCACAAGATTCGCCCGCCAATGCGGAATTTCCATCAGTGCCCCGTCTGCCACAAGAAGTACTCGAATGCGCTGGTCCTCCAGCAGCACATCCGGCTGCACACGGGCGAGCCAACGGATCTGACGCCCGAGCAGATTCAGGCGGCCGAGATTCGTGATCCGCCGCCCTCAATGATGCCCGGCCACTTTATGAATCCCTTTGCAGCGGCTGCTTTTCACTTTGGTGCCATGCCTGGCGGTGGTCCGGGCAGTCATAATCCCGGTGCGGGTGCGGGTGCGGCTGGCATGTCGGGTGCTCCGCACAATGGCGCCTTGGGCTCGGAGTCGTCGCAGGGTGATCTCGACGACAACATGGACTGTGGCGATGGCGATGATTTCGACGATGCCTCCTCGGACCATCTCTCCAACGATCCGGCGTTGGGCGATGAACGTCCGCGTTCCGGCGACGACTTCAAGTCGCTGCTCTTCGAGCAGAAGCTGCGCATCGATGCCACCGGTGTGGTCAACATCAACAGTCATCATCCACACTCGCATCATCAGCACTCGCGTCCCCGATCCGCTGCCAGCAATGCCAATTCGATTGGCTCCGCCTCCGCTTCACCCTCCGCGCCCGCCAGTCCCAGTTCGCAGCCGAAGCCGAGCTGTTCGCCGGTTCGATCCGTCTCGGAGGCATCGCAGGGCGCACTCGACTTGACGCCACGTGCCGTTGCACCTGCCCCCTCGCAGCCACTTGCCACCACGTCGCGCTCCCCGCCCCCGCCCAAGGAGAAGACAGTGAGTCCGCTGAGCCAGCAGTCCACTCCAGCACGCAGTCCCAATGCCTCCGTCGCCTCCGTCTCCGCCTCCGCCTCTGCCGCCGTGTCTGCCTCGCAGCTGCTCTCCTCGCAGCTGGCACCGTCTGTGGGCATTGATTGTTTGCCGCCCGGCTTGCAGCATCATCTGCAGCAGCAGCATCAGCATCTGATGCAGCAACAGGCGGCGGTGGCAGCAGCAGCGGCTGCCCAACATCATCACCATCAGATGCAGCAACATGCCGCCGCCCTGCATCAGCATCAGGAGCAACTGCGTCGCGAGGCGCAGGAAGTGCAACAGAAAGCGGCAGCTGCGGCGGCAGCGGCTGCTGCCCAGCGTCAGACATCGCCACAGCCTCCGACGCGTGCCGGGGAATCACCTGGCGGTCCACCCGGCGGTGGTCAGCCCAATCCGTTGATCGGTGCCCGACCGCCATTCGGCATGTTCCCCAATCTGCCCATCTTCCCGCCGGCCACCACCCAGAATATGTGCAATGCCATGAATCAGATTGCCCAATCCGTGATGCCAGCGGCACCGTTCAATCCGCTGGCATTGAGTGGGGTGCGGGGCAGCACCACCTGCGGCATCTGCTACAAGACATTCCCCTGCCACTCGGCGCTCGAGATTCACTACAGGAGCCACACCAAGGAGCGGCCCTTCAAGTGCAACATCTGCGATCGCGGCTTCACAACTAAGGTAAGTCCGAGACAGAATTATTGTTGCAAGAATACAAAATAATATCTAGATTAATTAGGAAAAAATAAAATTAATTTAGAAAGAATTTTAGATTTTTCCAAGAAACCAGTAGAATATTTGCAGTTTGTTTATTTTTTAAATTGCTCACAATTTCATAACAAGTTTGAAGGCAATAAAGAAACATACAAATATTTATCTAAACATATTCATAAATATATATAAAATATTTTTGAAAAGAAGAAATAAATCATGTTTAGGATTATCAAGTGCTTCCACATCTAAGAAATTTCAAATATTTACAAAAACAAAAATCCACTCATAAATAACATGAATATAAATCATACAAATTAGGCAAAATCATTAGAAGTAAAATATTCTTCTAGTAAAATAATACTTGCAGGGAGGTTTTTTCTCTGAATTTCTGAAGGAAGATAGTAAAAAATAAACACTTTTATCGAAATATATTCATTAAAAATAGAAATTATTTTTGAAAAGCAGAAATATCACATTTTTTAAGATTGTCGATTAAAATCAAGTGAAGCGTTTTCACTTCTAAGAAATTTAAATATACTTTTAAAGACAAAAATCTCTTCCAATATTAGAAAATATTAAAATAAATTATGACCATAAATATGACAAATCACTAGAAATCAAATCCAAAAATCAGAATAATATTTGTATATATTTTTTATTTTTATGAATTATATATATATATAGCGATAGATATAGATATAGATATAGATATAGCGATTATATGTCCATTAAAAATATAAACTAAATATAAAAGGCAAAATAAGATATTTATTTGGATTTTTGATTAAGCTCAGGCGATTCTGCTCCTCACAAATTGAAAATATTTACAACAAGAAATGCTTCAAGCGATTCAAGTGAATTTGATTTAAGAGTTATCTGATTAATTTGTGTCAAAAGGGATAACCTAACGCCTTTCTTTCTGCTCTCTCTCATTTAATTTTGTTGCAGGGCAACCTCAAGCAGCACATGCTGACACACAAGATCCGCGACATGGAGCAGGAGACCTTCAGAAATCGAGCTGTAAAGTATGTAAGTCTTCCAATGCAACACCAACACCACACAAAACACTCAAATCTATTTTATTATTTTAAAATATATACAACAAATGCAGTGAAATGAAAATGCGATCCATGCTAATATAGAAATCGTGAAAATTTTTATATATTTTCTTATAGATGAACGAGTGGAGCGATGAACGCGAATAATTAACTTAGTTATCGATGATGAAGAAGAACAATCCAAATATGTATCAGCCATTGGCCGTGACAATAGACTCTCGCAACAACCAATATGATCTCATGCAGTGTTGTGAAGAGGTGCAAAAAGAGTGTCGACAACGCTGCGCTGGAAGCGGGAAGTTGGAAGCTGGAAGCTGGAACCCGAACCCGAACCCGAACACGAACCCGAAGCCTCACACATAAGGTAGTTCAAGAGCAAAAGTACGAAAACCCATCAAAAAGAATCATTAAAACACACAAAAACATCGCATATACAAACAATACTTAAAATTTATAAATTGTTGCCCACAAAATTATTATTTGATTTTGTTATGTGTTATGGGGGAGGGGGGCAGGGGGCAGGAGCGATGCTTGGCTGCCTGTGAGTTCTTTCATGATTTCTCTCCCATAAACAAATGCTAAAGAAATCATCAGAGAGAGAGAGAGAGAGGGAGAGAGAGAGAGGGGGAGAGAGAGAGGGAGAGGGACACACACTAAATAAAGAATTAAACTAAACTAAACTGGCATGAAACGTATCCAAAGATGCATCAAAAGCAATTTTCCAGTTTAACAGAGGCCGTTGAAAAGCCGCTGGAGTGCTTTGAAATGAGACTGATAGCGTTTCAGGCTAATTACCTAATAAAAAAAAATATATATATATATATATATACATATATATGTATATGTATGTGTAATTACAATATTTGCAAAAAGAATCGGAATCATAAAATATGAAATGGAATCCAAATCGAAATCAGCTGAAATCTAAGGCGTAGTAAAATCAAAATTCGAATTTAAATTAATTTTAAGCTATGTTTAATACTAAACACTAAACATTAGGCGATAAATAATGAATATAGTATATATCTCTATATATCTATATATATATATATGCATATGCATTTATGTGTATATGATAACTAAGTCCACACATATTCAAATATATATATTTCAAATGTGCAATAATAATATGACACGCTATCAATTTAGTCTGGCTTTTGTTTCCTACGTTCTTATTTTTAATCTCTTGTAAATAATACTAAACGCAATAAATCCAACCAATTTGCTTTGCTTCGAAAATATAGTTGTAATAATAATAATGCATAAATAAATAAATAATAATAAAAAAAAACGAGAAATTGTGATACTAAATGTTAAATTGTTGGCCGATACAGCTGGTGGAGCCAAGTTGATGCAAAATGCTTTCCATATCACTTATAACAACTGGCAAACTATTGTAAAGAAAAAAACAAAATACAAAATACAAAAAATTCAAAACTAAAAAAAAAAAGTATAAAGATATATATTTAACATTCATAGTTAATTTAGTTGGTAGTGCAACTTAAGGCGATTGTCAAACAAAAAAAAAAGAAAAGAAAGAAGATATATATATATATATATATATATATACATATATGTATATGAAGTGTAATCTAATAATTTCGCAAAACCATTTAATTAATTAGCTTAGTATGTTAGTTAAGTTGACGACAGGCAAACATAAATTACCATATACACATAAATCATACAGATACAAATGTATCTCAATCTGTTTGTAAGCATAGTCTCATAATTTATTACACAAAAAATAAAAAAAAAAGAAAAGAAAAGAAAACAGAAACAGAAACAAAAACAAAAACAAGAAAGAAAAACCATAAAGCAAACGAAATACAAATAAAAAGTATACAAAGTAACAAATATATGTATTTAAGTTATGAAAAATTAATAAACAAAGTTGACTTTTTATTTTGGCCACCCGACCCGATCCATGTGTTGACTTCAACCTCGCTTATCATGATCGGCATGGATGTTCTGGGAAAAAAAAAACAAAAAAAAAAAAAAAACAAAAAAGAAGCGTTGAAATTTCGTGGTAAAAGGCCATGGACCCCTCAGTTTTCGATAATCAAATATACGAATACAGCGGTGCAAGTGTGGGCCACGTTAAGATATTGTAATAAAAATGATTAGTCAAGTTTATTATCGTCATAATCTTTTAATTCGAAATCGAAACGGAATATTGATAGCCTATCCAACAGTTGGAAAGAGAGCTGGCTCAGAGCCGCTAACTGCTAACTGCTAACTGCCAACTGCCAACTGCTGACTGCTGACTGCTGACTGCCAACTGCTGACTGGATCTGGATATAGATGCGAAGCAGCAGGGAAATATTTTTATTACCTTTTAACATTCAACATTTTTGCTGCCTAGTTTTTGGTTGTTGTTGTTGCTGCTGTTGTTGTTGTTGTATTCCCATCGTTTTTGTTTTGTTCTCTAAATATTATTTTGCTTTTATTTATTCGTTTGTGCTGTGACTCGGTGCCAGTCGCTATCTAGCCGGCAATCCGGTCACTTTTGGCTTGCCAGCTCTGTTTTTTAGTCGTTAATCAAACATTTCTCGTTGACAATGCTATGTCATATTTTTAAAGACGAGCACCCGCTGTGTGTGTGTGTGTGTGTGTGTGTGTGTGTGAGTGTGTTTGAGTGTGTGTTTGAGTGTGTTTGAGCATTAAAGTGAATGTTTTGTCTTTGACTTAAATTGTGTGATTGATTTTTAACTGGTTTCATTGAGTTTGAAAACAAAAGGCTGACCAAATTTTAAATATTTATTTTATATATTTATAGATACAGCCGAAAGTCAAGGTTAGTGCTCGTCTTCTTTAAATAACTAGAATAACATAAATGTATTTTTATTTTTTTTTAATTAATTGAAATATATAATTAAATAATTATACTCGGTAAATTAAGTTGGCCTTTCAACAACTCATAGCAGTATTTTCCCTGCTGACAGATATGTTTCAGTCATTCCCGCAATATGCCGACAATAACTAATTACTCAAGATATTTCCCGACTGTTCACAGGTTGTCATCATCACGACTAATATGCATGCCTGAAGATATCTTTCAGGTTCCTGCGATCCGTCGTCGATCCTTTCTGATCTGATCTGTTGCCCCCGTCTGGTGAGGGGCTGCGGCAACCCTTTGGCTTGGGGTGCCATTGTAGCAGAGTCTAAGGGCTGTCAGAGTTTGAGTTGAGTTATTTGCTGGTATCTGACAGACGGTGTTCATGTTAATTTGCTGCGTATAATTGCCGATTACAATTTTGAAGTTGTTTATTTATAAGTTTTAATAGTTTCACCGCATTGCGTGTGTTTTTTTTTTCCCCTCTGTTTTTGGCGGGTTTCGCCTTTACCTTAACGCGTCGCTCGTTAATGGATTTACAGCACGAGACTAACCCAAACACCCGGTTAAATGGTAAATGTCTCATTTATGTTGCTTATAAAATGGCATAAAATTTTACTGGCCAAATAAAGTTGGCCGTTACTGGCTTAGCTTTTCAAGCTAACTGAGCTCAGAAGCAGCAGCAGCAGCAACAGCGGCAACATCACCAACAATAATAATAATAATAACAACAATAACAGCGACTACAACAAGAATCGCCTGATAACTATTAAGATACTACTACGACACACTATTGCTGCCTTATTCGGATTGGGGGCTCGTTCTCTGGCAAATCCTTGGAAAGCGTTGGCAATAAATGCAAAAATCCTTACAAATAATATGAGAATGGTTATGGTCGCTGTTTCAGCTTATCGCAGGCATAAAAATACACACCCACACCAACACACACACACACACCAACACACACACACACACACAGCATAACAATCTAAACATGGAAAAATTGCACAAATTGCGCCGCTTGGTTTTTTCGCTTCTAAACAGCAGCAGTAAATGGGCCCCACAATCCGACAGATAGTCGACATTGGGCCGTGTCATCATCGTGGCTGATTTACAGTGAGCTCGAAAGTATATGCACGCTTGTAAATTACGGATTGTTTTATTGTCGCACTGCTAGACAATTATGCATGCCATCTATTTATATATACACATTTTGGCTTGAATTCAATTTGTGCTTTAAGGCAGTAAATGATTAATGCATATTAATTCCATCTCTCTTATATATATTTAAGATGAATAATAAATAATAAAGAACAATTGGTTTTCGTGTTGCTAAAATCTTAGGCTTATTATTGAAGACACTAGTTTAATAGGAAAAATATATATGCATCTATTTATTGGAAATATGTTAAAATATGACATTTTTCTAATATCAAATTCAGATTTAGATTAAAGTTTTTTCTTATCCCTTTTATTGAGTTTTTACAGTTATTCACCTACATTAAATAGTTGATATATAATTTTAAAAATTATATATAAATAAATATTGAAATTATATTATAAATGTTAATTTTCGTAAATCTTCTACTTCATATTAAAATCAGGTTTTGGATAAAAGAATTGTTTTCTTATGCCTTCTGCAAAGTTTCTTATTATTTTTCGCAATTTTGTAAACTCCTCAGATGTACCATTTATACGATTTGTCATTTATTCGATTTGTTTGCGGCCATTGTTCCACTGTGCCACTAGACAAAATGCCAAACAACAACAATCACAAACACAGACAACACTTCAATACGAAAAATCTAACGATTTGTTTGCACTTTTATTATTTCCTGCTGCTGCTGTTGCTGCTGCTGCTGCTGTTGCTGTTGCTGCTGAAATTGTCACAAAATAAAAATAACAACAATCCAATCCATACCATTCCATTCCTTTCGGATTCATTGGCATTGGGCACACACAGAAACCAAAAATCAAGCGGAATATGCGATGCATTTGGTGGGCTACCTTCCACCCCGTCCCCGCCCTCGTCCCCGTCCCCGCCCTTGTCCCCGTTCCCGTTCCCGTCCCCGCCCCCATCCACGGTTAAGCTCCTTAATGGTGTTTGGGGGTATCCGTATCTATCTATCTGGCAGTGTCAGTTTGGCACATCATTTGGCCGACACACAATGGCAGCGACTGCCTGCCACCGTTTGAGTCGCCGCCAAAGTTGCGCTTGCATTTTGACGGCGGCAGATTCGGACGCAACTGGATGGATATGGATATGGTCACTTATCAGCCTGACTGCCTTTGAGTCGAAGTCGGAGTCCGAATCTTGGCTGGCGTTTGACATGCGCTCGCATTTATGCAACATTATGCACAGGATTAGTTGACAGAGCCGAGTCCGCCTTAAGCCAACATTCTCGTTCTCATTCTCAATCCCGTTCTCATTGTCTTTGGTTGAGGCACGTGTTGGCGCGGCGGTTGCTGGGTGGGCGTGTCATTTGCAACTGTTTGTGTTTGGGTAATCGATACGATCATAATATTGCCCAGCCAGATTAATTGAGCTTGCGTCTCCACAGTTTTATTCGTGTGGCATATTGCATTTGGTTTTTATTTGCGGTCGCTCATGCAACACATTTATTTATGTTTGCGTGCTTAGCCACGGCACACTTTTGGCTGGTATTAACCATATTCTGCGATAAATAAAGCAAACGTCTTTGTGCCTCTTGCTGGTGGGAAATAATCCACAGCTCTTGTGTTGTACAAATTTAAGTTAATGCCATATTTATTGGTGCTGCACAAAGCGATTGTCAAATTGCAGCATTTTTTTTTAACACCATAAAAGTCTAAATTCTGGTTTAAAGTTGCTTGGGAATAAACAAACCGAACAATGGCTTGTTAGGCATTTACTGAAATCACTTAATGATTCAACTTAGGCATATGTATATATATATATATATATAAATATATATGAAAGTGTTGAATTTAAGATGTGAGTCAAAGTTATAACTTGGCTGGCAACATTGCGTTTGCCAATGGAAAATGATGAAGCATAATTCGAAACGCCCCCGAGGGCGTTGACCAAATGAATGGCTAAGACGGTGTGAGTGGGAGTGGCAAGGGGGCAACTGAAGCAACTAGCTTTGATAGTGGAATTGTGTGTGGCAGTCAACGCGATTTGTTGCTTGGCTGCATCGCTTTGCCGCCCACACAGCCAAAAGCGAGCGAATAAAGACAGAGGAGAAAGAAAAACGCTCAAGCAATTTTTGCCAGGCACAAAATGACTTCACTCCAAGCCAGCAGATAGAGAGAGAGAGAGAGAGAGGGGGAGAGGGAGAGAGAGAGGGAGAGGGAGAGAGGGAGAGAGAGATGCAGAGCAGCGTTTACAGTTTTAGATGGAGTACAGTTTGTACAGCTTCAATAATACCCGCAATCCCAGCAGCAATTTTGAAAATTTCAATCCCAAGTCTCTACACGATACTCTGTTGCCTGCTCAATTACATTTGCAGTGATTTGTTTGCTGCACTCGGGCGGGGTTGGGTTGCCGTTGCCAGTGTTTTGGTTGCCACTGCTGCAATGCTGATGATGGGTTTCCCATTGAGTCGATCTAATTTCTCATGGCGGAATCATCGATTCATCGTTTTGCGTTGTCCTGTAAATAACTGCAGCGGCCAAAGAAGTGAAGTGAACAACAACTGCTAAATCCAAATAGCCATACAGTCAGATAGTCACCCAGTCACCCAGTCAGTCAGCCAGTCAGTCAGTCAGTCAGCTAGTCAGTCAGTTGTTGACGTGTCTACTACTAGCAGCAGGCATCAGGCAGCAGTCCCCTCTCTCTTTTGGCAGCCCCAGCAGCCCAATCAATCCATTTTCAAACCACTTTGCTCCACTACCATTCAGCCACCCAACAACCCATCCAGCATCCATCCACCGGTCGTGTTTTAATGCCAAATCTAAGCGATTCAAATATATTTTCCCCTGATTTGGGAGCAAAAACGCGGCATAATTGCCGTTTTGTTCGTTTGCTAGTGCAGCAAGAGTGAGACAGAGACAGAATGATAGAGAAAGAGGGAGAGAGAGAGACAGAGATAGAGAGAAACAGGGAGAGAGAGAGCAGGGGGCGCTAAACGGAGCCGGAGAATTACCAAAAGGGGGAGCAACAAACAGAAATTGCACAATTTAAATAGCCAATATATGTACATGCATTTGTGTGTGCGGTTGTGTGTGTGTGTGCGGTTGTGTGTGTGTGTGTGGTTGTGCCTGTGTGTGTGTGTGGTTGTGTGTGTGTTGTCGTTTTTTTTTGTAAAGGCGAGTGTTGGGTCAAATCAAAAAATCACAACAAAATTACTCGCTTGTCATGAAATTTGCCTCGAATTTTTCTTTTAATGCCCTGCACACAATAAAATGTTTGAAGCGGGTATATTAGCACGCACGTGCAAGACTTAATGTTATTAATAACTTGTGTTAATATCTCAGACTATATTATATGTTTTTTGTTGTGCATTGTATATTTGTATACATTTAGCTTCATTTATTTAAGGTGAACTAAAATCAGTTCACGGATGTCGTCAATATATCTTCAAACTTGATTATAGGGTATCTGTAAGTGTGCCAATCCGACTCTCAGGACTCTGCTGTTGCTACGAATGCAAAACGTTTTGCCATTTTGTCTTTGTCTTCCCTGCGTCTCCCGCTCAAACAAGATGAGTGCAAAGTGCCTATATGCTGCGGAATTATTTTTCTTTCTTTTTTTGTTTTGTTTTTGTATTTTGGACATTTTTTTTTATGTGAGTATAATTTGAATTTACAAGCAGTGGGACGCTTACCGTTATGTGAAACATTGAAGCACAGTAGAGAAACATTTTTGAATTAATTTGTTAAGTAGCCGTTTGCAAAATATACATGATAAATTAAATAAAAAAATAAAACAAAATAATTAAAAGACACACTTAATTTTTATTAATGCATAATTAAGATAATTAACTTAAGAATACATTTCAGATATATTTTCATTGAAAACTCTTTTTATTTTCATTACAAACACATTTCAAATATGTGTTACATATTATTGAGTTAGTTTTCCATTAGTCTTGCACCACTGTGCACTGTGCCGTTTGCAATCAACGTGACGTATGAGTGTTTGGTTGTTTGTCAGCTACGAGTTTGCTGTTCGTCCGTCCAAACTTGAACTGGGGGCCGAGTTGAGTTTTGCTTTTGAGTCAGTGAAATCTGGGTGAGTGCGGCCCCAAAACGATTCCGGGCGGAATATGCAATTATGTATTTTTAAGTTCATGTTTTAACAATTGCAAACTTTTCTCTTTGCCTCTCTCTCTGTCTCTCTCTCTCTCTCGCTGTCTCTCTCTCTCAGTCTGTCTCTCTCTCGTTGCGGTTGTTGTTTTGTGGCTGTTCGCATTTGCGCCCAATTGCTGTAAATATAAAATTGCAGCAATTTTCTATGGCTTGGCTAGATTGGAGCTCGACGACGCGGATACCGCCTGCTTGCTGCCTGCCACACAAGTCTAGACTCGAGAGTCGAGACAGCAACTCGGGTGGCTTGAGTTGTAGGCCCGTGTTTTTAGTACTCGACTAACAACCGCCCTGTGGGTGGCAGCGGGCCCAGTTATTATGAATTGCGGCAAATTGCAGCGCAACGGCAAAATGGCGACGGCTCAAATTGAACTTCAATTTCAAGTTAAAGTTCTACAACGATTATGGCCAATTGCGCAATTGCGATGTGATTTGGGCGGCCTTATGGAAGATGTGTAAACAGCAACATTAACTTAAACTGTCAAACGGCGGCACGAGTGTGTGATTGCCGCTAACTTAATTGAGTTGGCCCGGACACACCTCTTAATTGATGTGAGCGCCAACTCAGTCGTACATACAAATAGCCACAAAATCAACAGTTAGCCGAAAAAAAAAAACAAAAAAATGCATTGAAAGCAAACCGGCAACAAATACACAGAGAGTAGCCTCCACACAGCCACTGCTGCCTCTGACTGAGACTCTGACTGAGACTGAGACTCTGACTGAGACGGAGACTCTGAATTGAGACCCGGGGCACAGTTGAGAGTGTTGCCTATCCCAGCCAAACAAACAAACAAAAGACATCTGCTCAGCTCACAAGGTGTGCGCGATTTTATTTGGTGTCAACTACAAAATAACAACAAAATGCTTTGCACTCTCATGAGTCTGTTTGTTTTTTAGCTGCTATCGGAAAACGTGATTGCTGCTGTTTTTTATTTTTGCGCTGATTGTTGCTGTGTGTTTACAAAAGTTGTAAAGTTACAGCTGTTGTTGTAAAGTGGCTACTGTCTTAACCAATTATTAACTAAAGCTGCACGTTAACACTACTATTAAGTTTTTATCTGAGAATATTAAAAATATATCTAGTAAATATCGACAGATATATAACTATATAAAAATCTGTAATTTACTTGAACACATATAAAAATCGAAATCAATATTATTATTTGCAGAGCTGAGTGTCTAGTTGCTACTGATATTATTTGTGTAATTAATTGTTAAATTTATGTTAGTTTATATTATCTAATAAATAAATATAAATAACAAATAAATGTTGTTCATTGTTTAGTAACCTCTTTGAATAATTTAAGTATGCTTTTCTATTTATTTGTTTTATATAAACTCCAATATATTTCGAAACTTAAGAATATATTCTTAAATGAAGTCCAATTATACAAGAATGGAGAGCTTTAGCAGTTTTTTTTTTTTTGTTTATCTAACTTTCATGTTAATTTTAATTTTGAAAACGCTTTCTTGTTTAGAGAATTGGCATGTAGATCCTACTTTGAGGTCAAATTAAAGGTTAAAGAATTCAGAATGAAAAACTCTTAGAACAACAACTATAATTTTGTTTTTGGAATTCGCACAGATCAACAAGGACTTCAAATTAGCCATAAATTAGAAGAAGACGCAAACTTGATTTTCGAATTGCTCAGTGCAATAGAAATGCATTTTTCGCTTGAGAATGAATGTGTTGCTCAATGAAAGCGCAAGTCCATTGTTTTGTAGGATAATATTTACTTGCAATAAAAGGCGTATACACAAATACATATATACATATGCATATATGTGCAACATACCGAATCGATTAATGATTATTGCAAGTAGCTGAATGGCAACCGGAATGAGACGAATTCGATGAAAAACGCGAATTACTGCAGCAGCCAATAATAAAAACAAACAACAAATCGCACATTGCAATAAAAATCGGTTCACAGATCAATATCAATGTGTGTGTGTGTGTGTGTGTGTGTATATATATGTGTATATGTGTAGAAGATCTCTGCAAACAGCAGACATGTAATTTAAATTGTATATTGTGTGTGTGTTTTTGTGGGGAACAACATATTCGTAATCGATCCAAAATGGAATGCGTACAGAGTTTGAAGTTGATTGTTTTGCGCAGCAATTGAAGGTTTAGGTTTTTTTGTCCGCCGACCTCAGCAGCAGCGGAGATGATTTTGCAATTTTTTGTGAATGAAAAGAATTTAGTGAATAAAATTCCTGACCGATTTGCATGCCAAATTCCTAGCACTTGTCGATTTCGAATGCAAATGCAACGTTTTGTTTTTTTTCTGACGCATTTCAAATTAGGCTCAAATTAAAAAACCAAAATACGAATGGCAAGCTTTAGTTTTTTTTTTATGGATTTCATTACATTGTTGAGGCAGCTCTTGAGATCCTTTATGTGAATGTAAAAAATATTGCAAATACATAGTCAATGAGACGAAGGCACCAGTTGCCGACCCACTCCTCCTCCACACACCCAACCAACTGAGTACTTGTCTGAATTGGCAAACGAAATGCATTTTGTAGACATTTTGTTTGTTTGAGTCAATGTCCGGCATTTGCAAAGTTTTGTTTTTGAAGGCAACTGGACGAGTTTTTTTTGTTAGTTTTTTTTTTTTAGTTTTTTATTGACGATAGAGCTGAGGCTGCAACTGCGACTGCAACTGCCGCCGGCACCGATAACAAATCGCAGATACATAATTAAATTACAGCGTTTTAATTTCTGTAATTAGTCACGACTTTTGTCGCAGCGCACTCTGTAACTGGCAAGGGAGTGGGTAGGCTGAGGGGCTGAGGGGGAGGGGGAGGTGGTGGTGGGGTGGATTGTGGAGGGTCTGAAACTAACCCATGGCGGCGCCAAGAAGCTACGAGCCAATGAATTCAAATTAAAGCACATTTGCATCTAAGCAATCGTATCTGTATCGACTACCAGCTACAAGACATTGGCTGACTCGACGCCAGCCAACAACAACATTTATTCGATCTCAGTGCGTTGATATACATACAAATATATATATATATATATACATATATATGTATTCCAGAAAACCGGATTTCTATCCATAGACCTTAGTTAGCAATCGAATCACCAAAATGATCTATTTAATACGAGCGTGGGCCATAAATTGTTGCCGCTGAAACCAAAATATGCAATGTATTTTGACTTTTGCCTTGCGTGTTGTGCGACTGCTCGAAGAAGACATAATGAGGAATGAGGGATGCGGTTGGGGCTGCGGTTGGGGTTGCGGAGCTTGGCAGGGGCTGGGGCCTGTGCGACTTGCTGACTGCGCGTGCGCATTCACATATAAATTAAAGAAACGTCACACATTTCGCACACACATTTCGCACACACACTCGACACACACACTCGACACACACACTCGACACTCGCTCGCCTCACTTGATTCATGAAATATGCGAATTCGAATTCGAATGCAGCAACAAGTCACAAGCAGCTAAAAGTGGCTCAAAGCCGGCCACCACAGCACCACCAACGGTAGTCACATGCTCGTCTTAATCATCATCATCATCGCCATCATCATCGTCATCATCATGATCATCATCATAGTTGCCATGTAAACTCATTTAGGCTCATTTGAATACAAAAAAAAAAGGAGTAAGAACGAGTCGACATTTGCTAGTCGCATTTATTTAAAAACGCTTACATATATTTCATGCCCACTCCAATTGTGCGACTCGATGCTGTTCTCCAGTGGCAGTTCCCATCCGAAAAAGATTGAAATGGCGGAATGTATCCAGGCAGCTGCGTCGCTTCTCATTGCTACCTATCTGTTCACTGAAACAGTATAATAATATATAATGTAATATATAATATATATTTATTTATATAATTTTCGATTTTTTATATTTATTTATGTAATTTTAACAATATACACACAATGACTTCTGCCAAGTGGGGGAAGTAGAAGAATCTGCAGAACATTTCTTCTGCTTCTGCCCGAAACTAGTCGGAACTGATCCCATTTTAGTTAACAATTTAGGAATTTGAATTGAATAATTAAAACAAAAATTAGAATATTAAATAAACTAAAAGTAAATAGCTCAAAATTAATAGGAATATTTAAGTTATTCAAAATGTAACAAATAAAATGAAATGTAATAAATAAAATATCGGAGGGAATATAAAATGCTATTTTGGTTAACACATTTCAACACCAGCTAAAATTGATCACTAATCGGCATTACAATTATATATGCTATAATTATTATATATTTCTTATTGTTCTGTTGCAAGTCATGTGTTTAAAAGAAAGCTTTTCCCTTAAGTGACAATAATTTAACTCAATTTCCAGTTAACTTTAGTTGTTTTAGATGTAGAAGCTTTCAATTTATTCACTAGAATACAATTATTTTATTATCTCAACTCTACTCCACACACTTCCCCAATGTTTCGGAGAGTAACCAGCTTTCCTATATATATATACATGCCTATCTATATGGTATATATATGTATTTAAGAGGACTGCACTCAAATATTTATAAGTTCATAGGGCCAGGAGTGAACAATTTCGCATTTCACTTTGAGTCTACTTCTAAGTAGCAACAATCTGCGTTAACTTAATGTACAAACTCGTACGTGTGCACATCTGTACATAGTCAGCACATATGTATACATTTATATATATATATATATTTTTTTTTAAATAACAATATGTGAACGCAACAAATTCACATCGGGATATGAAGAAAGTGCTTTCTATACAAGAATGTATATGTATGTATAGTATGTATATATATACAAGTATGCCTTACATATATGTATATATATAAGACATATATATGATATATATATATATATATATATATACAATATATATGTATGTGTTCAGCTTTGAAGTTGGATAACATAAAGGTCAAAAGTTTCTCGATTGCAGTTGAAACTTTTATATGCATTTTTTTTTCTTTCTTTATCAAGCGTGTTACTGCACACAACACGGAACGGTAGACACACACACACACACACACACACACATACACACACACACTTGCATAGCAAGGGCCTTGGTCCTGGCCGTGCCTTGAGTGCGCCATATCCTTTAACTCGCTTTAGCTTCGAAATTTCCACCCAAACGAAAAAAAAGAAAAGTAGTTTTCATATTTTTGGCGATAAGCAATGTTTGTGTGTGATTGCTGTATGCCTGTGTGTGAGTGTGTGTGTGTGTGTGTCCTGCACTTAGCCACCACTAGTCCAGGTGGACCCTACTCGCAATGGGAAATAAACAAAAATAAAAAAGGAAACGAAGGAAAATGGCGAAAGGCGAAAGGAGCAAAAGATTCGCTTTAGCAAATGGCAAAGCACAAATTTATGTAAAAAGATCTGTGATTTATATCAGCAACTGGGGGCAAAACTTTTATTTCTGCCCCACGATTGAGACGACTGCCATTCGCTGCTTTCGCCAAATACACGCCGAGAAAAATACTGTAGAAATTCAAAATATTTTAATCAAAAGCGATCAATAAAGTTAATAACTGTCAACGATTTTTTTTACTATTTTTAGTAAGTATTATATAAACAAAAAATATATATAATTGCAAAATATAAAATGAAATATTGAAACCCTTTCACATTAAATCAATTAATAAAAATAAGTACGAAGTTGTAAATAAAAATAAAATAAAATATGACAAACACATATTTCCAAGTATTTTTTAAATATTGGTTTTAATGTATATTTTTCGATTTTTGTAGCCTGACTTTGGATTATTTCAGTTAAGTGCACGTTTAATTTATGGAATTTTAGTTTTAACGCCACAACTTTTGGCTTCTAATGCTTTACGTGCCACTGTTGTTGTTGTTGTTGTTGTAGTCTCTGTTGTTCTTCTTCTTGTTCTTGTTCTTGTTGTTTTCCAACCGCATGTGGCAGTCAGACGTGTGTGTGTGTGTTTGGCTGTGCCTCCCTCGCAGTAAAGGTGGAGAAGTTGAAACTTCTAACGCACATAAATCAGATGCACTTTCAGCTTTTTCGGGCAACGAAAAAAATAAAATCAAATAGAATGAAAATAAAACGCAGCCGGACAAGGAACCTGCACAACCAAAAATTAGCCAGACGAATTTGCTGGTCTGTGAACCTTAGCTGTATGTGTGTGTATGTGTGTGTGTGTGTGTGCCCAGCCAGACCATATTTGGCCATGGCCTCAAACTGCATCGATTGCAGTTATTTCAGTCATTGGTGGATCTGTAAAAGGATGCGAGCCTGACAAATTGGAGTCATTTGCGTTAAGTATCCCTTTTACATGCGTGTCTGAGCGAACCGTGCCCTTGCTTAATGAAATACGGCCAACGTCAAAATTCAATTAGCCTTCAGCTTCGCAAGATGTGAGATGAAAACACACACACACACACACACACAGCTGTACACACACACACACACTTGCTGGCGCTCATAAATGATGATGACGCCGATGGGCGCATGAAATATAAAGCAATTTTGCTAATTGCCATTAGGAATTTTAGCTCGACTCCCTCCAGCAGCCAAGCCACCCAACCACCCACTCAGCCACCCATTGTACCCACAGCCTGCTCAGTTAATTGAACGACTTGCTCATTAGAGAAGTACGCATAGCTAGAGAAGATTGTGGGCTGGGTTTTTGGGGGATGGGCAGCGCACTGCTAAGGTGGGCAGAGGCAGCCAACCAATACTATAAATTACGCACATAAGCCAGTGTCAGTATCAGTATCAGTATCAGTATCAGTGGCAGTGGCAGTGGCAGATACAGTGCACACGGAGACGAGTATCTGAAAGATACATTCGCTCATATTTCCTAGGGTTAAGCCGAATCAACGATTTGCGATAGCATCGTGCAGAGCAACCAATTTCCCAGCACATCGAACTTTGCAAATCCGCTTTGATCCCCATATGAATGTCATAAAAAATTAAGCGAGAATCGGTGCAGAACTTCAGGCTGGAGCCGCAGCAGTGCCGCATCTGGTCAAATATTATCACAGACTTTGGAAATCCACTTGGATTTGCGTCTATTCTCTATAAGTGTGCATTTAATTTGGTTCAAGTAGACATTCTTTTATTTAAAAAAAAACAAAAAGAAGAAAAGTGAGGCAAGTGGAGGACTTGCTGACAGCTTTTTGTTTGCCTTTGTCTCGCGGCGACACGCGACAAGTGAAGCTGCCCTGAAGTTGCCCTGAAGTTCGCACCCCTCGTTCGAGGGGTTGCGGTCAGGGTGGGTATGGCCGTTTTTTGGGGTGTGGCAGTAGCTTATGTTGTTGCAAATCACAGTGACAAGATAATAAATAAATATCAAAATATGTCATAAAGAGATTTTCAACAACGCCCAACTGACAATGAAGTGGCACAAGTTGGTGGATTGGAGTGTTGGTTTGCCTGGTTGTTTTGTTGGGTGTTTTACTTGCTGCTTTTGCTGGTGTTTGGAAATTGAACATAAGGTGTCGCTTAAAGTGCGAGTGGATTTGTTGTGAATATGTGAAACCGGATTTTTTGCTTACTGGTGTGAACTGAGCGAATAAATGATTCAAACTGTTTACAACAGTTTGCGATTTTAGTAAAACATGCATTTAAATTATGGTCGGGAGCAGGTTATTTATTTTTGTCGTTCGCCTAACAATTTTTTAGCTGCTTACCAGCGAGTTACACAATGTGTTTTTATAACATTTCAAAATGTAGTTACTAGTTGCAATTGATTTATGATCTATATTCACTTAAAAACTGGCCCAAAGTAAGGCTTACAAATTTGGCTACCATTAACTGGATGTGTTTACAAACAAGTATAAATGTTGTTGCGGACCTGGCATATATCCAATTCGATCAATTTACTATTACCATTATTTTAAGCTATTTTCAATTATAAACAACTAAATGAAGTTGTAGTTGCAACTGATTTATGATCCATATTCGCCAAGAAACTATCTGACTCTCATCGCCTTCTGCTGGCATGGCTCAAAATAAGTGTTATAAATTTGACTGCAATCCATCGATGAGTACCTGATATATATCATCTTTAATATATTATCTATCCGTCTATAAAATATTATTTTCTATGTGTAACGATCACTAAATTCCAATTATTTTGTATATTCAATCAGTTAATTGACTAATTTCAATAATTGACCATGAAGTTAAAGATCTGACGATATATGAATTCGATATGGAATTCCAGATCAAGTTTCAAGCGCAACACAGTGTTGCATGTCAACGTTTTTGGGCTGGTTGCTGGCTGGGTGACAAATGAAATACCAATCCCAGTGTGACAGTCAACGAAGTGCGAAACAAGCTCAAATGCCACTCAGTCATTTCGGGCTGACTATAACTGTGGTTGTCAGCCCTCAAAAGGGGTTAAGCGATGGCTCGAGCCGGTTGGGACGGGGCGGGGGTTGGTTGACAGACACATAACTAGTTAGCCACCCCAAGGACTGCATATCAGCATCAAATTGAAAATGCTTGTCATATTCTTCATATATATCTGCCTTGCTACATGGATTATTCATTTTTATATATGTGCACACACACACACACAGATATATATATATATATAAATGCGTAAGGCATTTCATAAATTATTTGTCACAATTAATTGAATTGTGTGTGATGTGTGCAGAGAGAAGCAGCAGGTTCCTCTTGAAAAGGTTTATATGTACATCCTTCCCCAACCTTCCGCCAAACTTTTCCAGATGCATTTACACATTTTCAGCAGTTTTTGTGAAACTTTGTCACCACTAAATGTGCCCCGTTGGGTGGGTGGACAGTGTCTGTGTACAATTGTCTGTTGCAGACTAAGGGGGACAAAAGGATAAGGGCCGCACATCGTTCTCTGCTGACAAATAATATGATGAGATACGACATATGTGCAAACAAGTTTTCTAGCATTGCTTCATATAATTGAAAATCATACTTGTATACAATATATACGTCTATCTTTCCTATCTATCTTTTTTTTCATATATATCTACGCTCTGACAATATTTTTGGGCAATTCGACAGCCCCTTCCGCCAGCCAGCCAGCCCTTTATACATATATATATTTGCGGGGTAATTTAGAGGCCAATATCCTGCTGTGAAATATACGCTGCTTTGGTTTCCGCCCAAACTGCGACTGCGACTGCGACTCCGACTCCGATTCCGACTTGGACTGATGTTCACTTGGCCATTGTTCATCGTCCTTGGGTTGCATTAGGCGTTGGATTTAGCGCTCAGAAATGATTTATGATTATGACAAATTGTTGGCGGCAACCGAAATCACTGCGTACATCGAACATGGAACAGGGAGTGGATAACCAAAGCTTTTCGATTAGAGGGGGAGGTGGGCTGACTGGGCCATTATAATCCCCGGGCAGGGTGAGCTTTAAGCGTTAGCTAAATTCGTGGAGCTGCAACTGAATGCGATGTGGCTTTTAAAGAGACAAAGGTGCTTCGATGAGTGTGGCTTAACACGCCGATAACAATAAACTTGTTTTGTTTTGTTACCTTGTTGCGTTTTATATTAAGTACCATAAGAAATAACAAAGTCATTCAACAATAACGATTTTCCTTTTTCCCCATTTTATTTTACACCTTAGATCATCTCCAGCATTGTTGCCTTTGTCATATGCCCGATTTCCATGTAAAAGCCGTATATAGAAATCAATGCAACAATAGTTTAGCTCGGCATTTAAATATATAATTTTCGTTTTAAGTTCGGGTTTTTCTTTATTATTTTGTTTTTTTTCCTTGGTCGGTGTCAGTTGATCTGTAGATGGAAGACAGAAAGTAATCAGTATATACTCATTAGACACTGAAATCTGAATAGTGAAATGAGAAATACGACGGAGCGCATGCAATTAATGCTGATAATAATCAAATAATTAACTTTCTTAATTGAAAACAATGAAAATGGTTTTTATGTCTTTGTGCTTGGGCTTGTTAGAAATGTGGCCAAGTTTCAAATGCGCTGTGATGTGTTTTGGTAACATTAACACTTCAACCACAGGGCGATGATGATGATGGTTTCTAATACATACCTGACTAGAGTCTATTAAATTTTGAGGTTCTTTAAAAATACATTAAACACAGACAGATAGAAACAATGGCTCAAACAAAAGGCCAAACCAAGCCAAGGCAAGCCAAGGCAAGGCGCAAGCCCCTAGATGAGCTGCTGTTTATCGCACAGGGTATCGGATCGGAATACTTTTTGACTCGCTGCAATAATAAAATGAAAGAATATATAATTTTATCCGAGAAAAAAATAAAAATCGATGCCATAAGGCGGCTATACCCATAAAAATGTGACAAGACCTAAGACAAACGTTCAAAGTCACACACAAATACACACACGCAAAGAGAGATTGAACGACACATGCAACACAGGTTGGCAATGGTAACAGTGGCAGGGGCACGCTGGCATGTTGCAAGCGGTCCACAAGGAAGCAGCACAGACACAAGCACAAATACAATAAATTACTTGACGGAAAATATTGATAAGGCGACACACAGAAAACGGGACGAGAGCAGAGTCAAACTCAGACTCTGACTGGGACTCAGACTAAGTCTCCGATTCTGAGCCAGACATGAGATGACACCCAGCTGATCGCTGTCCATCCGAGCCTAACCCAGTCGGTGCATAGAATTCCTGTGGCCTTGCTGCTTTTTATAGCCAGCGTCTGGCCAGTGTCGCCAAGGATGACGCATGTGCCCCTAACGGTGGCCAATGCCGAACCAAAATGAAATGAGTTAAACGAGGCAGGTAACTCTGGCTACATATGCTGATAACACGCTAAGTGTGGCAAACGAGTTCGAGTTGCACTGAAAAAGGTTGAGCAAGTTCTATAAAATAGTTCATCTTTCTAGGTGCCTATATATAATTATAATTGTACAGTTATCTATTTACTATATTTTAAATTTGTGTTTCAAAATAAAAAAAAAACGAATACTTTTTTCAAAAATAGTTTTTACAGTCAAAAATGAGGAGCAACAAAATATAATAATGTAAAAATAATAATGGGTCAAGAAGGGTATACAGTGTTCTGCATGGCCAAGATAACTGTTCTATTTTGTTGTCATTTTAATTTACACACTTTTTCTACTTTACAAAATAACATTCCACAGTTCCAATTAGCATCGAACTGAAATTTGTTTGGTTGGCAGACAGCTGAACGAGTTGTAATAAGCTAATAATTTATAAATTCAATTTGATATTCAGCTGGCATAGAGTGGCAAAAATAATTCCCATGATCGGGCCAGGGCACAAATCACTTCGCTTTCGAGCCGTGAGTGGCTGCCAACTTTTTTCAAACGCCTCGAAAATAAGTACGAACCGAAAAAACCAACTTCGAAACCGAAAACTGAAGCCGAAAAATGCAAATATATTGACAATTTCCCAGCACGTTCGCACCGACACAAACTCATTAATTAAGTTGAGTTAAGGTATGTATTTGTTAACGAGCAAAACTGCCATACAAATTTAGCCTTATAGGCCTATGGGCCTAGAATGAAGTACTACGCTGACGACTACGATTCAACAAGAACCAGGCGACCAAAGGCGACAACTCTGGCAATTAAGAAATTTATAATTCCCGAACGTTGGCAATGCGAAGCCAATTGGCGACAGCAACAAATTAAAATTACAGACAACACAATGAATGTATATATACACAGCCAGACAGATAGAAAGATGGTTGGTTGGTTGGATGGTTGGATGGATATACCTCCAATTGAGCGCTGCGGCCCACAAATAAATAAAGGTTCAATTTTACATCATAAAAATCGTTAGAAACGTGATTGAAATCTGAGAAATGCTCTAAAGGCAACAAGCCGGAGGCGCCTCGAGGCGACACATATCGCACCACGAACGTGTCCACGTTGCGCATGCGCATCTACAACAACAACAACAGCAACAACAACAAACAGTCAACAAACAACAGTCAACAAATACAGGCAGCGTTTGTATCTCGTATCTCATACACCATTTAAGCTAATTGCCGCTGAAAGAAAAAAAAAAACAGACATCGCTGCCTGGCTTGGATTGTTGTTTGTTGTGTGTTGTATATGAATATTGTGTTGTTGTTGTTCTTATTCTTGTTGTTGTTGTTGTGGTTGTTGTTGTGGTTGTTGTTGTTGTTGTTGTTGTTGTTGTTGTGGTTGTTGTTGAGCTGACAGTTGAGCAATAATAATTGTCAAAGCTCTGACTTGCGTTGACTTATCGCTGCTGACTGCTTAAGGTGCTTCCTCGACCATTCAGACTCAATTAAATTGTCAAAAGTTTTGCCGCCCTTCATGTTTATTGGCGTCAGGCGCCAATGTTCCCAGGGCATAGACTTCAATAACAATTAGCGCTACTTGGTAAGCATATTCCAAATGCATGTACCCACCAATATTTATGTGGTCATAAACAATTTCCCAACACTTTTCTTCTTTTTTTTTCATTTAATTTGTCGCCCTTCTTGAAGTTTAGTTTATGTGTATTTAATGAGTTTTTTTTTACATGCATTGGAATTCGAAATGAAACTATTTGAATGTGTATTAACTGCAAAATAGTTGGTTGTACTTGAATT
Organism: Drosophila anomalipes; assembly: GCA_035041615.1. Lineage (NCBI taxonomy): Eukaryota > Metazoa > Arthropoda > Insecta > Diptera > Drosophilidae > Drosophila > Drosophila anomalipes. Next base: position 6,289,079 of record JAWNKZ010000187.1, read on the forward strand.
TCTTTCAATACAATCCTGTTTTGTGTCAGTTGCAAATCTTACAATGCATTTTTTATGTATTCTCAATGGAACTGTTTTTTTTTATTCTTTTAATTACATTTTCAATACTATCATATCTTTGGAAAAGCTCTGAGTTTGCCTAATTGTTGTAAACTTATCTTATTCCTTCCTTCCATCTTTTTATGTTGCACTAATGCTGGACCATTTTATATTTTTATACCCTCAGATTAATTTTAGCCATTTATATTTTACTTTCATTGTAAATTGGTATTTAATTTCTCGCTTACATTTTATACAATTTAGTTATAAACTTTGAACGTTGATTTTTAATTAGAAAAACCTTTTTAAAAGTTTTAACTAATATGAATAAATGGAAAGAAGAATGGAGTTGAGAGTGTTCGACTAGAGATACTTTTTAGCGCCTTTGACTCATATTTGAAGTACATTTTATTTATGATGTTTAGCGTGAAAATGAAGTATTACAGTAAAAGTTATTATTAGGATTAGATAAGGCAATACAGTTGCAGTTGAATGGAATATTGCCCAAGCGTTTTGTATACAAATCCAAAACGAAAGCAAACTGAGGCAAAGATACTTAAAAGCAGAAATGTGCAGCCAGACAGAGCAGGGCAGACCAGACCAGACCAGACCAGGCCAGACCAGGCCAGACCAGACCAGGCAAGACCCAAACCAATCCGACCAGATGGACCGTGAACTGTCGAAGTGACGTGCTGCTGAAGCCCTTGGCACTGAAGTTGGCCAACAATTTGTTATCATCCATCGCTGGCCGTCTGTGGGTGGGAAACAGAAGCAGAAGCAGAAGCCGTTGTAGCTGTTGCTGTAGCTGTTGCTGTAGTTGTAGCTTTAACTGAATCTAGCGCTGATGTGGCGCAAATGAATTGTATTGGCAGCTGGCAGACGACGCTGAACAGGGGAAAAAAAAAAAATGTATTTATTATAAATTTATGCGGCTGTGAATGTGCAACGACATTAATTAATTGGGCTTTTCATAAAATCTCAAACAGACGATTCAGACGAGCACAACACAATGTGACATTGCCTGCTTTCCAATCCAAGAGTTAACACACACATCTGTATCTGTATATGTATCTGTATCTGTATCTGTATCTGTATCTGTATCTGTATCTGTATCTGTATCTGTATCTGTATCTGTAGCTGTAGCTGTAGCTGTGTCTGTATCTGTATCTGTATCTGTAGATGCAGCTGTATCTGTAGCTGTAGCTGTAGCTGTAGCTGTAGTTGTATCTGTAGCTGTAGCTGTATCTGTGTCTACAGCTGCGTCAGCTACCGAGCTGCTCATGTTTGCTGTTAGCTGCTGTTGCTGCTGTATCTGGTAGTGGAGTGCGCCAATGTCTTACTCTGAGTTTGCCTGGTTTGCTGTTCGAGCCGTCGATGCTTGATTGCTAATTGCAATCCACGTTGTCACCCGTCCACCACTGTCCAGCTGATTGCCAGCGACATGGGCACTGGCACAGGTCCAGGATCACAGTCGCAGCTTTTGAGCAGCGAGCCAGTTTTCAATTTCCTTTTTTTTCTCTTTCAGCTTTTTCTCACTAATGTGGTTCAGCTTCAGGTCTAGGCAGCAGCAGCATCAGCAGCAGCAGCAGCAGCAAAAAACTGTATGTAACAACTACAAGTAGATTTACAATTTGTGATACTTCCCGTACTTCAACAACTTAATAAATATCCATCTATCGCTTCTATATCTGTGTGTGTGTATGACTGTGTCTGTGTGTGTGTGTGACTGTGTCTGTGTGTGTTGGAGTTCGGCAGCGTAGAAAAAATCATGTCAGGCGTCAATTTGAAAATGTTTAAGTGATTTGTTTACACGCGGCAGCGTCTATTAACGAATTTATGGTAAACAAAGGGAAGTCGTTTGTTCAGCCAGCCTTACGCCCACCCCGCATACTTCAACCCCCCACCCTCCCCACCCTCCCCCACCCTACTACGCCCGCTCCCTTCAGCATTGGGCAGCTCGAGTAGCTCATGCGCCAGCAGTCCCGACAACCAGCGCAGTCAGGTACACACACAGCGAAAGATACACTTCATAAAATATTAATCGGCTGATTTATGTTTCTATTTTCCTATTTTATTGGATCGCATGTGCCGGCAACTACAACATACAACTGCAACAACAGCAACAACAGCAACAACTGCAGCAACAACAACAGCAGCTCACTCGACTACTGCTTTCTTTTCTGTTTATGTTGCAGTGTGGAAAGTGGCGATGCATCTAAACATGTGTAAACATCTTGAGCTGTAGAGTTAAGGGTAAAAATATGCAGCTAGTTTTACATATCTCTTTTTTTTTCCTTTTTCTGTTGGTTCTTCAAAATAAAAATGGAAAATGTATGATGGGCAGCTGAAAATGTATTGTGCCTACTTGCTGGGTAAATGCAAATTGATTCTCACATAAATCGAGTCGTTTAATATTGGATGGGCGTGCTTAATACCATATTAAAATGCCCATAATAATTCATCTGCTAAATTGCCAGCGAATTACAAATTAATTTGCCAGCTTCGCATGGCGGCCATGAAATTTGGGATTGAGCCGCGCAAATCGAGCGAAATGAAATATTCAAAATTCGAAATTCGAAACGAAAATAATAAATATCGTGCAACGAATTTAACTGCCTCAGTTCCGCATCTCAGTCTGACTCAATATTTGCATAAATTAGCGACGCTTCGACTGATTCACGTGCACAAAGCGACGGAGCGTCAAATGCAGCCAATGGCAATTTCAATAGGTTGACACAGCTCACCCCTTACCCCTCAACCCATTTCCCCTCCCCTGCACCTCAGGAGGCAACATCATATCTTGGCGGGATGCATCCCTTAGCGCCGAATTCTCGGACTTGTTTGTTTGTTTAAGCCATTCGTTGTCGCAGTCGCAGTCACAGTAGCAGTCGCGGTCCTTGCCGGGTTGTAATCCTGTGGCAGCGTAACCAATTAATTTGATTGTAAAATGTGAAATTCGTATTAAAATCAAATACAACAAAAATGACAATGCGTATGACGGGAATATTAAAAAGATGCCAGCAGCCACCACCAGCACCACCAGCACCAGCACCATCACTGACAGCCAGCCACCCTGAAGCCACCTAAACCAACACAAAACAACCAAACTTCCTCTCCAGCTCATCATTGTCCTTGTCCTTGTCCTTGTCGTCCTTTTGCCGAGTTTTAAAGTCACGCACGGAGTTTGCGCAATTTTTATGATAATTTCTAGCTACGATTGGACTGCTGCCGCCATTGCTCTGGCTGGATCCCATTTCCAAACTCAGACAAAGAGACACCCATGGAATGGATATTTTACGTTTGCCTTTCGCTTTTTAATAATCATTTCAATGAGCAGCTTTTTCGCTATTCGATCAAATCGTTCAAATGTGAAAAAAGGTCATTGTTCATTTCATTTCATTTTTTTTTTTTTTTTATTATTTGTAGCTGCCCCTTTTTGTAATGCCTTCGAAACGCTTACAGATTTGTTGTCCGTGCAAAAAGCTTACAGTTGAATAACTTATTTGCATATTTCGTGAAATTAACGATTTGAAAAATTGACATAATATTCAAAGGGTTTGACTGCGACAAAAAGAATTGGGTATATTGGGTATATATATTTGGTTGATAGTTTACATTTAGCATAAGATACATATTCTACAGATAGATAAAATGTATGAATAAATTCAAATGTTAAGCCAATATATATTTTTAGATTAAGTCCGTTTTTATTGGAATGAATGACGCTTAATAAAGTTGGTTTATTTTTGACATATTCATTCGCATTTTTCAGAATCAATGAAATATTTTTTAATCAATATTCATGATTTCCGCTTTAAAGTACATTTTTATTGTGTAAAGCAAAAAAAACATGAGTCAGAGACAGCAAAAAACCATATTAATACATAAAAATCAAGTCAGGAAGAAACAAATTAAGTAAGTATATATATATATATATATATATATATATATATATGTACACGCATTATTACATATAATAAAGTATACATTTTGTATTAAACGTAAAAACACACCCAGCCATAAATGTTATGCGTATGCTTAGAATATATCTGAACAATTTCTTTTGTCGACATAAAAACAAAGCACGAGAACGAGACGTGTCTATTACTTATGTAGCTCAAGTCCAAGACCATCTGCTGGTATTTGTAGTCTTACAGCTTATGGCTGAAGCCAACACGAACGGGCCACAAATAAAATTCCGTTTATATGCAGTCCAATAATATTTCCATTTGGCGAATTGCCATCAAAGACGGTGCCACGCCTCGCCGCCCACTTCACACATGCAGTGTAAGACAACAGTTTGATTGTGATAACTCCCCAAGGGAGGGACGAGAATCAGCTCGAAGCAATGTGTAGACTAAATCGCAAAAGGGACTTGGACTGCATTTATGTATATATCTTTGTCTGTGGTTTGCTGTTTTCATTGTGTATGATTTTATGAATGTGGACAGACAAAAGGACTTCTTTCGACGGCGGGTGTGAAGAAATCCTTTTTGGCACTTTTCATGAAAATTGCTCGAGAATTGTTATGGACTAAACGTGACTTTAGTGCTTACCTGAACTACAACTACACACTGCAGACGGTCCTTAAGTAGTCCTGGGTTGGGCAGCGCCGCAGTTGCGTCACTCAAACCCTTTGTGGCATCGAACCCTTCTCGGGAGTCAGCAATTATGTATATATGTATGTGGCATGGTCATTAAATCATTCATTCCGAGCAATTTAAAAATTTTCCCAAAGCATTGCGCGGGCGTGCTCTTCTGGCCTAATAATTCATTAGGACTCTGGACTCATAAATGCTGTGCATGGAAACAATAACTTAAATAGAAGTAGCAGGCACAATCCCCCTCTGACCCAACCCACAACCAAAAGCTGACCCACAACGGGGGCACTCGACGAGGTGTATTCCATTCATTCAGCGTAAAACATTACGAGGGTCTGGCAAAGAGTTCGCCTCAATCGATTGTTATGAACGACGAACGACGAAACAGTGCAGAAGGTCAAAAATGATAAACGGAAATGAGCAAAGGATATTTTTTTTTTTTTTTTTGCCGTATTTCGAGTCCTTTTGCTCGATTGTTGGGCCCGCTAAATAATTGCAAGTCGCATTGAGCCAAAGGAAATGTGACTCCGGTCCGGACTCTTTCTGATTGCCTTTTTAGAAAAGGCATCAGTGTGTTGCGTGGGAGAAGGGGGGTGGGGTGAGGCGTACACAACAATTGCAGGCGAAAAGGAAGAAGAGAAAAAGAAAAAAATAAGTTTAAGCTGTCAATATTTTGACTTTTTCCTGCCTGCCTTTGTGAAGTGGGCGTATAATTAATGGATCGGGCGTTTGCCGACCATCAATGGCAAAATATTGCGAACGATGAACATGCGTTGTGGGGTAAAAAAGGGTTCAATTCGACTTTATTTATGGCGAATTGAATTGAAATGTCAACCGGGTGGGTCGAATATCATATTCCGGGCAGCCAGCCATACATATATAAAAGTATGAAAGCACCGCATTGTGTCAGATGGTAATTGCAAACTGGAGTGGATGTGATGCAAGTCGGCATCAAATATGTTTATAGGCAGCAGTCCCGACAAAACTACACAAGTTAAGGCCAACACGAATGCTGGTCAATGGGGTTCAATTACACTTTACAACTGGCCGCCCCATAAAAGTTTCAACAATAAGCCAAAAGGGCGCATTGTTTGCAAGCCAAAAGTATTCTGACATTTGTCTAATGTAATCGAAACTGATTGTGAAAGACAGAGACAGAGACAGAGAGAGACAGATAGAGAAGAAAAGCTCTCAGCAAGATTGTCAGCGAATGAGAAGTAACTTAACAGTTAAGTGGTATGCTAAAGATTATAAAATCATGCCGACAAATTGAGTATGACTTAAAAGTGGAGCTTCGAATAAATGTACAAGTTTTCAAAAATGGCACAAATTCAATTTGGACACAAATTCTCTATGCTCTATGCATATTAATTGCGATATACATATAGATACATATGTATACACTCAGAAAAAATAATCACCCTAAAATGGAAGGTCGATTAAAATTAAGATATCAAAATTTCGAAATAAAATCTAATAATTATAAAAACAAATTCTTCAATTTCGACTGACATTTTTATAATTTTCAGAAATATATTTCTTAATAATAGAAAATATTTCTAAGAACTAAAGATGCCAACCATTATTTTTAGAAAAAGTCCTGTCTTAAAATCACTACTACTATGTTGGAGGACATATAAAAAGCACCATTAAATTAGACCTATTTTTCTTAAGCTTTGAGCATTTTAGCCTGGAATAAAGAAACAAAAAAATGTGTTTTTTTTAGAATGATGGAACTGTTTCAGAAATAGACTTTCTAAATAATAGTTTGAGTTGACATTGTTGCCAATTCAGGGCGATAATTTGCCTGAGTGTATTCCACTACATTTTGGACATAACATTAATTTATGCCTTCATAAATTATAGTCTGATTACATGTGCTTTACATGTGCGCCCTGTCATGTATTTGTGCACTCATAACACGACACAGATGTACACATGATATTTATATATGATGACCTAAAGTTGAATTTCATATTTCATATTGATCGGCATCAGGCTTTCCCATCACGTCGTTGCGGTGGCTTCGTCGCGCCCACATTAAGTACTCGCACCATTCCAATTGGAGGGGGGGGCGGGGTATGGTAATCATAATCACGCACTTAAATCATAAATTCATGATTACTGGCCACACTATACGAATTCCAGGCAGGGTCGAGACACCGCTCCCAGCAGACACAGAAATCGTACTGGAACTGGGCCGTCCCAAGCCACAATCATAGCAATTTGATATATTATGCGACAAATAAAACGATTCGTCTTGCATGGCAAGCAGCACTGGCGGCTTTCCCTCTTCAACTGGCTGAGAGTGAAAAACAATGCCAACTTAATGACATACTCTTATAAATGTCTTTTAGGCAGCTAAAATCAGAATCAATTTAATTGACTACAACCCATGCCGAAGAACACTCTAAGAATACATGTTTTTGGCTCGCAATATATAGAAACATTCAACGAAGAATTATGGTTAATGGAAGAATGGGGCACAATAGATTTAACTAGGTCATATTGCATGAAGCCTACTTAACTTAAGGTGTTTGATTCACTTAATTGTTATTATTATTATTATTATTTGTGTAGTTGCTCAATTTTTAAATTAACACATAAAGAAAAAAGATCTTAGAATTTTATCAAAATTTGCTTGAGTATTTTACAAAAAATAGGTTGACTGCAATTCACATTAAGAGTTTTTTTTTGATAATATTCTATATTTAGTTTAAGGAACTAGTGCATATAATTTTCTTTCTTTTATATTATTCATTTGTTGCACTATATCCCTATTTATGGCTTTCTCTCGCAGTCAGTTATTGTCAGCTGTTTTGCATTATAATAAGCATAGCTAACAGTGCGGAATATTCTTTGCAAAATATGCGCATAAATGAAAATTGCATTTTCACTGTTTCACCAGTTATTATGGCCAGCATTATTTGGCTTTAATAAGCGGCATACAACAATTGAGTCGCCTCAGCAATGCATATTTATGAGCAAAGAGCGGGCAAGCAGGCAGAGAGAGGGAGGGGGTGTGTTGTGCGTGCGTAAGAGTGTGTGCGTGTGTCTCTGTGTGTGTGGGAGTGTGTGTGTTTGTGGTTTAACAATTTGCACTTTGACCAAGTACTTGGCATACTCACAATTCCTCATAATTCCCGCAATATTCACCATACAATTGCTGAGCTCTCTCTTTTTTTCCAGGATACCCTGCATTCGTAAAGTAGATGAAAGGGTATAAGTAAGCCGAGCAAGCATAATATATGTTCGATCTTTAAATAAAGTATGTAAGTTTCTAAGTAATAAAAACAAAGAAATCACATGTGATCCTCAAATATAATATATTATTACAAAAATATATAATAAAAGTCAGTGTTTCAGTAAATGCCACTGTTTGTAAGGCAAATCAGAGGGTATGTCTATGCACTTATTTGTTGCACAACACAGCAGTGTTTGTGGCAGTATGGCTATTGTTGTTGCAGCCACATGTTGCAGCACGTACTTGACGCTTTTGCAAAAAAATGAAAAACACAGAATTTGAATTGAATATGAAGTATGCTGAAATGAATGCAAAACTTTTATCATAAAGTGAAATCTATAAGCCGCACGAGCACGAACACATATCTCTCCATCTCTCTCTCTCTCTCTCTCTCTCTCTCTCTGTCTCTCTGTCTCTCTCTCTGCCCCCCTCTTCCTATAGCTCTCTTTCTCTTATTTGTTTGTGGAGTGTTGACAATACAAGTTACGTTTGAAAGGCAAGAAACTAAATTGTTCTATCAATCAGTTCAGTTGAAAATTGCTCGCTTTATATTCACAACTCGACTCTCAAGGTTTTTATTGAATATTCTCTTCAACTGCTCAGTGAATGGTCGAATATTATTTGACTCAAATCCATCTAAAGTGAAAGACAAAAAGTCATTTCTGCATTTAACTTGTGTTCATTTTCATTTTGTGTTCTCTGATTTTGTAATGAGCAAATAAATTTACCGCATACAAGAATTTATAACGCCAACTTTTCTCATTAAATTTTATAAAAGGCGGCATATTTTAAACTTTTTCGACAATAATGGTATTTTCTCACCTGCCTTCAGCTCAGCCAGATGACTGTGCGGGGCTCGACACGGGAGTCTGGGAGGCTCTGCCGAAGGCATTGCAGTAGTTTTGAGAGGCGCTCAAGCGGCAACGAAACTTAATTTCTATTCATTTGCTAAAATCCATTCACACACACTCACACACACACACACACCTAGACAAATGCGGTATACACCACCGAGGAGAAGGATGGGTGTTGGGGAGACGGGGAGAGGATACGTCTCCGGTGGCTGCAGTCATATTGGCAGCGGAAATTGAAGCGAAACTTTTGTATTCACACACACGTGAATATAATGCCACGACAGAATGCATAAAATTAAGAAAACTAAAGGTAAGCAGATTAAAGAACCTGGCCAAGGAGAAATGGTTGGCTGCGGTAGGAGTGTGTAGCGGGGAGCGGGGCTTGGCAAAAAATAGTTTTCCAATTAAACTTTATCCTTTTGCTTTAATTTACTGGTTTCATGCTTTGTCGCCTCTTTCAACCGCAGCAGCAGTCAGCAATAAAAGCAAAAAAAAATACAAAAAAAATAAAAAATATATCAGCTTGCAAAATCCCAATTTTAAAGTTTTCCATTTTACATTTGGCCTTTTAATTTTTTCTTCTGCGTTTTCCAAAGTTTTTGGCGCAGCCTCTTGACAGGCTCGTCGAGAGGGGGGAGGACGGAGGTGGGCGGCTGGTTGTAGATATAGTCTCACTCACTGTCTCTGATTTTGAAAGCAGCCAAGGATAAGCAAGCTAAGCAATTCGAATAACCAAAACCAGCAACTGTCCAAATTGCATTAAGTGGCGGATGCGATAAATACAAAAAAAAAAAAACAAAAAAAACACACACACAAATTTCGAAAAGAAGTTGAGACAAAAAGTCAAAAAGTCTTGGATGAGGAGAGCGATGTCAACGACGGCAACGACGACAAAAATGTGAGGATTTTTCTCTCAGAATTGTACCATGTATTCCAATATTAATTTGGTCAATTTATATTTTATTTGGAATTTTTAAATTGGTAACGTTTTTAGCCCAAAAACATATCTCGCTTACCCATCGAAGGCACACTGGCTTTGTCTCTGCAGCTGCATGTGTGTGTGTGTGTGTGTGTGTGTGTGTGTGTGCCTGTGTGTGTGTGTGTGTAAGCCTGAGTGTGTCTGTTAAGTGGCTTAAATGCTTGCAAACGAAGATCGTCATATGGATGAGACGGGCATGTTTAAATCGGACAACAGCTTTCTACACTCAAAGAATTCATTATCAAAAATTTATTAAAAAAAAATAGTTCACTTAAAAAATATAGATTAATGAAAATCCATAGAAAATATTATTTAAATATGGGAAATTTGTATTTTTTGAAGACATTTTGGCTATTTGCAAAATTTTCGACAAGTGTTTATTGTTGATATTCTCCCACACTGTCCTCTGGCCTCTGCCTCGCATATGGTTATGATATTGTTTGCTGAGTTGCGTTTCCAGGTTCTGTTCTCCCAAATGTTGCCAGCCACATTCGCATATGAATCCATCCATCTAAAATAGCCGCCGTTCTCCGTTTACCCTTCCACCGTTCATCGTTCATCCAACCGGCCACCGATCGGAGAGCAGGCATCAAGCTTGAGCCTGGAGCGAGCATTGGAGCCTGAGAGGTCTCATCTGTGCTGTGTACAGTAGCATGCCAGATAAATCAATGTGTCAACACCTCTTTTTGTGCTGTCAGTTTTTTATGGTTTTCGATGATATTTCGCCTATTGTCAGGCCGACACACGCGGCCAGTTACCACTGTCCAGTTGGACCGTTGGCCAGTTGGCCAGTTTGCCAGTTGCTGACCAGTTTTGGGGCCGTGCTTGTACCCATTTGGTTAAATCGCACTTGTGCAGAGTGGTTGCTAGCTTCTGGCCACAGCTGCTGACATGGTCATCGCTCAGTGCGCTTTTTTTTTGCCAAACGGTTTGCCAGCGCTGCTGTTTGGCTTTTTACCACAAGAATTATGGCTCTCCCCGCCCGCCCCGATTGCCCGGCTCCATTGTTTTCGAATGATGAAACATTTCGAGCGATGCGAAACATTCGCTGCCGAGCTGCAAAACTGCTGCAACTGGATCAATTTCAGTGGCAAACGTGTCGTCATCAACGTCGCAAGCGGCTGCCCCCTACTCCTGGTTCAGCCGAGGGGAGAGAGCTGGTCAGGGAACCAAAGAACAGAGGCACAAAGACCCAGTGCATCCGAATCCGGCATGTTGTTCGTTTTGTTTTTTTGGTTTTTGTTTTTGTTTTTTACTTTTTGCTTGGGGTTTGTGAAATTTGAATTGCCTGCTTTTTAGTTAAGATTTATGGCAGCCTCGTTAAATTTTAATATATAGAAAATAAAACGTTTAGAAATCTAAGAGTCAGGCGCAGAATCGAGCTGGGCTTCAACTCATCTCAGTTCAATTGACATGCAAAGCGAATTAGCTGCTCATAAATCTGTGGCAAAACTCCAGCATAAGCTTGCAACCTCTGTCCAAATACATACACACAATTATTACAGATACACAAGTGACCAGCAATATAAGCTCATAAACGGTATATTGTCGATGCCACTGAATATGCCGAAGCCTACCTAGAATAAGACAGAAAGACTTATTTAAGTTGTATCTACTATTAATAGGAAATGTTTTTATGTACAGAACATTTAATTTCCGTTGATAATATCTTCAACTTCAATTAATCCCCAAATAATCTAGCCAATTTTGCCAAATGAAAGACAAGCTAAAAATAATTAACTATGTAAGTTTGAGAGGTATTTTCTCCTGGATAAATACAATTTTATTATTGCATTTTTTCTCAGACTTAACTGTTTCTTTTAATAATATTATTATAGTTTTCTTATTATTGCATTATTACTCATCGTAAATGTTTCTTCCAATAAAGACTATTGCACATATTTCATATTAAGAAGTAGACAACATTTTAAGTGTATTTTTTTTATGTTTGTTGCTCTTTTACTCATTTTTAAATGTTTTTCTTTTCTTAGATTTTTAACATATTTCCGCATATTTAAATGTTTAATAAAAATAGTGAAAACATTTGCCCAGCGGCATCAGTTTGGGTCTATTGCAGGCAATTTCTACATTCATAAGAAGAGTCCCAAAATTGTACTGGGGAACTATGGAGCTGCGAGAGGGGGAGAGGGGGCAGGGGGGTAAGTCGTAAGTGGCACTGCGGTGACTTCCGTTTGTAGTTGGCAATTGCCGCAAGATATGCGATGTGGCGATTGGCGAGTTGAGCAGCAGTTGGCTTATAATAATTTCAAATATGTTAACCAAAATGAGGAAGGGAGAGGAAGAAAAACATTAAAAACGAACATGGAAATTATTGTTGGCTCGGGCCATTTGAGGCTGATAAAAGTTGTTCGATAGTGGCAGTGAAAATGCCACAAACAGCTCATTACAAGCGTCAAAACAAATTTATGCAAATAGCTGGCCGGTAGTAAGCATAGACCAAGATCTGACAAAGACCAAGACACAAGAGGCAAGAGGAGGCTGTGGAGCTGCTGTGCCTGGTTGGAGGTTGAAGCTGTGGCAATTAACATTGCGCCGTGCGTTGAGCATTAATCATTTTAATCGCAATTTATGTGTCGTCGACATCGTCAACACCACTCGACACGATAACGGCGGCAAGCAGCAAGCAGCAACAGCAGCAACAACAAGACAGCCTTGCCTCGCCATTTTGGCCACAAATGAGCGCTAAACGAGTAACGGCCTCGAGATTGGCATCGGAGTCGGCAACGGGCAGAAGAAAGCCAATTTTTGAGTTGAGCTGAGTTGAGTTTTTTGGGCCACACTCTCGGGCGGTCTTTCAAAAGCCAACGCACTTTTTATCCCTCCACTCTCAGACCCAGCCCTGCTCTGATCGTCTTCCTGGCCATTTATCTGGCGATCTCGTCAACGTCAATGCCCGTCAACTGAGGCATTTGCTCCGATCAAATTATGTTTCATAAACGCTCGCATTTATGGTGTCAACAACAACAACAACAGCAACAACAACAACAACAACAATGGCAATGATTTGTTACATTTCTCAAGATATTTGAACTTTTTTGAGGTGGCACTGAATGATTGCGTTGCGTTTAAGCCACGATGGCATTTGGCCTTGATTGCCTTTTGCGCTAAATAGCCAAATAATTAGTAAATGGCCTAAAGGTAAATATCAGTCGATTTATTGCAATAGAATTGCTATGTGGATATAAATTAAAATCGTTTTGCTGGTTAACTTATAATTGTGTGTTTAAAATAGTGTTTCCGATATGGAAAAAAAAAAAAAAGGGAAATAATTACACATTTCAAATTCACCTGCACAATAACTTAAAAGCTGCACCTTAAATTGATGCGATTGCTGTTGCTTATGTTATTAGTGTTGCTGTTGTTGTCGCTGTTTACCCAAGCAAAATATACGAAAATTTATTATCACAATAACAACAAAATTGAACAATAATATTTGTTAACGCTTGAATAGCGACGCACCCAATAATTTTATTGAATCTGAAATGCAAACACAAACACACACATATATATATATATATATATATATATATATATAGATATACATACATAGGAAAGCCAACCCTAATTTCAAAAACACAAAAACTAAGCAAAACAAAACAAAATCAAAAAACAATACTGGTTGCAGCAACTAGTTGGATAGAGATACAAATACAGTAGCGATGAGAGAGCGAAAAATTGCTTAGATTTGCTTAGCATGAATTTCGATTTATATAAAATTAATGAATATTTAAATTGTGTGGCACTGTCTCATGCAAAACAGCCGCCGGAAACGCGCTTTGCTGGAGCCACCTGTAGTTGTATTTCGTATTTTGTATTTTGTATTTCGTATATATGTATCTATTACTTGGTATACAGTTGTAGTTTGTATCTGTATCTGTATATGTATCCATAGTTGTAGTTTGTGCCTATTCGGCCGGATGCTTAAGCACTCCCACACCCCTTTTGAGATACGTTCTGATTTGCCATATAAGTATTTTGACCATGGTACTCATTTAGTAATATTTTTTTGGCTACTACCCATGCCAGTGCTGTGATTGGAATCAATTTCGATTGGCAATAAACAAACAACTTCACTGTTAATAATTTGAGATTATACAGTTACACATCCTCCCTGCCCCCCAATTACACCTAGCCTACCAGCGGATATTTCATTCAGTTGCATGCAGCCCACCCAGATATATACTCAATTCGCCCCTGCCACCCCATGTGACGTCAGATGGAAGCAGCAGCTGTGTAGCATCCGGAGAGCAATGGTTATGGATCTGACTATGGAAGTGACTATGGGATTGTATAATGGCATAGATCAATTGTTGTTGTCAGTTGTTGGTCGGGCTTCGATTTGTTTGTTTACATATTGGCCGTATTGCCGATCTCTTTATGAATGAATGAATAATTGCCGACGGGGCCCAGTCTGTGTTTTTTTTTTTTTTTGTCTTAACCAATTTGATGAATTAATGCCGAGCCATGCTAGCTGTTGTACACCTGCTAAATGCTACACGTCTGTTTTTTTATCATCCCGAAAAAAATGGTATTTAGTCATAGGAATATGCCAATCGTTGGATAGTTCTCTTTGTGGATTGCACCAAGCATTCCATTTAAGCAGCGCAATTAGCTGATTTCTTTGGATCTATAGAAGACTTTAGTATTAATATCTTGAAAATTACTTTGTTAATTGAAATTAAATTTTTAAAATTCTTTGTATTATTTAATTTTTCAAAAAGATGTATTCTTTTAATAAAATGTATTTTATTTATTTATTTATTTATTGGGCGCTACGAAACAGTCCACAATTTTTAGAAAGGTTTTAATAAGAAATTAAATTATAAATTTAAGATGAAAAAAAATAAATAAAAAAAGAATAAAATAAATCAGAGCGTATTGCAAAGTAAATTGGTTCAGCATTCATTTTAAGCATTGAAGAAACCTGGAGAACCCGCAATTATATCGTCATTTTCTACAGGGTATTTGGTATTTAAGTTTCTGAGTCATGGAAAATTTTGTATTTCTTTTAATTGCCAGATGGTTTTTATACTATAATGAATTTAAATTTTTTAATGCTTACCAAACAAGGTTTTCTTGTGTGGATGTACTCACGTTGATTAAATACCTTTAAATAATTATTCATTGAACATACTCATTCCTAACAAAATTGTGATAAGCTGTGTAGGCAAATTCATTTCATACATAATATATAATTTCAGTCTTGAGGATTATTTACTTGTAGCTCACTGAACGACTCATAACAAAATGGTGATAAACTGTTTAAGGATTCTCATTTTATACATTATGTATAATTTCAGCTGAAAGGTTTATTTATTTTTCTTGAAAGTCTGTTAGAATTAAAATGGGCTACATATTATTGCTTGTGTAGCTCGTCGATGCTCGATTGGTCGTGTTGCAACAATAATTGCTAAGCTGCAATTGTCCCAATGCCATTTCCCTCCCACTCGTCGTCTCTGCTCATAGACAGGCCACTTTTTACTGCCGGCCAGCAGATATTGAGGATAGAAGTGCTGCTGAGCCTGGTTGGCTGTTGTTGCTGCTGCTGTTGCTGATGTTGCTGTTGCTGTTGCTGATGTTGTTGTTGTTATTGTTGCTGTAGTCGCTCCAAAAATTTAAGCTTTAGCTCGGGCGATGTTGTCCGTGTCGCCAATGTCGCCAGAGTCGTCTTGTAGACGATGTTGTTCGAATGCAATTCACGGCTTGTATTTTGTTACGTTTCGTTTTCTGGCAACTTTTTTGCTTTGGGCAACAGTTGGTTTGTTATTGTTGTTGTTGTTGCTGTTGTTGTTGTTATTGTTGTTATTGTTATTGTTGGTTGGTATTGTTCTGTGGGTCTGGGGAAATGCCGTCTGATAATGGTCGGCTACTAATGACAATCTCATAGACGTTTCCACAGTTTGTCCAAACTGTTTGTCGCCTGTCCAAACGAACATGATTTGAAACACAATTTTTTTGTATCTTGCCTTGTTTATTTATTTCGCCAGCTTCGGGCTGTAACAGTAGCTCCACAACCTTTTAATCCACTCTCTTTGCCAGTGGGGGGGGGAGCAGCGTTAGCACTTGATCATGTCCTGCAGCCAACTTGGCCAGGCTGTAAAGTTGTTGCCGAGCATTTAAGGAATTTCCACAAGCTGTTTAGCTGCTGACTGCAAACCTTGCAGCAACTGTTACAACAACAACTGTCACCAGCATCTTTAACGGCAACCTGCTGACCTGCAGCTACAGCAGCGCCATTGGTCAACTTCAAAGCGTCCGAGTCGTAGATCGGAGCAGTGTCTAAGCCAAAGCCAAGCCAAAGCCAAAGTCAAAGACAAAGACAAAGATTCTGCCCTTGCCTTGACCACGCACGCTGGGATCAAATCGATTGGCAAACAGTAGCCAAAGTTGTTATTGTTGTTGTTGTTGTTGTTGTTGTTGTTGTTGCATGTTCAACTTTGATTTGTACCCATTTACAAAGTATTTGTCTCTAATTACACGTACCCTGTACACAGTCAAATGGTTGAAAAAATGAAAAAGGCAGAAGTTGGCATTTTTCTTTCCTTCCATGTGTTATTTTGTTACCAAATGTTGATTGTAGAAAGTCTATAAAAAAATGATTTTTATATTTTTATTTAAAAATCATCAAGAGTAAAAATAAAGCATTAATTTAAGAATGTAGAAAAAAATGAATTTAAATATTAAATAATAAAAAATGTTAATGACTACAAAAAATGATTAAAGGTAATAAAAAGTATATTTTTAATGATTCATATAAGAAACTAAGGATTTAAAATAAAAGAAGAATTTAAAAGTATACGAAAAATATTATATCAAAAATGTATAATAAAAAAAGTAAATGTAAAACATTTTTAAAAGCAAAATGAAGCAATCCTTAAATTCAAATACGATCAACTGTATTCCATACGATTTCTATATCATTTTATTTATATTTCTTTCGCCTGGCTGGCTTGAGAATATCTCGAAGTATTGCCTGCTTACGTCTTTGGCCATTTAATGGGAGTCGTGGCCAATGCCAATGTAAAATTTCAACCATATTTAAATTATGGAAAACATAAGCGAACATTTCTGAAGCGACAAACATGAACAAAATCAAAAATTCCAACAAGTTACAGAAATAACTCGTTGCAGTGCCCACTTAAAGCCAAAGGAGCAGCCACAGAATGCAATGCGACAACAACAGTAAGAAAAGCAACAACAACCAGTTAGTTGGTTGTGGAATGGGTCTACAGATTTAGAGGGCAGGCAGACGCAGAAACGCAGAAGAATTCGCGCTCATTGGACAACCAAATGGACAATGGACAACCGTCCAAAGAGAGTAGACTGTGGCATAGGATGAGACTTCCACTGAGACTTCCACATCGACTCAGTCTTGTGTATCCTTGTGGCTGACTGGCTGCGACAAATGAAGCTAACAACTCGGACGGCGTCTGGCAGTCGTCGTCGGAGTCGGCTCATGCGATTGGCTTTGGTTCGCAACAACAATTGTACATAGCACAGCGACCACGACAACACATCGAGCCAACAACAACAGCAACAACTACGGCAAACAGCTTACAACGACAATTATAAAATGATGACAATAAGAACAACATGCGATGATGCTGGGGTAAGCATCGAATGGGACGGAACGAGCCCAAATGCAATTGCGACTCACTAAGCTTGTGTTTCAGTCTCAGCCTTAGTCCCAGCCTGAACCTGAACCTGAACCTGAGTTCCAGTCTCAGTCTCAGTCTGAGTCCGAGTCTGAATCGTAGCTCCCCACTGCGCTCGATACTCTCACGATCTAGGCGATTGCAGTGTCGGTCCAAGGTCCCCGGCAATGCCGAGAATTTGCCGAAACAGCCCACGAAGTGATCCCAGTCGCCGGAGACGACGCCGTCGTCGTTGTTGTCGTAGTTGTAGTTTCTGTTGCTGTTGCTGTTGTTGTTCCTGCTGCTGTTGTTGTTGTTGTTGCTGTTGTTGTTGTTGGCTGCCAGGCAGCGACAAATGTGTTTTCGATTGGTGGCCCTGGGTACGCGCACCGGCGCCAGAGTCGGCAAGATTGTTCACAGCAGCCGGTCACATCGCAGTGCCCTCAGGCCCGAAATTAAAATTGTTCCTGGCAACCAACAAGCCAAGCCAGCAACGCCTCTCATCTCATCCCCCAGGCATCCCATCGACATCGGCATTGGCTGCGCAACATTCACTTGTCGCGATTTATCGCACAGATCGACGCTTTAGTTAATTTCTGTGTGTGGGTGGCTCTGTTGCACACTGTTTGTGCCCCCATCGCGAAAGACTCTCAGCTCCAATGCTGCCTGCTGCTTGATCTAGTTTCTGTTAATTGACGCAACTTTTATGAGTCCGTCAATGGTTGAGGCTCCTGTATTTTACATCAGGCCAGCAATTGAGTAAGAGCTGTTGGCTTTATAATTGGACAGTTTGTTACTTAGCAGTGGTCAGGGTAATCCTAACTTGGGGCAAGTTTATTTATACCTTGGAAAATTTAATTTTTATTATTTTATATATTTGGAAAAGATATCTAGCTCGTTTCAAGATTCACTCATATTTAAATTGAAGTATTATTTTTTATATTTATATTCTGATTACTCCCCCTATCCGACCTCCGTACATATAACATATTTAACAAGCAAGAGTTGTGCAAGACTTGGCTACCCTGTAATAAATGAGTCAGGAAAGAGAGGAGGAGTAGTGCATATCCTTAGCCGCACAGTGTCTCATCTCATCCCGTTCGCAATGGTTGTGTTGTATAATAATTTTGTTTTATTTTGTTTTGTTTTTAAGCCGCGATCCCGACAGCGATGATCAGTGGGGGGGCACCGGTGAGGTTGGTTGGGCAACGTCCGACGACGTTGTTCGAATGTTATGTTGTCACGATATCAAAGCATTTTAATTGGCCGATTTATAGATTTAATTACGTATTCATGCGAAACATCGAATCCGTGATTCGTAAAAACACACACCGCGCAAAACCGAGCAGTGCCACAGAGAGAGCGAAAGAGAGAGAGAGAGAGAGGGAGAGAGAGAGAAAGACTGGGGGATAGAGATAGATACAGAGAGTGAGAGTGGAAGAGAACATGCCAGATCTCATAGGCTGATCTCAGCGTCTCTGCACAACGCAGCAGATCTCTTAACGATCTTGGAATCTCCTGGCCTGGGGTGACTACTGCCGAAAGAGCCAACAAACAAGCCAACTCCAAGACATCAACAAATTCTTCTTCTGACCACGATCATTAGCTGTGCTTCTAGTTCCAGACCGGTCGCAGCTGCTGCTGCTGCTGCTGCTGCTGCTGCTGCTGTCGAACTGAGCGCCACACGCCGCCAAAAGACACACACAAAAAATACCCAAATAAAAAGGGCATCCGAATACTCACATACTCAGATACGCTTATAAATATATACATACATATATAAATATACACATACATATTCATTTGGTTTTTGGAAGCACACATTACGTATTCGAGGCATATGCGAATATGGGGAAAGCCCAAAGTCCATCTTCCGTGGCTCTGGCAGGCAGTGTGCCATTTGTAAAAGCATTTTGAGGCACATTTCGTGCACCGTTTTAATATCTTTATTGGTCATCATCGTTGTCATTAAAACTGCGAATAATAAAATCATAAAGTCCACTCCAACTGCTGCTATTCGATGTTGTGCAAAAAGCGAAATTATTAAATTTTTGTGCGCCTGCCTCGCATTTTAAATGTGTGGTAAGCGCATTTTAATTTCCCAAACTCGACTCACGTAGCCGCCGTTGGGTAGGTTTTGGTCTGGTTTGGTTTTCGCTG
This sequence comes from Drosophila anomalipes, assembly GCA_035041615.1. NCBI lineage: Eukaryota > Metazoa > Arthropoda > Insecta > Diptera > Drosophilidae > Drosophila > Drosophila anomalipes. The sequence continues at coordinate 6,308,611 of JAWNKZ010000187.1, forward strand.
GACTGTAGGCCTCTTCAAGACCGGACGCTTCAGCACCGCACTTAATTAGAATGAGTTCACTTGCTGGGCAGACCGCAGACAGCAGACATCAGCAGTGGCAGTGGCAGAAGCAACAGTTGCCATAAAGTCCCCATAAATTATGCATAGCAAGTGCGATCCCCCCGAATCTGCCCACATAGGGCAACTCAATGGCCATAAGGCTGCCGAAATTATTCAATATGACAGCCGTACATGACAGTTGCTTTCAGAAATTTCATCATAAATGTCAAAACTGAATCGTTTTGCTCGTAGATCTTATCCATGTTTTGTTTGTGCGTTTCGACAATTTCTGCCGCTTTCTGGGACAGAGCAATTGGCAATTGGCAATTGTTATTTGGTAAATGGTGAATTGGCAGCTATACATCCGCAATACATATGGACATATAAGCATATATATATCTCTTTGGTCGTGCCCAATTATAATATAAATGCCATTCGCATTAAGAAGTGTCAACCAGGTGATGGTCATAATATTATCTTCATGTTTCTGTGCCGAATTCATAAAGTGATCGTGAGTTAAGAAATGGACAATTTTGACGTCAGTGTGAAGTGTATGAAAACAGATTTACTTTCGACAGTTTATTTTCTACAGAATAAGACAATTTAGTTTTTAAATAGAACACTTGACCATTTACTTTTTAGTTTTCTACAGTCAATATCGAATTTCTGCAGATCACGCCTGAGTCAGCAAATCAAAACCAGAACAATACCAAATTTATTAACCCCTTTTAATAAAAGTGATACTTCCGTGGCAGTCAGGAGTCAGGAGTCAGGAGTCTGTCCGCAGCTTTGAGTGCATTTTGCGTATCGTATGACAGCCAAGGGAGAATCGCTGTCAAAGTTGTGTTTTCCTTGCCGCAAGTTGCCATCCGAGGCGCTGGGAATTTTGGCAAGTTGCGGCTTCATGAGTTAAGCAGCGTTTAAGCAAACTGACCGCAAAAGGGGAGGGCGAGTTGTGTGAGCTGTCATATATACATATATATATATATTAATAATGTTATTGAAATGTTTTGTGAGAGAGACGAAGCCACATGTTCGCTCATTATGCAATGATGACAGTTCAAGCCGTATATATCCAGATAGGTGTATATGTGACGCGACAGTCAATTCTCACCGTTGCGATCGATTTCAGGTACATCCGGTGCCCCGATGCCACCCCTTCCGACCACATCGAGTTCAAAGCCGGTCAGCGGTCAGCTATATTTACAATATGCGAGTGTTGAACAGCGTATTTTGTATTTTGTATTCTTTCACGGTGCGGATATGAATGCAATTGTTGCCCTGTTGCCCTTTTGTTGTCGCAGTAGTTTGCTGCCACTGCCTCTGCCTCTGCTGCTACATGTGGCAGTAGTTGTTGACTCTGGCTCTTGTAATTGTGCTTGTTGTGTTCTTAATGCTATTGTGTATAAATGTATATCATACAGATTGCTGGGTGCGGCTTTGGTCTTTAATGTAAATCAGAGCGCACATTAATTTCAGAAGGAAGTCGAAGTCGCCTGAGAAGCCTGAAATTGAATATGACTTCGTACTGAACTGGTAATGGACTCTTGGACATTGCTTGCTTTACATACACACACACACACACACACACATATGTAGATATATTAAAGGTCAACTGCCTGCAGACAATTGGACTTGGGGCTTCCTCGAATGGGTTAAGTATATATGGTTAAGCAGGGCGCGACAATTCCCAACGGAAATCAACGTGTTTGAATTGGGCATATCAATTTCGTATTGTAACCATTTGTGAATTACACACTGTACATGCCAAATGGCAAGGGGCGTGTCACATCCATATATATACACACATCCAGAGAGAGAGAGAGAGAGAGAAAGACAATGTTTGCATTGCGGAATGCCTTACGTTATTTGTCAGCTACGCCGGACTGGCTTTATGTCTGCTTAATCAACGACGTAAATTGTAAACAACGGTCAACAACTAAGAAGAGGCCACCGACAACAGACTGGGTAAGATGATTACAAATACATACCTCTCCACATATACATATGTATATTTATGTACACATAGTCCTGTCTGCAGTACGCTCATAAGGATATTTCATTTGACAAATGTCTTGGCTTTTTGCGGTTTAGTGAACACAAATATTTGCACTCAAATACTGCATGCAGTAAACCAACAAATTTCTTTAAGTGTGTATCTTTATGTATATAAAGAAAGCTATGACATAATATTTCGTATTGATTGTTACGTGATTTAGATTGATTTTAAACTGTTTTCACCATTTTGAAAATGTAACGTTTTAAATTAAATTCTAATCACCAATGTTTAATGTATATTTATAGATAATATTTAGTATTAATTTTCATATATTTTATATACATTTTTAGAATTACTTTTGCTATATTATTTTAAATTTTACGTATTCTGACATTTTTGAATAACATATCAATCAATCAAATAACCCAAAAATAATTAGTTAAATGCCGTGTAATTAAATATATTTTCACTACACAATTTATTAACTATTGCGGTTGAAATTTGTCAAGTGTCACAATTTGATTCCTCACCACTGCAATTTGAAAACAAATGCACAATAAATTATGGCGATGATATCATCGGCTTTGACCATTGTGAGTATCACTCATAAATGGGAGTTCAAATATAAGATTCGCACATGTTGACAATTGCAACAATTGTTGATTGTGTCCATTGTGGTCTGTCTTGCTGTGTGCAACAGACACACCAATAACAATAACAACACATACATATACATATATGTATTGCAAACAAGAAGTGGAATATTATTTGCTGGCAATAACTAATAGACACATGCATTGTGACAGGTATCCATGTCAATGTCCAATGCAAACTGCAACAATCTCGTCTAACTTGAATTTAATGATAAACATCACAAAGGCCAATTTCAATTGATGGCAGGTGCCAGGTTGGTTGGTTTGGTTGGTTTGGCTGGTTGGCTGGTTGGCTGCTTTCTGTCCTTTTGCTTGCCTGAGCTGGGCAGCCAGTGTAATTTGGTGACATTTGCATTCAGAGGCATCAACAAATACGATACTCACTAATTTGCCTGTGCGTTGGAGTGCTAGTTTGTGGCACTCGATATGCACATTTTGGATATTGACGCATTGATATAACAATCAATATTTAATTTGTCGACCTTAGACTGCAATCGAGTCTTTGACTGGAATGCCGAAGAGCAAAAGTGGCATGTTTGTCGAGCTTTTTTGTCTTTTAGATAACTTTAAGTTAAATAAGTCATTAACAGCTCAATGGTGAAATAAAATTAAATTAAAATATGCAAGAAATCATATAATTTCATTAAAAGCGATTTTGAGCTCGTAATGGTTAAGGAATTTAATTACAATATAAATAATACAACTTTCTAAACTATTTTCATTTGCTGAATCGTTTAATAATTCGCAACGACTTTTTGTATCTTTAAAAATTATTAAGCTGGCGCTCAACGTTCGCATAATTGAGTGTCATCGATATATGTACATAGTAATGCCTATAGGATAATTCCAAGGGCAGCTGACAACTGTCAACAGGCAACTGGGAACTGGGAACTGGTAGCTTGGAGCTGGCAACTGAGTACGGCGTGTAACAGGCTAATTATGAGACTTTGTCTAATAGGCTTAAAAACGGTAAAGGCCAAGAGCAGCCAAGCAGCCAAGTTAGGGTCATGCTCGAGCAAGCGTTGTAGCTGAAAGTCCCCTAGGCAAGAAAACAGAAAGAAAACAGAGTCGGCAGACAGAAGGGTTAATTAGAAGGATAATTAGTGCGTAATCCGATATGTCAACAATGAGAAGGAATGGGGAAGTTGGGCTGAAGTAAGACGAAGCGACGCCTAATGAAATTTCGCTACGAAGTTAAAAGTTATAAAAGAGTCGACAAGAAAAGGTCTCAGAATGATGGTAAGGCAACCAGGGGGTAAAACCAAGTAACCAACTGAGTGCAAATGCCTAGAAAATTATGATGTAAATTCCTGTAGAATTGTCGCCTTGGGGCTTCCAAATATCGTGCTGGAGCCCCTTCACTTAAAGCGCATATCAAATTTCAAAAAGTATTTTCGTTAAGCTCGTTTTTAGTGTCGCTTCCAATGATGCACCAAAAAATATGAATAACCATGCGCTGCAGGTGGAAGTCGAAGTTGGAGTCGGAGTCGGAGTTGGAGTGGAAGTCGGAGCACCATTCCGTTCCGATTCGTTTATGGCATTGGGCGCCACCCAATTAAAAGACACACGACAGTCATTAAATGCTTCGCCCTGCAACATTTCGCTGATGCCTGTTTTTTTTTTCTTCTTTTTTTTTGCAATTAGAGAATTATTAAAGAGTCATTAAACTGCAGGAGTTCTGCGCATGAATCATGGCATTTTTTTATGACGGCTGCCAGTGCTCGTGAGTATTTATGACTTGGCACATGACATGGCCAAAGTAAAGGGTACCTCGCTGAGGAGGACGGAGGTCCTCTCTCTCTCTCTCTCTCTCTGCTACATCAATTTGCACATTTTTATTATACGCTTTTTCTATACAAATATTGTTAGGACAACAGCTGAAAAAAGAGTAGAGTTCAATAACCCAATATTAAGATAATATTTAAAGTATGACTATCTATCCCATCTGAAAGCCATTTGATGGCCAAGTCTAAGCACAGCGGACAAAGGTTATTTGGCAAAATCGTGATTTACGTTCATTTTCATCAAATATTGAAATATTATATCCATATTTATTGAAGCAGAGGCAAAGCTAGCGAGGAAATTGAATCAATGAATTTAGTGCGCACATCAGCAAAAATTACTTTTATGAAGGAAAAGAACAAAATGGGAAGCAAAGTAAGAATGATACTAAATCCAAGGCAAAAAGCAAGCAGCAGATAAAAAGTGTCTGTGACCCAAACCAACCCCCAAGGACAACGGCAGGACGGCAGGACGGCAGCTGCTGACCAGGACTGACCAGTCCAGTGTGGCTATCTCATATCATAATAAGCGCTCATCAATTTCCATTAAATTTAATATGTCACTTTTGGCTCAATGGGACGTGGAACAAAGCCAAGGACATTTGGCTAGCAAAGTCAGTCGTATCCTTCGACTACGTATTCTTACTGCTCCCTGCTCATCATCATAAAAAAAAGCGTATGTGGCCATAAAAAAGCTTTTTCATAATTTCACTGGTGGCACTCACGAAAAGTGGAAGTTCGCAAAAGCGGAAATAAAATATGATATGAGCTTGTAATAGATTTCTATCACATTTTAAGTGCACACAGACAATCTGAACGATGGACACTGACCAGGCTAGTGGGTGGTGTTGGTTGTGTGTGTCTGTGTGTGTGTGTGTGTGTGTGTGTTTGGGTGTGGTTCGGGTCATTGAAACAAATGAACGTGCTAAGTGAAAGTTTTGATTTATGCTGATATAATATACGCCTGGGACGACAATTTGCAACTTTGACTGGCGCTGAATTCAAGCAATTTTTCACAAATTTGACCAAAACATGCAACGTTGGTTTAATAGTGGAAAATGTGCTGCAAAAATTACGATTCTTTCTATATCAATTTAATGTCAAGCTGCATAGTTTGAACTTGGTTGATTTCAGCGGTGAGCATGACTCAGAGGCTGAGCGGTCGAGATGCCCTCCCAGGATCAGTTTATAAATCAAAATTAATTAATCCCGACAGATGAGAGAGGGAGAGAGAGAGAGAGAGGGCGACATCCAGCTGTGTTCAACTTTTGTCTCCATATTCACGTTTTTGATTTTCATACATCAAAAATTTAAGAAATATCGTGGATCGCCTGCCTTTCTTTGGTAACCGGCATCCAATGAAATTTTTATTACACACCAGCAACAACAACGTCTGCACGTAAACATTGCAGATTTCCAAAGAATCATGCCAGCCACGGGGCCGTGAGTGAGGCGGGGGGAAAGGTGGTTGGTTGTGCCTGTGGGCTATTTGAGTACCTGCTACGTATGCAGGTGGCCTCAGTGGTGAATGTGTTTTCCATAATTGATTAATTCATTAATTTACGGGCCAATTTGCGAAATGTTTCGCATGCAGTTAAGCCAAGGCGCAGGCAGTTCTTAAAACCCAGTATCTTTTTCATAGTTTATTGTTTAATTTGAATATTACGTTGATTAAGATGAAAGATGATAGAATGGATAGAAGATAAGATGGATAGAAGGATAGAACTGATCCTCAAGAGTCTGAATATATATGTATATATATATATATAAAAGATATTTGAAATTGATGTTGTACAAAGATATACATTTAGGTTAGGTTAGGTTAGGTTTGACAGTTGCTGACCAAGGTCGACACACTTAGGCCATTTTTGGACCGATGTGGATTTCATATTCTTTCTTTTGCAACAACTTATCTATAACATTATTTTAATGCCTATGGATTCAAGTGACTTTGATCTGATGTAGCCAAGATATTGCATAATAAATGATTCTATTCTTCTATTCTTCTATATCTATTTTATGCTATTCAAAAACATAATAAAATCTTGGAAAAAGGGTTATATGTTTTCAGTGAGATCATTTGTGGCAATGTTTCTCTGTTTGCGTTAAGAAGCGTCGCTCACATAACTAACTAGATTTCTCCTTGTGAAAATGGACTGGCAGCCAGTTCTATGCGGTTGCTGCGAGTGTGGTGAGTGGGGACAATGGCAGAGACATAGATGAATCTACGTGTGCAGAAATTGTGGCAGTTGATATCCATAAATACGTCACAATGTGAAAGTTCGATGTGACATGCAAAGCATCAGCTCAGTTTTTGCCATCGAGTCTGAAGTGCTGCGGCAACTGCAACAAATGCCGCATCTGCAAGTGTTGCCCGTTGCAAGTTGCCTGTCGGCAGCGGATGCAACCACAGCAGCGGCATTTTATGCTCTTATGAAATGGATTTTGTCATTTATTTATCGCTTTTCCACGTACAAATGAAATCTGATTGAAATGTGTCCCCTGTCTGGCCCAGTCTAAGTCTCACTGCCAGTCCCGGGCCCAGTTCCAAGCCCAGCTCCCGTGTCACTGTGGGTGACTGAATGCCACTGACCGCAGCTGGAGCTCTGAGCTTTAAACGTAGATTTGAATGTTCATAGAAAACGAATGACATGCAAACTGACCGAAACTGGCTGTGGAAAAAAAAAAAATAAAATAAGTAAAATGCCTAATTTGGAGGCGAGAGCAGCAACATCAATTTGGCCAATTATATTGACACTTTCGCTCGGCCATTGGATATGGTTTGGAGAAGGACACGGCAACGGCTGGCCGTAGTCGCAGCCGGAATCTTGACCAGGAGGCACAGCGCATCAATTGACGGCCGCCTTTTATTCTGTGTACACTCTCCACACTCATGGTCAGAACAATGTCCGACAAGCTGTGAGCTGCCAAGGCCCAAATGGCGACAGAGAAATTGGCATATCTTCGCTTGACAATCAAATCTCGGCCTTAAATAGACGCAGCTGGCGGCTCACTCACTCACAGACACAGTTGCAATTGTACTGGTTGCAGTTGCAGTTGCATTCAAAGTCGGAGTCGGAGTCGGAATCGGAGTCCGCAACTCGCACTCCGATCCCGCGACACCTTCAACGCCTGTTTGCTATGGCAATGGTCATCAATTCGGTCGTTTGGCTGATGATGTTGCTATGATCGCAGCAGCTCTCTTGGCCAGTCCCAAAAGTGCCGCGCCACAGACGCAATCTCTGTGAGATCAACCGCAGCTTTAGCTGCAACAATGGCTGCGATGCGATGCGACGCGACGCGACGTCGATCGTGACACAAGTGCGACGCTGTAAGCGTTGCAACCTCACCCTGCCACGGCGAAGGGGTGGGGTGGAGGGGGTTTTGGGGGGTTTTGAGACGGCCGGCGGCATGTCAGAGGTGCCGGCAATTTTTCAACACCATGCAACACGCGGCTGCCTCAACGGAGTCGCGTTCCAGCACAGGCGCGAGATATCAACAGATATTGTTGCAATTCGGTTATAAAAATTCTAACTGGAGCAATTGCGATTCGGGACCATCTCAGCATCGACTGCTAACAAATTTGTAGCAAGTGACAGTTACTCTGTTTCTGTTTGTGGCCTAACATCGACTATTCTCTCTCCCCTCTCCCCTCTCCCCTCCCCTCCCTGCCCTCGCCCAACCCTTCGGCCACTTCTTGTAGCCGCCAAATAGCTTCGCTCCAGTTAGCCGGATAATGATCGTGAGAGAATTCATTCTGCTGATTATTTAACTGGTCTGGAATTTTAATGCAATCAAAGTGCTAATTTGTGTTTCTTGCTAATTATTGTCAAGTTGAGCCCAGAAATAGAACGTTCATAAATTGCCAATAAAGTTATTTGCTTCCTAAAAGAATGTGCTTTTGATGTATTAAGAGCTGCACGGCTTGATTGGTTTTTGTTTTTAATAAATGTTTTATCAATTAACAACTAAGCAAAAATATTACATTAATAAAGTGCTTGGCTTCTTGGATGAATTAATTATATGTCCATATTAATTATATGTAAATAATATGACGATTTACTTAGTCTTTACTGTATTTTGTACTTTACTACAATGTGCGTTGGATTAATTAAAAATTCCATGATTTGATTCGGTTTTTTTAAGTACATTGTTGATAAACTTTTTTTGCTTCTTAGTTAAAAAAAGATGCATGGTCTAATTGTCTTGCTATAAATAAATAATTTAGCTCATAACTATCTGAAAATATTATAGTAATAAAGTGCTTTACTTCTTAAAGAAATGTTCCTTGCATTAATTAAAAGTTCCACATTCTGATTGGATTTTTGTAATAAATGTCAGATAAATTCGCAATTTATTAGCTCAAAATATTTTATTTTTATTTTTGATTTTATTTTTTGAAATTATGCATGCATTTTAAGTCCTTTTACTGTACTGTATATAAACTGTATATAATTTTATTTGCCACACACATTAAAATATATCATTTATTGCTAGCCCAATATATATTAGCCAAATTCAAACCTTGCACCTTTTAGCCATGCATATGTTGGCTATCGGCGCATTCAACGTTGTTGTGACATTTGAGCTGATAAGTGCGATTTGTTTTCTGTTCAACACCCTCTGTGCTGTGGCAAGCATGACTTGCAAATACCTTTGGCTGTCGTCTCGGGGTGCGGGGAGGCATTTTGCACAAAGTGCGCATAATAAAAGTTTGAAGTCGCGCTAAATTGGGTGATAAAGTTGATCCGGGCACGATAAGCCCATTATAAATGCATTTAATGGCTAAATATTAAATGTATCTTCGCTGGCTTGTCGTGCTCGTCGACTGCCTTCTCCGCACGCTAGAAGAAGTGGAGAAGAGTCCAGATCGAGATCCCAGAGATGCCTGGTCCCGGTGTCAGGTGACTGCCAGCGATCTTTTTATATTTTTTTTTTTTTTGCGGTGTCTTTGGACGGACTTTTGTGCCGTCTGAATTTATGAAGTTGTTTGCGCTTATTAAATTTTAAGTTGAACACTTTTCGCGCCTAGGGGCAGACATGCAACTCCGCCGGTGCCACGGCTGCCACTTGCGGCTTGCCACTAGGCATTTGGCGACAACTTGGCGTTGCCACGAGATGCACAGATAAGATTCTGGTGACTGGTGACTGGTGACTGGTTCCCAAACGGGGCACTGGACTCGCAATTAGCGCAGGCGCTTCAAATGTGTTGAAAGATATTTGATGAATGGATAGCGTGCCAAGTGTCTCTTGTAATTGAGCTACCCGAATATTAAACGCAAATTAAGCCTTGTGTAGCAGTAAGTGTAAGCTTTGCCAAATAAATAACTTTAATCTCCATAGCAGCTGGCACACATAAATATATATCTACATATATAAATAAAAAAAGAGACTCAACAGCGATATTAAAATAAACGGGAAGTGTGAAATGTGTTCATTTAAAAGTTGAGTAAATTCGGTTAAAATATCGAAAAAATACTTTAAACAGAACCAACGCCGTTTTTACAGCAATAAAGTGTCATTTATATATACAATTTTATTTATTTTTTTTATTTTATTCCAGTGAGTTGGTCAACCAGTATACTAAAATTGTGTATGTTATTTACCTAATTGGATACAATTATTTAAAATATAAGTGGAAGGTCCAAGGCATGATATCTTCCATTTGTTTATTATTATCTAATAAATTAATTTGCCAAAAGGTTTTTGAGATAATTTTCTATGGTACATATGTGAAATAAAAATCCAATTATATTTAGTCTGACTATGGATAAGTTTTATACATAATAATTAATTAATTTTAATTAATTAAAATAAAATTCAAAGTATAAAAAAAAATAGATCGAATCTCAGTTATCTACCGTAAAGAAATAAAGTTTTCTTTTATTGCAATAGATAAATCTATACAATGAATTATGTTTAAGCTGAGAAAATCATTTTCCATATATCTCGAAAATATCTATTTTGTTTTATTAAAATACTTGTTTGTGGCTGCTTTTCTATGACTGCACAACTAACCGATGGGCTGGTCTAATATGTACTTACTCTATTCGACTGCATACGTAGGAGAATTTCAAATAAAGATGTCACTTTGAATGAATTATGAATTATATCACACAGTCGCCTCCAAATTTGGGCAAGCCAAAAAACGTACAAAAAGCAACGAAAAGAGTCAGATTCGCAGTCCGAGTTGGAGTCAGAGTCGGAGTCAGAGTCAGAGTCGGAGTCGGAGAGTACAAGAGTACAGGCGAACGGGAAGACAATGCATCGTGTTAGCCTGGCGCTGGCCCCCAAAACAATGACAATGGCGCAGATACCAGAAATACTATGTTGAGACACAAAACCCAGTGGCGACAGGGGGTGGAGACCAAGTGGCGACGATATGCCAAAGGCAACTGTGGCATTGTGTCGTCGTTTTGGATATCTTCATATGGCTATGGCTATGGCTATGGTGGCCAGGCCAGGCCAGGCCAGGCCAGGCATTGCTGAGCATTTAGTTACATTTATTTGTTGCTATTAACTGGCGCGCTGACGCTTATCGAACGAACGCCAACTGGGCCGGGCTCAAAGCCTTGGCTCGCTAGTCCACCTTCAGTCGATAGACACACGGAAAAGAAAAGCGCACGCGGCGAGAACAATTGCTTGGAGCAAATGTGCGGGATGCATCCGCCCCCGCCCTCAGATATGGGCATGTCCAGTTGCCAGGCTGCATCCACTTGGTCGTGGCGCACGTAGTATTGTTATCTCAGCAAGAGCCACAGCCAGAGCCAGAGCCAGACCCAGAGCCATGCTCAGACCGAGTGCATTCTTATGGTATATAGTATTTGTGATTCGATTCTAAGCCTGGTCTACACACTCAGAAAAAAAATCATGCTCAAATCTAAAAATCATTATACTATTGCTGAAGAGGGTACCAAACCTCATTTTTCAAAAAGTGCATTTCTATATCGGAAAAATTAACCAGGAAATGTTTAGTATTTGTAATATAATTCTAAGATTGGTACCCACACTGAGAAAAAATTGTACTGAAACAACTTAATATTTTTGAAATTAAGTTAATGGACTTTTACTTTTCAGAAATATAATTCTTTTAAATACAGAAAATATGTCCAGATATATATATCTCATAAATATAAAAATTATGATTATATATATATTTTTGCTATATATAGAAAATGTATGGAGTAATTAGCATATTTCAAGCAATGTTGATTTTAGAAAACGGTTTTCGCTAATTTATATAATGATATTTATAAGTCAGTAAATGCTTTTGGCTTTCGGGGCAATTTTCATTCTGGGACATTTTTCCAAATTTGAAATGGTAGTTTTTCTTTTAGTGTAGCTACTGCGCTTTTCATATGCCCTCTCACAAAGTACAACAAAAAATCAGCATGTTCATATCTCAGAATTGGTTTGCGGCAGAGGTTGTTTCCAGCTGCAAGTTTGCCAGTTGCTAGTTGCTACTAGTTGCTACAGTAGCCTATGCCCATTGTGACCTGGCCCTAGGTTAGCCAGTCAGCCAGCCAACCAGCCAACCAGCCATGCAGTCAGCTTGTGGTTACCTTATAATGTGCCTGGTAATGCTCATCGTAATTTTTCCACATTGACGCTGTGCTTGTTTTTTTTTTTTTTTTTTTTTTTTTGTTTTGCAGCGGTTTTGGCCATCTCGCTGCTTTAATCTGCATATCTTCATTTGAGTCTACCGCTTTTGCTCTTAAATGCTCTGCGGTATCCCTGTATCCCAGTTGCAGTCCTCACATCCAGTTTATTCCTGTTGCCGCTGCCGCTGCCTCTGCCGCTGCCTCTGCCCGTTCCCGTTCCCATTCCCTGCTAGAGTGGCGTTTTTAGCAAAATAATGAGAATCATGATTTCTGCCTTCGGTTCGGGTTCTGTAGCACCAATGCTGTTTTCAGTTTTTTACGCCATTTTATTTTTGTTTTCGTTTTTCGTTTTGGTTCCTTTTGTGTGTACAAATTGATATGCAAATTTTTGAGTAGCGCTACAGCGACTAAATGCTGAGAAACTCCTCCGATCGAGGCTCCAGTGCCAGCATCGTACATTTATCGTAGCCAAAATGCTTCTGCAAACGAACGTTAATTAGTTCCAAAGTGTTGGAAGCCACAGCGGCCAATGATGTCACCCAGCAACCATTTTCGGCTTAAACATGGTCTAGCATAGAGTATAATTATAGGTATAGGTATAGGTATAGGTATAGGTATAGGTATAGGTACAGGTATAGGTATAGGTATAGTTATAGGTATAGGTATAGGTATAGGTATAGGTATAGGTATAGGTATAGGTATAGGTATAGGTATAGGTATAGGTAAAATAAAGCTGACTATTATTGAACGTGCTTTATAATATATATAATAAGAATTTCATTAAGAATAATAATATTAATGTAATAAATATTATAATGTATATTTATTTAAATTTACTGAGTAATATTGTTATTCAACGGAGAAGTTTTAAATATTAAATGTTTCAATTTTGCTCATTGTAATTTCTAATTAATTTTAATGTGAAAAATTTAATTACTTTTTTATTCAACCTGTATTTCAATTAGCCAACTAACGTGGAACATTAAATATTTTAAAAATTATATTTTCTATTTTTATTTAAGGAACTAGGCATGTGCCTTTAATTGAAGTTGGCAGAGTTTATATATACATATTTCAAATTTGTTTATGATGACATATTTTGTCATTTAAACGCCATTTGCAGCTCTTAAAGTTTAAAGAAGTTCTGATGCAGTCAACGCCCATCTGTACTGTGTATTTACAATTGAAAACACAATCTACTATTTGCCATTTAATCCGAGATGTTTGGCATCAAATGCGACCTTTGTTAATATGCAGCATTCACTCCATTTTGATAAGTCCAGTTAACATGCAGCTGGCTGGCATATTCATTGACCCAACCCTAGTCTTTGGCTCCCATCCGCTTAACCGCTCACAACATGGCTACAATAATCTTTGCTCCTCACCCGGCTGGCCCCTCGCCCTGGTTGGCATTGCATTGGTTGGGCAAACAAGTTTCTGCACTCGAATAATCTGCATGAACCATAATTTTATTGAGAGCACGCCTGCCAATAAATAACTCCACCCCGCTCAGCGCCCCATCCTGCTCCATTCCCCTGTAGAAGCAGCAGCAGCATCAGCAGCAGCAGCAGCATCAGCAGCCGTTGGCCATTTATTAATATGGAAATCTACAGAGAAGCCGCTGGATGCTGAAAGTGCTTCTGCTTCTGTGTTCAGTTGCCGGTTGGCCGGTTGGCCGGATGGCAGAGTCGCCACTCGCAGCCTAAACACATTACACGATAGCGTCAAATGGAAGCCGATGGAGCACGCCACTTGGCGCTGCCCTCTATCGCCTCCTTGTTGCCCCCTTTGCAACATTTGCTGTGCCCGGCACAAGTCTCTGTTTGTTGGCCGTTGCCGCCATCGTCATCGTCATCGTCATCGTCATCATCATCATCATCAGCAACGAGGTCGTCATCCGCCTGGTTCTCATTGTTATCGGCATTCTGTTGCGCCATAAGCAACTGCCGCGAATGAGATCGGACCCGAAGTTGAGCTTGAGTTTGAAGATGAGGCTGCAGCTGAAGCTGGACGTGGAGTCACTGCCGGCGGCGATCATCACAAAAGGCAGGGCGACGTTGTCGAACGCAATTTCAATTTCATGTTATCCGCAAAATATTCATTTTAATATCTACTCAATCCAACGAGGGACCAAAGATACGCAGCGACACACACACACACACACACACAGAGACACACACACACACACACACACACACAAATATTGATATTCATAAGTTTAGCCTTAAAGCGCTCCAATCACAATCCCTCCATCCTTATGCTCAATATGCAAATGCTTATGCTCGCTCCACGCACATAACTCATTGCCTGTGGCCAAGCTCTGTGGTTGGCTATATCGGTGGTTGTCCGAGCGGCACACGCATTCAGCCTCTCCCCCCTCTCTCCTCCCGACTCCTCGCTCTCCTCACTCTCCCCACTACTCTCCTTTCTCCACTCGCAGCTTAGCATATGACATGTTGTGCACAGCTCCAACTCACCATAATCCCCAGTCTGCCAGACAGACTCCCTGCAGAGGTAACAACGACTGTATATATATATATATATGTGTGTATATATGTATCTGTATCTGTACACATATGTGCAACCAGGAGTTGCAGCTGGTTTGGGGCATTGGCTGCTGCTTCCTTTTGGCACATTCTGGCATAATTATAATGCACCCTGTTGCTGTCTGACTCCCCTTTTGCGATATGCCAATTGCTGTTTCTGCTGCTTACTGCAAACAGTAATAGTAATTTTGCTAGTCAACCACCCCTTGGACACTCAGTACCTTCCCCCCCTTCCCACTCCACCCATCACATGGGATGCAAAGTGACCGTTGCGGTACTAGCGGTTTTCATTTTAATTCAGCCCACGCATATCCACGACCAGACCATATCCAACCCCCAACAGTGAGGGACATAATCTCGCTGCAGCATTCGCAGCTGCATCCATTAACGGACAAACATAGACACTGGCTTCACTCCCCGTTCAGCTCATCTGATTGCAGAGATGCGCTTTAAAATGCTGAAGAGGCAAAAGTAAATCTTTAACATTCTGAAGGATTTCATTGCTCAGAGTGAAGAATTTCTAAATTATTAAAGTCGGTTTATTACTCAAGACAAAATATCATACTTAAGCAGCTACATCATAATTTGCCAACATTTGTTGTATTCTTTTCTATTCATTTCAATTCACTCTTTAAATATATATTTTTCGTAATTTAAAATAGCGCAAATACCTTGTCAAGTCATTAACAGGTAAACTTCTTAAAAGAATCACAATTTGAAATTTTATTAAACAAATCAATGGCAACTAAGATTTTCACAAAAACCAAACTAAAATGTTGTAATTTGGCCAAAACTGGTCAATTTCAGCTTAGCAGTGAAGACAAATCGAGCAACTTAATACTTAGTTTTGAACATTAATCTTTTACTTCTCTTAAGCATTGAATACAAAAATAAATTGGAGCCAATAAAATAGATTTTTGTGGTTGGCTAAAACCAATTGAAACTTTAAGTTAGTTAAGCATTAATGCAACTAACGGCGAACAACTAACAATTTATTAAAACAGCCGTTTACTTTGTCAAATTAGAATATTATTTATTTAGAGTGTAAATATGAACAGTTGACCACAGACTGCAAATTGAAGCCACAACTTATTTTCTCTCTATCTGTGTGTGTGAGTAAAATGCAAACATTTTGCGACACGCACATTTGTTTCCTTTTTAACTCCCTGCCCCAAACGCCTCACTCAACCCCTCCCCAAGTTGCAGTATACCCAATGTAGATGCGGGTTCAACGACGTCATTAATATTTATGCAATCCTACAGATGGGGCAGGGCGGGTGTCACTTTTTCCACTCCACACACACACATACACTCGCACACACACACACACTCGCACACACACACACACACAGAGAGAGACACGCATTGCAGTTGCGAGTACATTAGAAATGTAATTATTATTTTAATTGGACTGCAGTGCACATTTTGTCAACTGAGTAAATTTTGCCCAGCCACAAATAATAAATGTCCGAAAATTTGGTTGGCTTTGGCCATTTGCTTGTCGGTTAACCGACTCACTGTAAATATGAAAAGTTGCCAATTGCCCCCCCATCAAATTAGTACGTATTCATCATCATAAAAATGTCGCCAGTGGAGTACTATGCAATTTATAACTAAACGTATTGGTTTATAATAAATAAATTAAATAAAATTTAAATAAATTCTTAAATATCAATCTGAACAACTAATACAAATAATATGTATAAGTTTGAATATATATATAATATTTATTAAAATTATTCATAATATATAATTACAACAGATTGATATATTAAGAATTCTTGTGTTTATCTCTGGTTGCTGTCTGATAAATAATTTGTTTGAATATGTATATAGTGATCATTTAAGTTATTCAGATTGATATCTAAAGGAATGTTGTTTTTATCTCAGCTTGTGAGGATTTCATTTTAATTCATAGCCCAAGAAGGTCGTTCAAATGCGGCAAGTGCACCAATTTGCGACCGAAATGTACAACTCAATTGGACTTGCAACTGCAATTGGAAGCCAGAGAAGCGTCGCCATCTATAAATGGAAGACACACACATACATATATATATAAAAATATATATACTTGTTCGGTTCGAGAGTGAGGAGCGGACATGCGAACAACGCAACAAAAAAAAAAAAAAAAATGAAACAAGAAACATAAATTCAATATGAACTTGTGAGAAGAGGAAACCAAATCGGAGTCCAACTCAAAGTTGGAGACTTGTAGTCCGGTTCGCTCCACTTGTCGCCATTGCTGCTGAGCTGAGGCTGAGGCTGAGCTGAGGCTGAGACTGAGGCTGAGTCGGGAGCTGTTTGCTGCTCGCTGCTTATTCGCCGTTTGCCATTCCTTTTAATTTCATTTATTTTGCAAAATACAATTTAATTTGATGTGAATGCAACTGACAACTGCCAACGGCAACAGATCCCAGCAAAAAAAAACATACAAAAAACTAAAGAGAAAAAAACACGTTGAATGACAAAAACGGCAAAGAAGCAGTCGCTTCCTCTCTATTGGCCTCTCAGTTGAGGCCTCCTTCCATAAGGCAAATATTGAACTACAATAATCATCAACATCGATATCGACAACTGCATAGCAGCCATATCAGCGAAATCCCCGCCATCGGTCGCCATTTCGTGCAGCCATCCTCATCATCAGCATCATCAGCATCATCAGCATCATCAGCATCATCAGCATCATCATCATCGTTGTCGTCGACGGTTAACCGTGGGTTGCTCCGATGATGATGATGATGGTGATGATGTTGCGGGGTTGTTGGTGGGGACACATCTGAAGACAATCAAGCGCAAAACGAACGAGCAATTGTGGCACACGGATGAGCCAGGCCAATGATTGTCATGAAGATAACAAAAGTTGCCTTTTTGCATACCAAACATCGCCAACAACAACAAGAACAACAACAACAACCACAACAACAACTGCAGTCGAGCAACACAGCCACAAAAAACAGCAACAACAGCAACAACAGCAACATGCACCGCAGCAACATGTTGCTCAAAACTAACAAAGTATTGATTGCGCCGATTGCTGGCTGGATGTGGATCACTCGTCGTTGTCGTCGACAGCAACATGGATTGTCATCCAACTTTAGCAGCAGCAGCAGCCACAGCAACAACAACAACAGCAACAACAGCAGCAGCAGCAGCAACCATCTGTTTAAACTTCAGCTTCAACTTCAATTTCAGCTGCATCCTCAAACTTTGCATGGAGCAAAACTCATTTAGTTATTGTTGTTGCTGCTGCTGCTGCTGCGGCTGCCACGGCTGCCACTGCTGCTGCTGTCGATGCTCAGATGTTGAGATACCCAGCTGAAGCCGACGACATTCTCATCCGCTTATCAAACTTCAAACAAATCATTTTGTTCGGCGGCCTTGCAGACCTTGAATATTTGAGTAGTCGCCGTATATCAGGGAAGCCAGCTGAAGCTCAACTAAATAAAAGCTTTAAGTTGTTAACTGGATATGCGATATTGATATTATTATCACAATATTCAAAATAAAATTCTTGATTTTTGTTTAGGATAACATTATTTTCATTTTATGAAAAAATACCAAAATGCTTCGATTTGGAAAGAATGAAAAGATTGCTCTGAAAAGCATGTTGGTTTTTGTATTTAAAAAAAAATATATATGTGTATATATATATATATATATATATATTTATTTTTTTTCATTAAATATTACCTCTTAAGAACATATTTTAATTAAAGTTTAGACCATTTTCGTAATAAAACACTTAAAATAAATAATGTCTTCCAGAAGTGGGCGCTCAAAATTATAGCAGTAGCTATTTTTATATTGATTAAAACTATCATAAATATTTTTCAACTATCAAGAATACCATGTGGACGATTTACGTCTGATATGCATTATGCATAAGCGATTATTGATAATTAACTGCGAAAATTGTTTGCCCAATAGAAATAAACAAAGCATATCCAGAATAGCCAAACACACACTTTAAACTCCCGATATGAGACCATTCATTTTGAAAAGAAACAAAGCAGCCAGCGTTGGCTATAAACAATTGCCAGCTATATTTATAGCAACTGTGTCTCTCATGCAGCTCAATAAATTTATAAAGTGAATGTGTGTCTGAGTATTGAGTATTGAGTAAAATCGACCGTGTAAACGATCGTTTGTAATAATGATGATTCCCTTGGCAGTGCACTGAGTGCATTTTTTTTTTTTTTTTTTTTGGTTGCAAGTCAAGAAATCAATTTACATAATTTGGTGGAAAATGATGATGAGTTCGAAAAGGTGTGAAAATACCTACAACAAAGCGACGAATTGATGAAGGCGCTGAAATCTCTCTCGAACACTACTCGGGATACAAATTTAGCCCTAGTTTCATTTGTTGAACATGCGTAAGTGTTGCCTGCCACCCAAAATGTGGCTGGCTGGCTGTCATTAGCGGTATTCAAATCATAACATAAATATGCTTGTCGTCTGCCGGCTGCAGACTGCTGCAGCTAAGACAACTAAGAGCTGGGAGCGAAGAGCACTTGGGGCGCATCTGCAGCTACTCGGTCATATTATGACAGGCTGCTGCGAGTGGGGCGGGGGGCGGTTGGGCGGTCGGGAAGTCTGGTGAAGCTTGAAACTGACGCGATGCGGTAGTTGTTGTTGTTGTTGTTGGTTGTCTGCCTTGGCAACTTGTTGGCTGCATTGCAATGTTGATAACTTGTCAAAATAGTCTGTCGCCGGGGCGTATGATAAATGCGGTCAGACGGCAAAGAAAGCCACTGACTGAGTGTTGAATGTTATGCCACTTTATTATTGCCATTAAATGTTGAACACACACACACACACACACATATATATAGAGCTGGCAAGCAGTCTTGGTAGCTGCTTGAACGAACACCTTGAAGTAGTCGCTGGATTTGTTGCAGGTTGTCTTTATGACTCAGCTGGGGCTCTATGCATAAAGCAGCGCAACTCGGGTCGCATAAACTTGTCAGGCATTGTCATAAAACTCATCCCTTTTTTGCCCAATGCCGCAAGCGTTGAACATTGAATATGGAAACACTTCGGGGCGACTCCAGGTTGCCTTGACCCTCGCACTCAAATCCCAAAAGTGTATCGAAATGAAAATATATTTTTGCTTGTAATATTTTTGTTGGATAAAAACGTTTTCTGGACAACCCACAACCCGCAACCCACACCCCAACTCCAATTCCACCCCCCCACCAACTTTGACCTTTATTGATGCCAGTTGGCTTTATGTGCACGTCTGATTGGAATATAATAACGAAATTGAGTATTATGCCCGGCTCAGCATTTATTTATTTATACAAGTTGAAATCGACATTGAAGCAACTTCATCTTCAACTGCAACTAATAAAGTCTTTCTGCCTGCCTTGGCCATGGACATGGCTTAATTTGTTAGACGTTATCGCTTCCGCTTTAAGCCAACTGCTGGCTGTTTGGTGGGTCCAACAAAAAAAACGAAAAAAAAACTTAAAAAAAAACTAAAAATGCATTTGGCATCCACAGCGGCCGTTTGGAAGGCAACTAGTTTGGACCACTCTGTGAGCCTGGCAGGGGGTTGCTCTGGGTGAAGGAGGGGGAGGGGGAGGGGTAGAGGGTTAGTAGAATATGTTGTAGTCACGTGCATTGTGCAATAAGCCAAAACTTATTCGCATGCAGCGCGATCGCAACAAGCCTTATCGATGCTTGCGTGACCTTGCAACAAACCGGGCATCAGTTGCAACTGGGAATGATGATGTAAATAGTGTTGAGTGTTGAATGTTGAGTGTTGAATGTTGAGTGTTGAGCATTGAGTGTGTGCCATGCAATTGAAATTTCATTTATGAATATATTCAAAGAGGTACTTTTTCCATTTCATTTAACTTGGATGCATTAAGTAACTTTGACTTGTTATTAGTCATTAACTACTGCCAGATATTTGCAATTTAAATTTTTTTAATCGAAATTGTAAGCAGTATGTTGCAACAAGAGAATTTCTGGCAAGGACACTTCAACATGAATAATCAATTTTTTTTCGCAACACTTGTAAGCCAATACCTTCGTCGAATGCAATGATCATAGATATAAAGACGGCCGCTGCTGTGTCCTCAATTCTCATGCGGCAGGGCAGGGCGTTGTCTAGATCGTGGCCACGCATGCGGCAACTGCAGAAGCTGAGCTGAGCTGGGCTGTGTTGTGTTGGAGCTTGCCGCAACTTCGACGTCGACGTCAAGGTTGTCAGCGACACTAGGCTGCAAGATTAAAGATTCCACCATAAACAAACAAGCGAAATAATTGAGGCAAAATTGAAGCAAACTACTCGAGCTGCGCCGCATGGGGCAAATGCAACTAGCAACTAGCAACCAGCAACCAGCAACCGGCAGCCAGCAAACTGGCAACGTTTGGCGATCTTGGAATATGGATATGGCCATGGCAATGGGAGCTGGGCACTGGTTGCTGGGCACACTGGTTGCTGGTTGCTGTGTGCTGCCTGCTGGCTGCTGGCTGCAAACTCGTTCTTGGTGCAACAATTAGCACGGAATTTGTGGGTGCCATTAAGTGCGATACACGATGGCCGCATGTTGCGTTTGCTCCCATTTCCATTTTTATTTCCATTGCGATGGCCATTGCCAAAAGGTGGGCGATAAAACCGCAGAGTCTATAGAGGCATCCGGGTTAGCGCCTAACGGCTCCAAGTACTTTAAATAGTTGTTGTTAGCGCCGGCAACAACACTCTGCCCCCCCACTCCCCACTCTCCATTCTCCACTCGCTAGACTCGCACTCAATTAGAAACACTTCAAAGTTGGCTCCGTCTTTAGACGTTGTCCATCAAACGCATTTGGATGCATCTTGCATCTTGCAGCAGTCGTCTCTCATAATTTTGGCATATGCAGACCAAATTTAATTACTCGTTGAGATCAAACAAAGTGCATGCCACATAAATATGAATCGTACATAGAGCAAAACGGCGGGCCCCAGTTGTTGGAACTGGGGTAAACTGGCCAAAATGAGGTTATGAAGTACAGCGTACATCTATCTACACTCAGAAAAACAATCGCTCTGCATTTAATAATTTCTAAATATTCTTAAACACAATTTCTTGAAATTTGATTTTTTTCTATTTATCAGAAATATATTTCTTGATAATAGAAAGAAGATATATTTATTTTTGGAAAAACACTTTTTAAAATATTGTCAAAATCGAAAAAGTGTCCTATTAAATTAAATTAATCTAAAATGTTTATATATGTGAATTATTGAACACTTATAAGTAAAAATAACTGTTGTCTATATAACCATATAGGAAACCACCCTAGAAATTATACACATTATTTTTTAAAATTTAATCAAAATCTACCCAGAAATAAAGAAAGAAAAGTCTTCGAATTTTAGAAGGACACAAAATTCCCTTTTAGAAATATGCTTTCTAAATAATAAGGTGAGTGGCGCTATTTTTTTTTGCTGAGTGTACACAGTACAAAGTAGCAACATGGTATTCATATTTTGAGGCCTGCAGACAAAATCTTGATCTTGAAATTCCCGCCGATCTGCACTCCAGACATGGCATAATTTCTCATCGCTCATTTCGATGCAGGAGGCAATTCGTTAGCAAACGTAAACATCTCCTTCTGGCATCCAATCCCCCCGCCCCCTCCTATTCTCCCTTCCCCAGCCATATTTAATAGCAAACATTTGGTCGGGGTATACTCTGATAATAGGTTGGCTCCCTCGTCTAGCAATTGTGGGCATAGTCTTCAGACAGTTTACGGCCTGTTTTCTGTTAGCGGTGTCCGTGCAAAAAGCCGCATATGAAATATGTGCGCCCATGAAATGAGTACAATTTCCATGGAAAAGCGCAACATTGTGGAAAATGGAAAATGGAAAAATTGCAAACAATATATATGAGCAAGTCGTGGCCATCATTGGAAGGGACTGTGAGGGGTTTTTTTGTAGTTTGCGACTAAATGCTTGTGGGAGCAATGTTTAGACAAGTGGAAATTATATTTTTGTGGCCAGGGCAACATTTGAAAGGACGCTGAGTGGTGCTGAATGCTTCTGGGAGCAATCTTTATACTAGTGGAAATTATATTGGGCCAATAAAAAGGGAATTAAAAATAAGGCTAACTCAAATTTGTAAACAGAAAAATAAAACAATTAACAACATTTTTCCATTTTAAACGTGTATGCAACATATTTATGACATTTAAATATTTTTGTTTTGTGTTTATTTTTAGTTTATTTTTCGCTTACAAAATCATCATAAATCACTGTTGATATTTATAAACCCATCTTTCCACACTTGCCCAGTTGTCATATTCCGAGAATAATTATAACTCGCTGCGACATTAACTTGTTGCGGTCTAGCAATTATAATTATTTGAAGAAGCGCTGCCAAAATGACAACAGTCTAATTGGCAAGATTTGAAAAATCATTGTTTATGCAACATGACAACAAGTAAGCACTGTTGCAAGCTCTTTTCTAGTGTCAAATTAAGTTTTTCATCATTTTAAACGAGGCTCTTTGTTGCGATATTTTTGGGATATAACAGAAGATAATTATTTTCACTAAAAAAACAAACAAATATTTTTAGAAATGAGCCCATTTCCCAAAAGTAAAAAAAATCTGTAGTCGATATTTGCAATTTGCACGCTGGTTTTTATTTTTGATCATTCGATTTTCGATTTGGGTTTCGCTTTTTATATGCAACTACCACAGTTTACATTACGTGTATCTACTTTATTATTATTATTATTATTATTATTATTATAATTATTTGTTAAGTATGTATTATGTGTAGCCATAAAATTAGTTAATTGTGTTTTTGAGTGCTGCCGATTCGGTCTTATTTGTTCTCATTCTCGTTCTCAATTACGTTTTGCGATTTATACAACTTATTGCTATACTTAATGCATTTAAATGCCTCAAGATCGCTATCAATTATTCATACTCATACTATATATATATATATATATATCTATATATATATGTATATATAGACACAGAGGATATATATTCGTATATATGTGTGCTAGATCAAGCTTAGCGTAGTGTAATGCTCAAGATATGTACTCCACAAAAACCATGTGTATTCTCTCCCTCTCCCCCTCCCCTCCTCCCCCATTTCTCTCTCTCTCTCTCTCTCTCTTTCTACTTCTCAGCTGAATCGTCAGCATCCGCCTCAGGCTCGCCATCCGCATCGATGCCTACACTCTTATTATCCTCCCGATCCTGCTCCTGTTCCAGTTCCTGTTCCTGCTCGCTCTGATTGCCAGTGCTCTCATTTTGATTGCTCTCCATCTTAATGCTGCTCAGCGGATGCCAGATGGTACTACTGAGACTCGAGTCATCCTCACGAGAAGCCGGACTCTGTGCCGGCTCCGATGTGGGCGACTTGCTGTTGCCCCGCTCCACACCGCCATAGGGATGCTGGTGATGACCACCAGCACCACCTAGAAAGCCAGGAAAGCTGAGCAGACCCGGTGGATATGGATACTTGGCTCCATTTGCAAAATGCGGTGGAGGGATGTTGGCAAAAGCGCCAGGACTCAATTCGCCGGGCTAACGAATGAGAATGGGAAAGTAAAGAAAATCGTTGAAGACAAAGTTAAGGTTATATCGATGTGATAAATGGGAAGAAGGATTGCGAAGTTCTACTTCAAATAGGTAAATTATTCATATTATTTGTTAAGAAAAAACTTACCTTGGGTGGCATTCCGTTGAAGAAGGGTGGCAAGTATGGGAAGAACAGTTCGGGGCGTCGCTGCATGAACTCCTGCTCAGCCGTTGGTACACCATGTGCGGCACCTGGGCCCGGGCCAGGTCCCGGTCGCATCGGCAACTCCAGGGACATGCGACGGCCGCGACGCGATGTCGGATTCGTCCACATATGCGTGCCCATGTGAACCTGCAAGAAATCAGTGGATTGGCCCAGTGGCCCCATAGGGAAATGGCGATCAGTTTTGAGCACTGGCCTCTGCGAGCAGTAACGGAAATGCACCTTAAGGTTACCCTTCGTGGTGAAGGCCTTCTGACACACATTGCACTGAAACGGCTTATCTCCGGTGTGGGTGCGCATATGAATCTGCAGTGCCGAACTCGAACTGAAATTGCGACGACAGACGTGGCAAAAGTGCTTGTTATTCACCGGCGGATCCAGGCTAGAGCTGGGCGGGCCGGCCGACATCAAAGCCTGCTGAAAGTCCAGCGGACCAGCTGGAAATCGATGTGCATCTGTGGAGCAAGGCAATTGAAGGAGTGTCGCTAAACACGCTGGGTTAGGGGAACTTACGCAACTGCATCTTCATTAGGGATTGCTCCGCATCGCCGGCAGCCTCATGCTGATAGCCAGCAGTGGCTGGAGCAGCAGCAGAAGTACCACTACTAGTGCCACTATCGCAGCCACCCTCATCGAGTAGCTGCAGCTGCTGCTGCTGCTGCTGATCGGATTCGGGCTCCTCTTTAATGGGTGCCGACGACAGTGGCGTGACTGGGTCCGCAGGCGCCATCTCCAGCGTTGAGGATGGCTTCGGCTTCTTGGCAAACAGATTTGGATTGAGAGTGAGCTGAAATGCACAGTTGCAGCAAGAGTATAGCGCTAATTTCATCGCATTTGCCCGTTAATGTGGCGTTCAAAGAGCACTCCTCCGAACTTCGGGCCAGACGCGATTCTTAATTATTATCTTATTTCTGAGAGAGACCCCCATACCAAAGCATTAACATAATCGCCTATATTTTGTATGTGCAATTTTTCTATGCCATCGCGCATTATAATGCCAACTAATTATCTTGCACAGACATAAGCCGCCGGGTCTCTCATATTTTTATGGCAAAACAATTGTTTGTCGTGTATCTCAAAACGCATCTGACTGTTGCATGTTGACTGTGGCATGTTGGCTGCTGCATGTTGCCTATTGCCTGCTGCCTGTTGCCTGCTGCCTGTTGACTGAGGCAGCAGGCCGTGTCTGCTTGCCCCACAGAGATGGCGAGGCGCGACAAACAAATGATTAAATAATTTTGCATAAGGCGTAACATAATTTATTTGCATTGAATGCATCGCACACACCGCCACCGATCCGGCACCCAGACGCCTCATTCCCTCCACGCGAGGCACGATCATTCATTTGGGTCGGGGGGGTCGGGGGTCGGGAGTCGAGGAAGACCAGACAAGAACAAGCCAACTCACATTATTTCGCATCATCATAACACATTCTCGTAATTACTTACAATTTTGAAAATATTTAGAAACTTCAGGCCCAAAAATGACGATGCCTGATGCCTGATGCCTGATGCTTGTCTCTGGTGGCCCATCAACAATGTGTTAAGCGGGCAAATCGGAATGGAACGGAACGCAACGAAATGGAGCACCCAGTATACATATATTTGGAGTGCACTCCAGCGCCTGTCGCAACGAGACGAGGCGTGGCAGAGTAACAGGGCTGATTATGGCCCGAAAATGTTATGACATTTACACTGCAAACGCATTCGGGCCAAAAAGTATCGCCAGCAACAGGGGCGGTTCAGGCGTTGCTAAAGCGCCCGAAAGACGCAGACGGACAAACTTGAAGTGGAAAGTGTTCGAAGTTTATAAAGAACGAAAGATTTTGAAAACGTTTGTCTCTATACGAATGTAGCTTATTTATTTTGAATTAAATACAAAATATTGTAAAAAATTTGCATTACTTTCGTTCATTATTATTATGAATATTATTAATTTAATTTTTGTAAATGTTGTTATTTATTTATTATATATTTTATATTTGATTATGGTCTAATTTGCTTACATTTCAACATTTCCACTGGGCCCATAACTCGTTGAGTTTTGAATGCGCCACTTTCTAGACATATTTACATAGTTTCATTTTGGAGATACTCCAAGAATTTAAAATATAATGAACGATGTCATTAGTCA
Source organism: Drosophila anomalipes (assembly GCA_035041615.1). Classification (NCBI taxonomy): domain Eukaryota; kingdom Metazoa; phylum Arthropoda; class Insecta; order Diptera; family Drosophilidae; genus Drosophila; species Drosophila anomalipes. Next base: position 6,335,116 of record JAWNKZ010000187.1, read on the forward strand.
TATAGAGACAATGCCGCATTGTGAGCCATGCACAACCAGAAGCACAACATCAAACTGCGGACAAACATTCTTAAATATTAATTCACGCATTTGTGCTTAAGTTATGGGCAGCCACATGTCTGCCCCAAAGCATAGATACACTCAACACACACACACACACACACTCGACACACACACACACTCAACACACACACGCACAACTAGCTGCTGCTGCCCTCGTCTCAGATACAATTCCAACTGGCAGACGAACGCACTTTAATAAATAATTGGCATTGTTGTGCAGTGTAATCCCTGCGCTTTAAGACATGCCCCGGGAACAGGAAGCATTTCTCCAAGTCCATACTATGTACGTCTTTAGAAGCTAGACCGCTCAGCGGAACGTTAACAATTAAGGCCAAAGTATGCATTGTCGGCCACAATTTCTTCATAATAATGCCAAAGTCGTGAACAGCAGCGAGATAAGCAATTAATAATAAGCTCATAATTTGTATGGACCTGCCTAAACAGGAGTTTCTCTCTGCCGTTTCAGCTCTTTCCCGCTCCAGTTTTAGCTCCATATTTGGCTAACCACTCGGCGGACCACTTGTGGCCATAACAATTTAATTAATGATGCCGAGGCAAGGCTTTGTGGCATGTACGTATGTATATGGATAATGTGATATGATGTGAGGGGGTAGGGGGGGAGGGGGGGAGCAGAACAGCAGCTGAATTCACAGCTGGCAATAATTCTCATCATTAGAAGTTGGTTTAATAAGCTTTGCATTCTATTTCTCAACTCTGGCAGCGTAACTTTTTCACACATCTGAAGAAGGCAATTCAGATATCTTAAATCTATATATATATATATAAAGTATTTATTTTCTTGATTGGGACTCGGCCCTAGTAACTAAACAATTACCTATAAATTTTAATCTAAAATAAGCCTAAAAATTATATTCAAATTGACAAAACAAATTTATTTCAAGTTACAACACATTCATGAATTAATTAGTTTAAATAAAAATCGCAGCTTTATTATTGATCTATATTAAATCTTTGTTTTTAAATTTGACTACTAAATTTACGAAATACATTTATTTTAAGCTAAAGCCAATTCGTAAATCTTAATAATGACTTGTTTATAGAGAAGAGATAAAAAAGTATACTACGAAAAAATTTAAAGCTATTAGAAACTTTCAGATTCAGATTAAAACAAAATTTAACAAGAGCAATTAAAAAGATATTTATAATCAGGTTTTTAGAATCGAGATAAAATGCTAGATTTCTGCGAATTATTCTGGGAAATATTTACTTGTCACTTTTAAACGTAAGTCATAAATCGATTGTGAAATCTTTGCAGTTCAGAAAACAAGTTTTCACTCTTTTCAGACTAATGATAAGCCATTATATATATATATATATATATTTATATATGAGTAGAGAACTTACCTTTGCACCGTAGGGTGATAACGCATCGTTGCAGTGGGCTCGAACGGAAGGAGCCGTCACTTCTTTGGCATGTTCGCTCTGCAGATGGCTCTCGAGGGCGGCCAGGCTGGGCAGCATCTTGAAGCACAGATTGCACACATTTGGGGGCGGCTGCAGACCTATATAGAGCGAATATACCCGATATGCCCGTCAAGGAAGTAACAAATTAAAATATGTATTGTGGATGCGACATAACTCGGAGACGCGTGCCGCGAGACCAAAATTCAATATAATAAATTTAAATCAGACTAAAGTGCTGTGACATAATGACGCCACGATCATGAAAACGAGACGCGTAATTCATTGAGCCCGATCATCATATATATATACATATATATCCATATATATAGATGTGTTTGCATTTGTGTTGAAAATGCGCGAAAAGTTTATAAATAAATTTTTTGGAATTTGGCATAGGCAGAGCTGGCAGAGCACATGGCCAGCCACAATGGGGGGAATTGGAATTGGAAATGGGTGTGGATTGTAAAATGCCTGCTTTGTCTTGGTCTTGGTCCAATTGAGTTATGTCGCAGCCAGATGAAGGCACATTTATCGCGAGACTGGATGGCAAACAACGTTCGGGTCAAAGGTGACAGACAAAGAGGCTTTGTCATCTTGGCAAACTGTCGCTTACCCATTAATCCGAGCGGTCCGAAGGGCAACAGCGGAAACTTGGCATGCGTCTGGCCCAGCGCATGCATCTCCTCCCTGGCCGCGGCCATCAGCAGCAGATTCGGTGGCATCGCCATCCCATGCAACATCGGCAAGCCGCCCGAACTGGCAGCAGCACCAGCAACTCCAACTCCAACTCCTGGACACGTGGCACCGCCGTTGCCGCCACCGCCGCCGCCGGCGCCACCGACACCAAAGAGACGTGCCAGCGATGTGGCCGATGGCGATGGCGATGATAGATCCATGGCGGGCATCTCACCGCTGGCACTTTCACGTCCGCTGCCCTCCACATCGTCCGACCGGGAGCGCTCGTCATCGTGTCCAGGCAGGCGTCTGTCTCGCTCCCTCTCCCGGTCGAGCAGGGCGCTGGAATTGTCACGCGAATCATCGGTGCTGTCCATGGTCATGAACTCATCGAAGTCGCCACCCTGCGACGACTCCGAGCGCTGACCCGAATGATCCGAGACGGTCGTCGAGAAGTCCAGCGTGTCTGAGGTGCCCATCGATTTGTTCGAGTTCTGATCCTCGATGCACAAGCGTTCGACATCGCCACCCTGCCCCTGCAGCTGAGCATGACCAGCACTGCCATCGTCCATGGTATGGATGCGTATGTGCTGCTGCAGTATGATCCCATTGGAGAACTTTTGATGGCAGACCGGACACTTGAACTGGCTGCGCATCGGTGGCTTGATCTTGTGGATGCTCATGTGCGCCTTCAGGTTGCCCTTGGTGGCAAAGGCGCGTCCGCAGATCTTGCAGCGAAAGGGTCGCTCCCCGGTATGGGTGCGTATGTGCATCTGCAGGGAGCTGCGACAGGACATCACCTTCTGGCAGAAGATGCACTGATTGGGATCGGTCAGCTTGTTCTCAATATTATCGACCAGCTGCTGCAGCTTCGATGTCTCTGACGTCTTGTCGATCTCAATGAGATCCTCCCACGACTTGTCAATAATGCGCTCCATCTGCGCCAACGAATACTCGCCGGGCAAACCAACGCCTGGCATCGCTGTCATCCCATCCCGGCTCGCCGACGATCGGCGCACCAACTTGACCAGGTGCGAGTGATGCTCGGCATGTGGATGCTCCTCGCCAGGCGGACTACCCGCCTGGCTTGTCTGTCGCTTGCGGACACTACCATTCCGACGATTGGTTGCTGCTGGAGTTGTTGGTGTTGTTGGTGCTGTTGGCGAGCGAGCTGGTGGCGTTGGCGGTGTCGTCGGCTTGGGACTGTCCTTCGTCTTGTCCTGGTCCTGTTTCTCGGGCGACACCAGCGCAGGTGGCTCGACAAGCGACTTGCTTGTCGGAGCTGGTTGCGTGACTTGCTCGGGTGATTGCGACAATTCTCTGGTGGCTGGTGGCTTGCTCAGATCCTCGGCCTGCTGCAGTCGTCCCAGAGCTGTCGGCTCCTGTAGCTGTTCCAGCGCTAACTGTTCATTGCTTGGCGGCGGGGGTGGGGGTGGTGGTGGTGGTAGTGGTGCTGCCAGTGGTGGTGGTGGTGCTGCTGCTGCTGCTGCTGCCACCGCTGGTGGTGTTACAAACGGCAGCCGAATGGCAGCAAACTGCTCGGGTCCACTGACCCCATTGACCACGGGTGGCATCAGCATGGGCGGAAAGATCTGCGTGTGCCGCTGATAGTGCACCTTGAGATTGCCCTTGGTGGTGAACTTGCTGCCGCAAACATTACAGTGGAAGGGTCGTTCGCCCGTGTGCGAACGCAAATGGATTTGCAGGGCCGAATAGCTGCCGAAGATTTTGCCACAATATTTGCAGCGATGCTTGAAGATCTCGCCGCGACTCTGCGCCTCCTTGGAGGCATATTCCGAGTACTCCTCCTGCATCTGGGCGGCGTGCAGACTCTGCGATGCCGAGTCCAGCACCTCCTCGGTGCGACGCTGCAGCATCTCCAGGCAGTTGGGCTCATTGGGCGCCGGCGGCGGATCATGATTGGTGATGATGCTGGACGCCAGACTGGAGCTAATGTCGCACATCAGTGGCTTGTACTCGCTCTCGGCCAGCTCGTGTTCGCCTTCAGCCACCGCCTCCGCCTCCGTCTTCGTCGTCTCCCGTGATCTTTCCCTGGCCAAGGTGCGCCTTGGTCTCTCGCCCAGCCTATTGCACTCGTCATCAGTCTTTGAACTCTCCTCCAGCCTTGCATGATCCAATTCGGTTCGCTCACCGTTCACTCGCGACGGCTCTTTGGATGGCATCGACAGTTGCTGCTCCTCTTCCAACTCTTCCACATCTTCCGCCTCCTCTCCCGCCTCATCGTCATCCTGCTCGGCATAGTTTTGACCCTGCCGGCTGAGGGCGGCGACCACGCCCCCCGCTCGCTTCAATTGACTCTGTAGATGCTGGATGAGCTGCAGCTGCATCAGATGCTGTCGCTGCACATTGAAGATGGTCGACTGCACCATTGCCAGATCACTGGGATCTGTGGTTGCCGCCGCCAGCGCCGTGGCCGCAAACTGAGCCACCGCCACTTTGGTATGTTGTAAAGCTTCTAGTGCCACATGCCCACTGTTGGGCAACCGATTGCCCGAGATGACCGAGAGATCCAATGCCTCATTGCTATTCTCTGGCTGATCGGAGCTGGGCAGTGATGTCTCCGATTGCTTCTCCTTCTCCTTCTCCAGCTGCAACTGCAGCTCCATCTCCATTTCCGGCTCGATTGTCTCATCCGCCGCATTGTTATTGCTGTCCGCATTCAGTTCCTTGGCCAGCAGACTCTCCCGTTCGCCAATGGTATCTGAGCTGCTGCTGTTGCTGCCTCCACCTCCGCCTCCGCCTCCTCCTCCGCCACCTGCACCACCACCACTGCCATTGGAGGTGCCAGTGCGCGTTCCAGTGCCCCGATAATTGATGCGATTGCGAAATATGGAACACATTCTCAACCAGGAGCGGACGATCGCAAAGATCGCTCCACCTCCTCCCGTTCACAATTGCTGCTGACTCGAGATCTGAATCCGACTTGGTTGCTGCTGCTGACGTTGCTCATGGGACGCTGTGGATGAAACGAGAAGATTGCAAACTGAGTCAAGAGTCGACAGTCGAGCGGCGTGCAACAAATTTACGCACATATTCCCGATCCAATTATTATAATAGATTTTAGCGAGATGTCGAGAACTCGATGCCTGATGCCTGATTCCCCACAGTCACGTAAGGAGTTCTCGACCCGGTCAGATATATATATTCTATGATACATTTTTGAATATATGAATAGCGCGTCGTGTCGCAACTTTGCCGGGTGATGAATAAATGATCGCATTGCATTTTATTAGGGGCGTATAACTTAATCGTTGGCCTATCCAAGCCTATCCAGCAACCCAGCCACACTTGGGCAATCGGTCGATCGATCGATCGATATATCTATCTATCTACATATATCTATCTATCCATCTATATGAGAATAATGTTTTTATTTTGGACTTTCCGTAACTTGTGGATTATTGAACTGGCCGTGTTTTTTTTTTCTTTCTTTTCTTCTCTTTATCTTGTTGCGTTTTGCATGAGGCATTGCCTCTGAGTAATTTATTGATATATTTTACTTTGGAATCACTCAGCATAACTTTGCTTTGGTCCCATTCAATATATATATTCCGGCTATAGCCAATATAATTGCCTCCCCCCACATCCCCCAAGCCACAACATGTTGTTATCTATTGCGTTATTATATGGAAATGCTGAGGTAACTCCACCCCCTTACCCCCTCCCCAACTCCCCCCGCTTGCTAGTTGGCGATTAGGTCAAAACTTTGCAAAGATTCAGATGTGTTATATATGTGTATGTAATACGAGCAAATGTCGGGCACACTATTGATATACTCTGTCACAAGGATATATTTGGGTATAGATCCTTAACTCATTTAAAGTAGAATGTTTGGAATATTGTGATAATAACCAGTTCAAATACTCCAGTCGAGAGAGCTTTTACTTTATTTATTTAATATCAACTAAATATTCTATATAATTTTTAATAAATAAAATTAATTTAAAATCAAAATTGAATATTTCAATTTAAATTGAACAAAGCAAATAAATATTCACAGCAACTTGCATTCCAAACTTGAAGCACCAGCTACTAAATCGAATCAAAAATTTATGGAATAATAATTAATATAAATTCCATATTATATATATAATAATTTATGAGATCGGAGAGGATTCCTTTTGACTGTTATATATTTATGCACAGCTTCATTGAACCCATTTTACATCTCTTCAATTGGTTGAGTGTTAAAAAATGTGTTTTGAAATCGGTATTCAATTAAAAATATTAGAATATTTATTAAATAAAAATTAAAATAAATTTATAAATATTTTTAAATCGTTTTGTGTGATTCTCTTTTTTCTCCAATTTTTGTATCGAATTCACAAATTAAAAACCAGCAGATGCAATATTATTAAAATGTTCTTCTCCCAACTCGCAAATTTAACTAAATACTATTTATAAAATCAATTAAAAATGTGTTTATTTTTTAACATTTGTTCTGCAGTTACAGTTAAGTTATCTACCTAGTTGGACAACTAGCTAACCACATTTATATCCACCAATTCGATATTCGAACTCGGAACCCTAACGACAACTTTCCACAAACTGAACTACTTTCAATTCTTGAACTTCAACTGGGCCTAGTTAATAAAGAAAAATGGTTGGCCACCTAGTATATATAACAGTTTTGGCAGCTCATCGATTTCAACATGATTTCCCCAAATTATTTGTGAGTTACACTTTCAGCAGTCTTCCAATGCTACTAAAATGGGAAAAAATATTTCACAATAATCAACGAAAACATTGTGGAAGTTGATTTTTGGTTTTGGTTTTGGTTTCGGATTTGGATTTGGATTTGGTGTTCGCATTACGAACGATTGCTTTATGATTATTTCCCGGCAATTAAGTGAATTTATTGGCAAAGGTAAACACAAGTCGTGCCCTTACCGAAAACACCACAGTTCGATAGAAGCCCCAGCCACAGCCACAGCCATAGCCATATTCACATTTCGTATGCGAACTCATGTATCTTTACACACACACACACACACACAACACGCACAACACACACACACACACACATACATATTTATATCGATTGGACGCTCTCGAAATCGTCGACGCGAACACATCGTATAGTATTTCTATCAATGCCGACGACGGCAATGGGCTCATCCGAAATCAATTTGTTTAATGCAACAGCAACAGCAACATCAGCAGCAGCAACAGCAACAGCAACAGCAGCAGCAGCAAACGCCACTTCAGCCCTCCTCCTCCGCTGCCGCTGGAAGCACTTTTCCCACAGTGGAAAACTGGCTTGTGGTGTTTTTTTGGGTGGTGTTTCTTAGGCGCCCGGCGCATCGTCGAAAGTGTTGACCGAAGGAGTCAGTCAGGCTCTTGAATGTGGCCAGCCACAACTTATTCCACTTGAGCTGATTTCTTGAGCGATTTACGCACAGCCAAAAACATAAAACTTCCGCAATTGCCTACAGCCTCAAGTTGGCTACCAAGTTGCAATCATCATCGGCCTCATCATCTTGTAGAGATGCCTTCGCAAGTCCCATTCCCATTCAGTTTGTCATTCATTGTGGATGCTACCAAAAAAAGATGCAGGTTTTTTTTTTTTGGATACTTGTTCGAAAGTTTCCTGTCAGCAGGTGGTCCGCTGAGCGCCGAACTTGAAAGGAACTCTAAATCTTTTTTTAGGCAATGCAAATAGTAGCTACACTCAAAAAAAAAACGTAGCTAAAGAAAATCTGGCTAACACCTAAAAGCAAACTCTTTGTAAACAATTTCAGGAAAGCAAATTTTTCTATAAAAATATATTTATAAGAAAGCTATTTAATTATTTGGAATTTAAGTGTCTGATTTTGATCATCTCCAACTTTCTGTTGAAGTTAAAACAATTTAAATATTTGTTTGTACACTAGAATTAAATAATAAAATTTATAATTTGCATTTTTGAGGTATTTCTTAAGACAAATATATGGAATAGATTTTTGGGAAAGCGTTTCTACTTTGAACTAAATTATTTTGATGTGTTTGGTAACAATTTTTAAACATTTCTTTAAATATTTTTTTTTAGTTTAGAAGTAATTTCGGCCTTTTAATATTATTAGAAATATAAAGTATTTTTCAATGTATTTTTGAGCAAGAGTTTCCAATATTAAGTAAATTAATTTGAGGTGGTTTCTGAACTTTTTTCTAATTTTGTTTAGAATTTGTTTTTAGTAATAGCATGTTGAAAAGAAGATTTTTTAAATTTTAAGGCACATTTTGTTTGAGTGTACTAGCTTCGATTAGCAGCTGGGCTGGCGGGGGAGTGAGCTGGGGGGTATTGGGATATTGGTGGGTGGGGCATGCGTAAATATTGTATCTGTGAGATACAACAAACCGTCAATCATTTGCCTCAGTCAGCCGTTAATTATGGATGTACGAGCAGTCGTACATTTGTTTTATTCGCAGCCTCATCCGCTGCGGATATGGATCAAAATTCGATGCAATTTGCTTGACTGATTGATGGCACACGCACAATGTGCTGCATGTGTGTGTGTGTGTGGCACACACACTTAGTTAGAGAGTATCTGAGTTTCTCAGGTGCTACTCATACACACACATCCGGATTGCTGGTTGCCGGATTGGCAACGCGGCGGTAAAGTAAACAATTCATTGACTGAATGCTATTGAGATATTGATTAAGTTTTGTTGTTCCACAAGTCGATCAAAGCAATCGAGCATTGAATACAATTCAGAAACTTTAATTTCTGCTAAAATAAAATTAACAAAAATTATGATAGTAAGGCGGGCACTCTCGACTCACAGGTACTCTGTAAAATATGCAGAACTTAGAGATGAATGGCAATAAATAATTTGAGTGAATGCTTTTCAGATGTTGATTAAGTCGTTCAAAGCAATCGAGTTTTGAATACGATTTGAATAATCGCAAAAAAAGTTTTATTTCTGCTCAACTGAAATTAAGGAAAATGATGATTGTATGACTGGCAGATACTCTGTAAAATATGCAAATTAAATTTAATGTTTTTTGCAGAACATAAAGATTTCCACTTTTACACAGCGATAAGAAAGTATATGGGAAAATCGAAGGAAGAAGACGAAGAAGAAGCAGAAGCAGACATAAGAATTTTATGAGCTCCGTTTAACATATGTATGAATGTGTGTGTGTGTGTGTGTGTGTCGGTGTGTGTGTATGTATACATATATGCTAAAAGCAGGGAAGCAGTCAAACCGTGCCTGTGTGCAAAAGCCAACTGAGGCTGAAAAGTGGTCGTGGTTAAAATAGCTGGCCGTAGTTAAAAGTCCAAAAAGGGGCGGGCATCTGGGCAATAAGGATGGAGCTGCGACTGGTCACAGACCGAGCAACGAGCAACGAACAAGCGAACAAACGAACAAGAACAACAACGAACAGGCCGAATACAAAATGTCTGCACAATTTATTAAGCTGAAAAAATTTTATGAGTTGAATTGGTATAATTTTCATATAATTTTTGTGAAAGAAACCAAATGGAACGGCAAACCGAAGAAGAAGAAGAGACAGACGACGGAGACGACGACGAGTTTGAGTCCAGACGCAGTCGGAAAGGGACAACGAAGACAAGCGTCGACCGAGTCGGGGTGTGGGGGGTGTAATGGTCAACCAGTTGAGCAGCAGACGTGAAAGAAGAGAAGAGGGAAGTGAAGAGCCGAGGGAATAGCGGAATAAGCGCCACACACACCGTTCGAGAATGTAAGCCTGTGTGTGTGTGTGTGTGTTTGTTTGTGTTTGAGAAATGCAAATGTGTGCGTGTCTGCAGACGAAGGCGTAGGTAAAAGTGGAGTTCGCTTTGCAGGGGGAGGTGGGGGAGGAAGAGAAACAGTAAGGGAAAAAGAAGAAGAAGAAGCAGCCGAAAGCAGACCAATGCCAAGTGGCCGGAGCGTGTCATGCAGGGGGGAGCTGAACAACATACACACACACACACACAGGCACTCACACACCGGCACTCACACACATGCACAGTCGCCTTGTAGATGAATTTGTATTGTTTTGCATTTGCTTTTGGGGCGCTACTTTGTTTTTGCCTCGGCTTTCGTTTTTATGTATTTTGTTTTTTATATTTCTTCTTTTTTTTTGTTGTTGTTGTTGTCGAAAGGAATAATAAAGGCCAGTGAGAGATGGAGAGCGGGGGACACGGCAGGGCAGGGGAGGGGATGGGGTGGGGAAGGAAGAGTTGTTAAGCTGCCATTGCAAACAATTAAAATCATAAGAGACGCACATAAATTATTCATGGCTTAATCTAAAGTGGACAATCTATGCAAAGTAACCAACACACACACACACACTCGCACACACACACCACTGTCAACCCCCCTGCTTATTGCCCACCCTCCTCTCTTATTGCAAGCACACACACACACACATATGTGTTTGGTTTTTGCTTGTGCTCAAAACTCAAACTTGCTCTAATTCTCTAAATATCTCCACTCTTTCGCCTCATTCCTCATGCCTTACTTTTTACACATACAATTTTAAGTCATTTTAAATAGATATAAAAAATTTACACAATAATGGAAAGACTTTTACTTTGAATTTAAAGTTATTGTAAATAAAAAACTATACAAAATTAAAGAAAAAAATCTACTTAAATTTCTGCATTAAATATTAAAGAATTTAAGGATAAAAGCATTTCTAAAGTGCAGAAATATCAAGTAAAAATGGTCCAGTTGAGCGACCTCGACTTGGAGATACCCTAAGCTCAACAGTTAAATGCATTAAATCGATTAAATCGATTTAGCTTGTTCAATGTGCAAATACGCTTTGGGTAATAACTTGGTATATGGTCTTAATGAAAACAATACAGTTGATTAATAATAGATCAACACATAATATGTATAAATAATATGTACAACTTTGTCTTTTAGTGTTATCGATAATCGATTTGTATCGATATTCGTAAAATGGAAAATGTTATCAATAAAATGGAATAAACTTAATCTTAAACTTAATTAACTTTATTCCATTTTATTGATAACTTTTTCCGTTTCACTCAATTATTCAATTATTATAAAATTAATATATTTTTGTGAACTTCGAATTTGTAATATTTCTTTGAGAAAAATGACAAAAGATGCTTTTAATGAGTTTCTAAATTCTCGGGCATATTTATTGCTCGACGTGGCTATAAATTATAAGTGTGGCATGTGTCAATGGTATTTTGTACATAGACTTAATCAGACTGATATGTGTGCACTAGATATATGTATATATAAATAGCAGAGTCGAATACATTTATTGTATTTATTGCAGTTGCAAACAGAATTTCAGAATTTCAAATATGTGATAAAAATGGCTGGTTTTAGCGGTTTATTGAATTAGTGTGCGTTTATTAAAAGCGCCAGCCGCAAAACTGAAAAGCAAAAATCATCGACAGATTGAAATGTATCTCATGAGTTGCAACAATAGATACATATATATATATATATATATATAAACACATATTAATATATAGTTATCTATGTTCATTTGTATTGCATGTTTTTCAGTGATGGGTGCGCAGATTTGTTGGCATATTTCTTTTGTGGCGTGCAACAAAAAGATTCAACGATTTGCCCACATTACAAAATATATCCCACAAAATAATAAAATTTTGTGGCTTTTCGGCAAATATTTGGACAGCCCCTGAGGGAGGGGAGCGGGGAGGAGGGGTAGAAAGGAGGCGCTGCTCGACATGAAAATGATGAACATTTTTCGCGAGTCAAGAAAACTGAAAAATCGGCTGGCAAAATAATTCAGATATAGATAGATAAATAGATAGATAGATACAAAGTGTAGACAGTTTCGCTTTTGCCTTTGCCTGCGCACATTTCTGTCATAACAAAACAAAAAAATATTTTTAACCACCCCCCGCCCCCCTCACTCACATGCCCCCAACCCCCTGCGAGCGCCCTTCAGTTTGACGCTGATGTTGAATATGTATTTATATAAAATATAAAATAAATAAATAATAAAAAAACGGTCAGCGAATAGCTTGCAAATAAATACAAATAAATATGCCATTAGGAGGGGTAAGGAAGGAGGGGTGGTTAGGGGTGGGCGTGGCAAGTGGCGAGCGGCCAGAAAAATGAGAAATAGACTGGCGAACAAATTTGTTGTAAATTTTATAAATGAACAGAGCGCAAAAATTAAATGAATTTATTGTCGACAGCGTCAGATATAAAGATGAAATTGATGACGACGACGACGATGATGATGATGATGATGATGTATGCACACACACACACACACACACACACAGAACTAGCTTTGTCTCAGATGGATTTGCTTGTCCGTTGAAATGAAATCGCGCGACTCATAAATTAATTAAGGCAATAAACGCATTAAGGCACACACAGACATAGATATCTATATCTATATCTATATATATATATATATATATTTATATATATATATGTATTTGTATATGTGTGTGTGTGTGTGTCTTAAGTATCTGTATCTTAATCTGTATGTGTGTGCAACTGCAACTGTGCCACTGCTGGCTATCAGCTTAGCTGTTCTTCTTGACACGCTTGATTGCTCATCATTTAAATCTCAAGCGCCCACCTCCCCTCCCCCTCCCCCTCCCCCCTCTAGCTGACATTTGGCTGTCTCTGTGTTCCGCTTCTGACACCTGTCATCTTTTCGTTTAACCTACGGCCCCCAAATCTTGCCCCAAAAATCACACACCCACATCTACCAACCCAACCCGCCCCGCCCCCTTTTGCCACGCATTGCTGCTGTGCTAATTTCTCTGCCCCCTCCCCACTCCAGGCAGTCAACCGCTCTCTGGAGACATGTGTGTGTGTGTATGTGTGTGTGTGTGTGGTTGCTGGCATGGCATGCTTCCAGTTTTCTATACACTAAGAGAAAATTTATAGGATCTACTTTCTTTTTGGTTTAGTCCTGGTAAAAATATTAAAACTTAATAAATATATTTTTAATTTGATAATTCTTGTGTATAAGAAGAACTTGTTTTAACTTAAGTGCGGTTGCTATCATTTTACAATACAAATTTAACTACACTTAATGTGTTTATTAGGATTTTGATATATGAACTTAATTACTTTAAGTTTTAATTAATAAATAGGAATAAGAACTTAATAAGTAATTTGTAAGCAATTCAGTTTTTATTTAATTATGTTTTTATTCTCATTAGTGGAATTAAAACGATTCTTCTCATTTTAAATTAAAAACCGAATTCCTTAAATACTTGTTAAGTTCTTATTTTAAGAGAACAATCGTTATTTAATTACCTATTAATTAGTTAATAAGTTAAATTTGAATATTAAAGTTAATTAATTAAATTTTCGTCACATTTTTAAGCACAAAATAATGAGAACTAAAAAAAACCCATTAAAGAATATTCAAAAAGATAACTAAGCATTTGCAAATATAAAACAAATGTTCTTTCTCAGTTCAAAGCGTGTTTTTCTCCCAGTGTATATATCTAAATATATATATACATGTATATATATAGCTGTGTTAGCTGTCATTTGGATATGTATCTCGTGCTCATACCCAGACATCAATAATCTCCACGGTTTCGTGTCACCTTCGAGGCGTCTTGTTGCACTTCTTGTTGCTCGATTGCTGCTCTTGTTGCAGTTGTTGTTGTTGTTGTTGTTGCTGTTGTTGTTGCTCGTTTGTTGCAGGCACAAAGTAGTTGTATTTATGTTAAGTTTGACATAAGCCCGACATGCAACTTTCTGTTGTTATTCTTGTTGCTCTTGTTTTGCTATTTCGGTTGCATGTCCTCGCATAAAGTGTCAAAGTTAAATTATCGACACTCGGACAACAAACGGAGGCCTGCGACTAGCTCAGAATTACACAAAATTGCTCAGCTCTCACAAATTTGCAATTGCCAAACTTTTTTATAGCAAATTTACAAACTTATCACACAAATTTCACATGACAAGAATTCAAAATGTGGCTTCGTTTTTTTTTTGTTTATTTAGAAAGTTAGCAAAACCAAAGCAGGAAAGATTTTGAGTGAGAAATTATATTTTGCAAAGGTAGTCAAATGTTAAAAAAAAAAATATTAAGTTGAGTGTAAAAATAAGTAACATTTCAAATACAGAATTACATTTTAAAAATTAAATTTTTGTACACCAAAATATATTTGCAATGATTATCAAAATACTAATAAAACATATTTTTATTAATAACATTATAAATTAACAGTAGTCATTTAGTATATAAACATAAAATGATATTAGGATACGATAAGATAAGAGTTAAGATTGATTTTGATTATGGGCGAAGGATAATTGTTGTGTTGATATCTTTAAATCACAATATTTGACGAGACCTTTTCTAGTTAAGATTTTTTTGACCACGACTTAAATGATATATTTTAGATATATGTTTCCTATTTTATAATTAATATACTTTATTATTATTATTATTAAGGAATATTAAAGACTTAAATGAACTATAAAATTACTTAAAGCTAATGTTAATATTTGTGTTAATTTAAGCTTTATCTAAAGATATAATGACAGACATCCAAATAACCCATGATTCTACTTGAATTTAGTTGTATTTTTATTGCTTTTGTTATAATAAAATCAGCTTAGAATTGTTACTATAAATATCATGATAACATTAGTTGCAGAGGATAATCTAATTTTATCGTGAAGTGAGAAGAAGACATTTGCGAGACTGTGAAGTATATATATTCTTGATGAGCACACCTAATCCATTCGATATAGCCATATTCATCTGTCTGTTTCTATCGAATTACTATATCATCTAGCAGCCATAGGAATAATCGGTCGAAAGATGAGTTATTCTATGAACATCCTTTTTGTTTGCCAGTTTTCTTTAAAAAAGCTCCCAAAATATGCATCATAAAATGCTGCTCACATTTTAATATTTATAATTGTTGCTATTATAATATATAATATAATAATAATATAAGTCTATTATTATATTTATAGTAAGAGTTTTTTTTTAATTCAATAAAGTCGAAAATTTTTACTCACTTGAATATCAACTCCAGTTTGCAATTTTTGTATTTGAATTTTATTTTTGTTTTTATTTTTATTTGTGTTTTTTGTTGTAGTTTATCCGTTTTTTGTGAACATTTTGGCAAGCACTTTAATTGAATTATTGATTTCGCCGACGGCAGTTTGCCAGTTTTTGGTTTATTGCTGTGAATCCTGCAGCAGGATGCCAGATAATAGATAATAGATAACAGATATCAGAGATAACAGTTCTGTTGTGGGCGAATTTCAAATTTGAATTGGTTTTTGGCTGTCTTTGTTTTGTTTTTTTTTGTTTTTTTGCACTGCACTTTAACATTTATTGCACATTTTATTTAACTTTGTTGTAGTTGTTGTTGTTGCTGCTGCTGCTGTTGTTGCTGTTGTTGTTGCTGCTGCTGTTGTTGCTGCTGCTGCGTTGGCCATTTGCATTTTTGTATTTTTATTTTATGATTAATTAAACACACGCGACCACAAAAACTTCGACAGCATTGTTCACCCCTCGCCCCCGCGCACGCAACCCACATGCTCGCACACACACACACACACGCACCCACACGCACACAATGAGGGAGAGAGAGACACACACACACACGCACACAGAGATACACACACACACACACACGCACACACACAGGCGCACACACGCACTTTATGACTGGAGAAGCGGGGCGACGTAACGTAACAAATATAAAATACGTAATGTGCGTGAGCGTAATAAAAACCGTTAAGCTGGCAATGCTGCTGCTGCTGCTGCTGCTACTGCTGCTTCCTCTTCCTCCTTCACCTCCTCCTCCTCCTCCTCCTCCTCCTCCTCCTCCTCTTGTTGTTGTTGTTGTTGTTCTTGTTGTGCCTGTCAAATTTTTGACGTTTGTTTTTTTGTTTTGTTGGCAACAATAATTTTGATTGTGAATGGCAAATTAGCTGTAAAAACTGGCCACTGGCAACTGTCCGCTTTTGTGGCAAGAGCCCAAAAAATATTTTGTGTTGCCTGGCTGAACGTTGAACGTGGAACGTTGAACGCTGCGCTGCCGTTGGCCGTGACTGGAGCCGAGGCAGCGAATGTCCTTTATGGATTTAAACGTGCTGCAAGCAGCAAGCAGCAAAGCCAGCAAGAAACGGCAACGAGACCAAAACGACGAAAAAAAAACAACGGCAAACCGAAAAAAAAAACAAGTGAGGCGCAGCAGCAGAAGCGTTGGCAGCGGCAGCAGCAGCGAATCGAAGTGTCGCTTCTCGTTGGGGGCAGCAATGCAAAAAGCTTGCCCGCAGCGAGAGAGCGGGAGAGCGACAGAGCGAGAGAGAGAGAGAGAGAGAGAGGGAGAGAGAGAGTGCGTGCAACATTTTCGAAATGGCGGGGAAAGTGGCGTGTATAAGACTGTTAAGCAGCTTCCTTAACAGTGAGTGCCGCTGTTAAGCTTTGCCCGCACACACACACAGTAGCTGTGCTCCTCTAACACACGCTGCACGCGCATTTATGAAAGGTCTCATGTGTGTGTATGTGTGTGTGTGTGTGTGCCATAAATCAAAAAGAGAGAGAACTGCGTGTGTGTGTGTCTGTATTGGTATTGGTGCCGCTCTCTTGCCGGCTGGCCGAGCGCACTCGAAAAGCGCCGACGGCATACAAATCGATACACCCAAGAAACAGCAGCAGCAGCAGCGCTAGCAGCGTCGGCAGCGACAGCAAACGAATAACTGTTCGAGAGCAGAGAACGTCATCTTCGGCGCAGCGCAGCAAAATGCCGTTTTTTTTTCGCTGCTGCTTCTTCTTCTTCTTTATGGAGCAAAAACAAATTATGACAACTTTAGGCGGAGCATATCGACATCAGCAGCGGCGTCGGCAGCAGCAGCGCTGCTCTCATTTTTATTTTCTTATGTTTTGCTCCTCGTTGGCCACGCTCAATCATATTTTTTTACGACATGCGTGCGTGTGTGTGTGTGTGTATGTGTGTGTGTGTGTGTGTGTGTGTGTGTGTGTGTGAATTTTCTTTATTTACCTTCGTATATATTCTTAGGCTGCTGCTTCTTCCTTGCCGTTGGTCCTTTGGCGGCCATCGTGCGAAGCCAAAATGCCGTCGGTGAAAAAGTTGTTGCTCAAATAACTGTTCTTTCTCAATAAGAGCTTTGGAATATGAATAGAAAATGAATAGGAAAATGAGTTTGTTTCTAAATTTACAATATATATTTTAATACTTCTTGCCAATCTTATTGGTTTTATATACATTTTAGTCTTACCAATTAAATCAGTTCTTTGCTGTTATCCTTAACAAAAATAAAGTTAAATCACAAAATTTTTCACATTTTAAAAAGTAATTCCCTATGCATCTAAGGAGAAATTCATTCTTAATACTATTATTTTATATTCTAATATGGATAAATCGTAGTTTAATCATTTTAAAAAATAGTAAACCTAAAAGAAGACAATTGTATTTATTTATTCCAGACTAAACTGACTTAATTTGTGATTTACTCTTAGTTTACGCTTTGAGTCGATGAATCTAAAAATGTATTCCTAACTTTAGATTTGCTTGCCGATTTATATTTTAATGAAAAATATTTTGTTTACCAGACGAATTTAAGATTTTGTCGTCGAATCCAAGAATTTATTCTTGGCTTATGATTTTATTTATAGAAATTAATTAATTATTAATTTAGTCTTAGCTTATTTTTTTATACGACTTGTATATTATTATATTATGTATTATTGCTTTAATTCAGATAATGGTTAAGTCTTTTTTAGCAAATTAGGGACTATATTTTGTGGAAAAAGTATTAAAAATAGCATTACTACTTTATTGAATGCAAGACTGCATTAAAGTTGCTCTGCTCAACGATTATTAAATTCTTTAAACTCAATTTTGATGGCATCTTTATCGGCTCAAGTCCCGAAATGCTGGTGAATGCAGTTGTGTGTGGCATGAATTATGCATGCAACTGCGGCCACCAATTGCATTTCATTTGTAGATAAATATACATACATATACCAGTTACTATTTATATAGATGCCACAGTTGCTGCAACCCCTTCACCCCTCCACCCCGTCTCCCCCTCTCTGCCCATATCATCGAAAAGTATTCGTGCGGAACATCTGCCCGCTGTTTGAGTTTATGAATTACTGGAGAGAAAAAAAAAATACTTTATAAAATGCGAGAGCAACAAAACACAACAATTACACATGAGTGGCAAACAGATTCAAAATGGTTTCATGTTGAATAAAAAATGAAATGAAATGATAACAAACAACAAACAACAAGGACACAGGGCAAACAATACACCACCCCAAAAATAACAAAAAAAATATGTATTTATTCCGACATCTCTCGAGAACCCTTCATAGTTCTCAAATATTAAACTAACCCTCTCCTCTCCTCTCATCTCATCTCATCTCCTCAACCCTCAATTAGCAGCGTGTGGAAAAATGCTTTAGTCTGTCAAAAATCATTTCGAGTGCGTTTCTCTGTTAAATGTCAACGTTTAAGGATAAGCAACAGAAAAAGAGAGAGGGAGAGAAGGAGAGAGAGAGAGAGAGAGAGAGGGCGAGAGATAGAGAAATAATAGTTAATGTATTTCAGTTTTTCATCCATAGACACCGGGTCTAAGGCCAAACTTAAATTTCCCAGACGCAATGTCGTTTATCAAATCTAAAATAAAACCATAAAAAGACGTGGGATGAGGAGAGAGAGAGAGACATAGAGATCGAGTGTGAGAGAGAGAGAGAGAGAGGGAGACAACTGTTGAAATTTGTATGCAAATCGAGACTCGTTTTTGAAAATTTTGATGACGCCGATTTGTCTCCACATTCATAAAAACCGTTCAAGAAAAACCTACTACAACAAAAATATCAAAAACAACCTCCACGAATTTTTCTCAGGTCTCATTTTTTCTATTTTCGGAAAAATCAAAGTCAAAGCGAAGCCGACCCCAGAACACGACCAACAAAGCATAATTAAAGTCGGAATAAATTATTACACACATTTTAAGGTACACACATACCCATCCAATCCAAGCCCCTTCCAAAAAAGTAAATCTGAACCAATCCAATGGAGAACAACGTTTTTAATCATCATGGCAAACGTGAGTTGGTTCAACATGCCACAAACGTGGTAAAAAAAAAAAATGAAAGAACAACTCTTCAAGCAAACGTTTTACATAATAAGCATTACTAGTTGGGGGAAATCCATTTTACCTGATAATACTGAAAACTGGTCAAGCTTAGGTCGTATTTTAAAAATCCATTCCTTTTTGCATTAATAAATTATAAATGTTATCAAAATATTATGTATAATAAGTTAAGTAAATAAAGCAATTGGAATAATCAGAATTTCTTCATTTAACAGTTAAAAGAAAATATATATTTAAATTATTGTATTTAATGTATTTAATGTTTTCTTTCTGGCCATCTTCAGAATATTCAATTCTTCCATGTATCGTTTCTTTAAATATTTTTTAAGGGTCAACAGCTGAATATATATTTTAAGATATCCAACAATTTATTTCTCGCTATATTTATAATCTTCAATTATCTTTAATGTTTTTCAACAAAATAATATATATTTTAAGTATTTCACATTTAATTTATCACTTTAGTATTGCATTCATCAATTAAACTTTCCTTTACAACTATGCTTAAACCGTTCTTAAAGGTCAATAGGAGAAAATAGAATTCAAAGTTTAAAACAATTTATTTCTCACTTTACAATTTTCAATTTTATTTTGTACATATATTCTTGAAGAATAAAAAAAATTCGACGGGAAGAGATTTATTTAGGCTATCTAAAATTTAATTTCTCAGTTGTTCTTTGTGTGGTATCTTTTAACAAGAAATTATATATTTAAATAAATATATTCACACTAATTATCTAGTATTTAATGTCTGGCTAGCTTTATATTATATCGATTTTGTTTGTGGTGTCTTTTTTTATTTTTCTTTTCTTTACAACAGGAAAAACTACATTTTAAGCTATCCAGCATTTTATTTCTTTCTAGCTTTGTATTTTACTTTTTTATTTGGTTATATTCTTAAATTTTTTTTAGATTACAACATTATATATATATATATATATATATATATATATATATATAAATCAATATATCATTACCTTCTCCAATTCTTCTGTGTGTAGTATATTAAAAATATATATTTATATATATAAACTATTTATTTGATTTCTAACTAGTTTTGCCTTCATTAAATTTTATTTGACCTTTTTCTCCAGCTTTAGATTCTTCAATTCTGCTTTGTTTCGCATCCTTAAATGTTCTTAACGCTGTCTGTGTGGAAAACTCCCATCTACTCATTGACATTAAATCACTCAGTTAAACAGTATTTCGAATTTGTTGACAGCTGATGCATTAAACAGCACTTTAATTTAATGCCTAATTCAAATAAATGTGCTTATTTAAATCACATAGATAGTTAACAAAAACCGAAACCAAAACCAAAACCAAAAACAAAAAAAAAAGAGTACCCCACGCATTAAAATGACTCTTTTTTTACACATTAAAATCGAAATGCACGTCGCTCATTTGATCGAAAACGATCGCAAAGGTTTTCCATTTTAATATCACGTCTATGTCTGTGTGTGTGTGTTTGTGCTATGAACCCTGCCAGTGAAATGAATAAAACTAAATAAAACAAAAACAAAAACAAAAAAAAAAAAAAAAACCCAAAAGAAGCCGAAACAAGTCGAGTTCAAGTTGACTTTTGGGCATATCATAAAAATTAAGTACTTCAAACGTACGCTGGGCATAGTTATTTAGTATAAAAAATAAAGAAAAACCGAGGAAAAAGACACGAACCCATTTCACTCGCAGCGAATGTGTTTTTGATTTGTCTGCCCAGTGATTTATGTGAACGCAAACGAAACTTACAATTTAAATACACACATATATATATAAATATATCTTGAAGAGAGAACTATGCTGGGAATTAAACTAAATGCTCTAAACCAAAAGTGAAGCTTGCTTTTAAGAATTGACCTTGTTCCGTTTGCAAGGACTGCTTTCAGTTTGGGTCATTTACTCGATTGCGTTTAATCGATTTCTTTGTAAACTCGAAACCAATGTCAACAGCCGCACAACACACACACACACACACACACACACACACAGATACACAGATACAGATACAGATACTCAGATACAAATACATCTACACAAATAAGCAATTTCAAGTGGCTGCTAACTAAAAAGGAAGCTGCAAGAAATTTGCTTCTCTTCGGTCTCGCAGCGAGAAAACATTTACACACTTTAACGAAGCAAAAACATTTGAGCAAAAAATAAAAGGCACAGCAACTAAGCATGCTCTGGTCGAGACAGCTCGACTAGCACATACCCTGCACTCAAGTCTTTACCCATCAAAAGTCGTAAAGAACAAGCAGGAATTTATTTCTAAATACAATTGATAAATAATATGTCTGGGTAAAGATATATATAATGAATAGGAAGGCTATATCTTTACAATCGATTTATATCGATATATGCGAAACGGGAGCAGTTATCGATAGATTAAAATAATTTTAATTAATTATTTAATTATTAAAATCATCTGAGATTGGTTTGCCAAATTCGACTCGACTTTTGCTGCTGATATATAGATTCGATGAGAATATATATACTATATATATACTTGATATATTTTATAATTACTGTGCAGGTCACATGTTTTCGCAGAATTTTATTATACTCCTCTTAGAGCATTTTCAATGCTATAAAAATAAGAGTGGAAAGAACGTTTAAACGAAAGGATACACAGACTCGGGCCAAAGGGGAAGGCGGAGGGGATACGAGGGGAATGTTGGCTTAAATTTGCTGGCTGTCGCATAGGTAAATAAGCCAGAGTTCTACATACACATACATGTGTGTAAATGTTGTATACAAATGTATCTACAGTCATCTATCTACACAGGCCGGCACACAGATGTATCTGTAGACAACATTTGTGCGACTGTTGTCCTTGATGTCCTGATGCGACAAACAAAAACTATGTCTAAGTCTCTGTTAGCCTTTCTCATCTCTTTCCTTCTCTTTTCGTATCAATCCCCTGCCTTCTGCTCTCGCCCATCAATTTTAAAGCGCTTCTATTGATTTTTCTCTGTCGAATCTGTGCCTTACGCATTATTCAAGTTTTCTGGCTATAGTTCTCATTAACACGCCCATTTTTTGGGGCGTCACTGCTGCTCCCAAATGAGCTGTGAGTGTAAATTTATGTGGCATTGCCTTCTGTAATGAACAATTTCATAAACGAAGACAACATAAATTCTGTTCAATTCCACAATTCCGACTCGTGCCAAACATGTGTTCCAAAAACATTTAGTTCTTAAAACAGATAAAACATCTGCCCAGTTTCAAAGGCGTTTTCTGGATTACATATTTGCTTATTTGATTTATGTGATTGAATGAAAATTCACTAATTATTTATGATTATGGACTTTAATGTGGCACATAATTAATTAATTTGGGTTTGATTTTAATTTTGCATTGATCAAAATTCCAAAAAGTAGCGAAAACTGGAATAAATTATTATATAAATTAGACGCCTTTTGTATATTTTTTACATAAGTAATGATAAAAAATATTACAAATAAATATTCTCTAAAAACTGTGGCATAATTTAATTTGATTTATTTTTTATTTTTCTGATTTTCAAATTTTATTTTTATTTAAACAATAAAAAGAATTAATTATATTTGATAATAAATCTTTATTTTAATTGCGTTTCCTGTTTGTTAAAAATATGTCTACAATTATTTCTCCATGATCAAAAATTCGCATAATCCAATGCTTCAACTTCCTGATCTTATTTGCCAGTTTAAGATCCTGCTTTAAGTGAAATAGTGAAACTTGAATGACAATTGTTGCATTTAAATGCTGGCCCATTTCGGAGACGCCGCTTCTCGGCGAGGCCAATTCCGCATCCGGCTGGGACTATATATACTACGTACGGGTTCCCGACAAAATCGATAAGGTCCCCCAAATAGACATGTCTGTTGCTTGCCCCATCTCTGCCCTACTCTGCTCTGCTCTGCTCTGCTTCTTCTGCTTCTGCTTCTGCACCCGCAACAACATCAACAAGATGTGTTAACCGACTTCATTATTAGGCAGCCAGGCAGGCAGAGGGGAAGGGCGGAAGGGGGTGGGTGGCGGGGCGGTTGGCGGAGCGGTTGTTCCTCCTCTTCGCCGCCCTGGCGAAAGTGTTGCCACCAAACTTTGTCCGTTTGTCGCAAGCCCATCAATGGCCCAAATGTCGCTGTTGCCTCGCCTCTCAACCAGCATATAGCAACTATATATATACGTATATCGTCTGTATATATGTCTATATATATAAATATATATATGTTTATATATATATCAGAGCAACAGTATATGTGCCTCTGTTTGACGCTCGTTTTAAACGGCATCGTCCTTGCCAATTGCTGCTGTTGTTGCTGCTGCTGCTGTTGCTGCTTCTTTCCTCTGCCCCTGCCCCCTCCAAACTAACTTTGTTGTAGCAACCTCGTGCCACCTTCCCCGCCCCCTTTTTGTCTGGCTTTTTTGTCACCATCATTTCGCAGTTTCACTTTTTCTATGTGGGCGACAAAATTTTCATCTCTCTTTTTGCTACTCAAATTTTGCACTGCGTTTGTAGCCGAATCGGAGACGCTGTTTTATATACCAACTGTCTCCACTTTCCATTGTATCTGTGTATCTGTGTGTGTGTGCGTGTGTGTGTGCGTGTGTGTGTGTGTGTGTGTGTGTGTGTGTGTGTTGGGCCACATATGTATGGGAGCATGTGTGTGTGTTTGTTAAAGCTTAAATATCCAAAAATTAGCCAAACTTCAACTGTAACAAGCTGCTCAACAAAAAAAACACAATAAGTAATGGGGCGTAATCGACTGCGGAATACTCTGTTATCAGTCTGATAGCAGCTGAGTGGACAACGACACTTCTTGCATTGGGAAAGTGAGGATTAATTTGCTGAATAATTAATGCTTCTTTTGAATTTGATGACTGTAGCTCTAAAAACTATGAGCTCAAGTAATTTCTGGACGATAATTGGAAACTATATTCCAAACTTAATACTAAACTACAGCTCTAAAATTGTGAGAGATACAATTTAATTTTCCAATTTTCCTACCAATCATAGGCCCAGCTTGCGAGTGGGAATACTATCTCCCAAATTAAATCCACTGGTTTTCTGGATTCTAAAATAAGCACAAATGATTTTTCTTATCTTTCTGTTTCTCTCTCTCTCTCTCTCTCTCTCTCTCTCTCTCTCTCTCTCTCTCTCTTTCCTTCAACCTTTCTCTCGCTTTATTCTATTCTCTAGAGATAATTAATAATAATCTCTAATCATGTTGTATTTGCGTATTTATGAGTTTCCCCATTCATATATATAATTATAATTGTTAGAGATTTTTACATTGTAATTCGCCAGATTATTCATATTGCAAATTTTATATTTTAACTGTTTTATTTTTAATGTTATATTAATTTTTACATTTTAAATCTTAACTGAACTATTTCTTTTAATTTGAAACCATCTCGTTTTGATTTAAATTATTTTTCACATTTTATATATAAACTAAACTTTTTCTTTCAATTTTATACCAACTTATTTTAAATGAATTAATTTAAATAGAGTCTTCTGCATTAATATTATAAACATAAAGCTTTTAAAGATTGTCGACTACATTTAGACCACATTAAATAGATAAAGAAAAATCAATTTGCATAACAGATCAATATACTGCTCTACCTTGGGTAACAGAGTAATAAAAAATTAACTAAAAAAGCGAAAAAACTGCGGGCAGTTTTGTTTTATGTTAATCAGGTCAGTGGCACGCCCCCATCTAACATATGCATGTAGGTACAAGCCTCTGTGGCGCCCTCTAGCGTGTGGAACTGAAACACATTAATTCCTAGATGTCGAACAAGGTTTTTATTGATTTCAGTTACTGTTTGCAGCACAAATTTGTATTTATTACAGCTTTAAGTTCTTTTTTTTTCTGTATTTTTTGTATTTATTTCAGTTTAGAGTTCTAATTTTTTTTTTTTTTGTAAACTGGAAAAACTGGATATCGAAAGGGAGTGAACAAGAGCAATAGATAGAGATGGAAAGTGCCCATTGATCCAGCGAATTATTTGTTTAGGTGAGGCGACATTTGTCGACATCAACATCAACACACGCAACACAAACAAACACACACATCACACACACAAATCATTGTTGGGTATCTGTGTCTGTGTCTGTGTCATGGCGAATATCCTTTTATGATTGTAATGCGAATTTCATATCCTGCTGTGCTGCGATCGACTGCCTCTGCTCCTGCGGCTGTTTGTTTTTGTTGGGATTTTATTTTCCTCCCATTCTTTTGTCTGGCTTAGCCTTGGTTGGCATTCGTATTCGGTTTCGTTGCTGTGACAATTTGAAAGATATTCGGATTTTTAGTTCGTTTTTTCCAATATGGATTATTAAAAGATTAGATCTGCGGTCATATGGATTAAAACAACATAGCATAATGGTAATAATTTCATAAAAACATTGCCAGAGAAACAAGGCGCAAGTAAAAACAGGTCGAAGATTAAAAAAATACAGATCAATTTTTCTTTTTAGAGTAAAGCAATTTTCAAAAATTAATTGTAAAAATATAAAGAATATAATTTTAGCAAAAAAGTTTTTCATATAAGAACTCATCTTTCGGCAAATTGTTTCCATGATATCTACAAGATATAGTTATCCGATCTTTATTTTTGGGCCACCCGTGCTTTAACTTGTACTACTAATTATAATATTATTTTTATATTTATGCTTAATATAAAAAAAATAAACAAATAACTAAAACACATATAAATTTCATTTTAGAAACAAAGCAATAATTATTTTATTTTATTTTTTATTTTTTCTAATAAGACTAAAATTCTAATTTAAAAAAAAATCCGTCAAACAATTAAAGTGAGAAATGATTGAATTTTAATATTTTCGAAAGCATTTTGCGCCCCTGCTTGGATAATATCCAACACAATATGGCAACAGCGCACAGCTCAACACCCAAATCCACAACAACCACCCACCCACCCACACACACACACACACACACACACACACACAGTCACACACACACACACACTCACACACACACACACCCGCAGTTCTTTGCGCAGGCTATAATTATGTATTTATGCAAATTTGCCGGGTGCCACATTGCTGCCGTGTCGAATGCTGAATGTTGAAGTTGCAAAGCGTCGCCTCCATATTGTCGCATCATTTACCATTTACGAAATTGTTTAATTCAATTAAATAATTATATGCATATGTTTATGTAACGTGCATGACACCCTAGCTGGCTGGCAGACACACACACACACACACACACCCGCACAAACACACACACACACATCGATGGGTACATTAAAAAAGTCGCCCTCTCAAGTTGCAGCGACACCCGCACCACCCTCGCCACCCACAGCCAAATTACGAGCAACAATAAACTTTTGTCAACATTGAGGTGGCAGTGGCGGGTGTCTTTAGAGGGTGTGCGTGTGTGTGTGTGTGTGTGTAACAAAAGTCTTAAGCCTGCACAGGGAGTGTGCCCTCAGCTAATTCATAAGGATGTGTGTGTGTGTGTGTGTATTAAATAACGCGAAATTCATTTGCGTAATGCGTGAGCTGAGTGGCAATCTCTAAGAAGGCAGTGGGAGTGGGTGGGGCGAGGGGGTGGCTGCAGGGCTACGGGTAGGCAAGATTTTACAAGCTCATATTGAACTTTATGCACGGATTTTCTCAGCATTTTTATCGAGCAATTTTTAAAGGCATAACCGAGACTCGATTCCGAATGCAAATCCTTTTATGGGTTTTTTGGCTTCCACTTCCACATCGTCAAAGGCACCTTAAAAGATTTGCCGTCGTATTTATGACCACCCTCACATTCCTAAATAAAAAGGAAGCCGCACACAAAAAAATAAAACAAAAAAAAAAAAAAAACAAAAACAAAATGTACTTAAATGTGAAATAGTTGATGTACAGTTTCACACACGCACACACACGCACACACACACACACCATTAACCCCCCCCCCCCCCACTCAGTCATCATTTAAATGCAGCGCAAGCAAGTGAATAATATTGTTTTTTTTTCACATTTTTATTTTGATTTGATTTTCATATAATTTGGATTTTGATTGAAATTAAAGTCGAGCACATGCTTTGCATTTCTAATGGAAAAAAGAATTAAGTAAGACAGCCGACAAGTAAAACCCACACGGACTTCAAAACCCATCAAATTTTCCATTTCCCAAGTGTGAGAAAAGTCGTCTGACTTTTGTCGCGTATTTCAAAGGTTCTTTTTTTAATTTGCTCATTATCATTAATGCACTCTGGTTTTTGGTTTGAATATTGATTATGCGATCAGTGTGTGATATTTAATGGGAAATAAGTTGGGCATAATCCATTTCAAATTCAGCTAATGAAATTAACTAATTTTATTCAGTTTCATATTAATAAAACATAAAACGTGGCTAAACAATTAATTGTATAAAATAAAAAATAAATAAATACATTCACATCTGTATTTAATTGTTCGCAAAATGATTAATTTTCTTAACAAGGAAATAAACTCAGAAAAAGTGTTTAAAAAAATTCTTACTTAATAAAATATATAATTGCTGAAATCTATCAAATTTCCTGATAAGGATAAAAGAAAATACATTTTTAAACTAACAAAAATGAATAATAATAATTGATATTAATTAAACTCAAATAAACAGTTTTCTAAAACAAATCCTACTTAATCAAATAATGTTTTGAATCTGAACACAACTTGCCTGGGGACATATCTTTATTCTTTCCCTATTTATTTATCATTTGAAAAGGACAAAATGTAATCGATAGCTGCTCAAGTGAGTTAAACTATTGGTTGACAATTTGGAAAACAATTTTCCCGCACAGTCGACTAGCAGCTAGATATATGTAATTATCAAAAAAAACTATCAAATTTCGCTGGTTGTAAATCAAACCACCACAAAAACAATTATTGTAATTTTGCCCGAATTATGCCGATTTAAGTGTGTAATGCAATTTTCCAAGAGACAGCAAATATATGGATAAGACTAAGACGACAACTGACAAGCCAAAAAAAAAAAACGAAGGACAATTTTCGAGCAAAAAAAAAAAAGAAAGAAAAGGAATTAAATGTTTGTTGCGATGAATGCGCTTTGGGGGAACAATGAAATAATTGATATGTAAAATAATATTTCATCAGCGAGCGACAAATCTCTAATGATCCTCCTCGGTCTCCTTCTCCATTGTGATGGGCTGTTGATTCTGGCATTGTGAGCTGCTGGCTCACATGCTGTGCTCTTAATATAATATAATAATAATAAATCCTTAATAATTTCACAATCATCAAAAGAAAGCGACGACAGGGACAGATTGGCATTTAATGGAGGGATGGGCAACTCAATCTCAAACTCAAACTCAAATGGTGACCGGGCTTAATGAACTCGAGCCCAACAAAACGGCGGTTGACAAATTTCTTGCTGCCAGCGATCCTTGCTGATCCTCCGCCAAACACACACACATAAATATATGTATGCATATATATATATATATATATATATATATATTTATATATAAAATTTCATTAGGTTGCACAAACAACTCATCCGTCAGACTGCCTGACTACATGTCACCCTGCCTCTCTCCCTCTTTGGCCTGCTTTGTTTAAGATATTGCGGTTGATTGCACACGATTTGAGCTGAGACTGAGATTGAGATTGAGACCGGGATCTTAGATCGGAGCCTGAGCCTGAGCCGCTGGCAAGTAAATCCCCGGCACTTTTAGCTAACATTGCCCAGGAGTGGCTATCCAATTGTTTCTCTGGGCCCAGCTACTGTAACCATTGTCTGCGTTTCTTGCGCAGCAAAGGGGAAAATTTGTCAACACCGTTGCAGGGGCACAAAATCAATTTTCGGGATCTTCTTAGATCTCGCCATCATCTGCACAGTAGTTGTGGCGCATTGCGCCATATGCGACTGTTGTATTTTGAATGAGAGCTCGGTTTTTGGGATCGACCGCGTTTTTCTTTTTTATTGATATTTAATTTATGTTCTATTTGCTTTCGTATTGACGACACAAATTACATATTGACACGCTGATGGTTTTTTAATATGCACACACACACACACAACCTACATACAGAGGGGGGTGTGGGGTGTAGTCATCTGTCGGGGCTTGAAACAATAAAAATGAAATTCATTAAATGAATTTATACATTTAATTTATTGGCGCGGCTTTTTATCAAAAATTTGATAAAGCAGACAACGAGGGTAGAGAATAACATATCCACATATATACTATATATAGAGTTCGACTCGATTCCGGACCTGGCCACGGTTACGGTTCCGGCTGTGGCAAACAGCTCTAGCTTCACTGCACACAGTCGACCTCGACGTCGACGTCAACGTCCACGTCAACGTCAGCGTCAACGTCGGCGCTCCCTTTCTGCAGACATTAACAGATGCGGTTATGTTGGTTAACAAACATTTTATTGGCAGTTCAATTTCGATTTTTAATTAAAGCGTAAAATATATTTACAATATCATTTCGATTCGATTTCGCTTGCCCCGAAAGTCAGCTTATCTTTCTTTATTTTATTTTCTTTATTTTCTAAATAAGTAAAAAAGAAAACTTTAAAAAATTTTATGGGCTCTTGTCGAGAGACCCTGACTAGTAGATACCCAGATATTAAATAAAAAAAGAAAAGAATTGCATCTTCAATTAGTTTAAATAAAATTACATATCTTATTTCTATATATTTAAATGAAGCTTTCGCTATTTTAGTTAGATTTTCTGAATCCAGCTGCTAAATAAACTTCAGGCTTGATAGTTTCTTCAACGTGAAAATAGTAACAATATCCATGAGTTTTTTTCTAATTTGTAATGAAATTTTTACAATTGAGCAGTAACATGTCTGGGTATTTCATAAGTCAATTTATATATTTGCAATTGTGGGATTATCTTCCAGATTTGAAGACTTTGAAGTCTCTCAAGTCCCTGCGATCGGCTTATCCAAACGGACAAACGGCTACATCGACTCGCTGTTGATGCTGATCAAGAATATATATATTTTATTTGGTCGGAGATGCTTACTTCTGCCTGCACATTGTAAAAAAATAATGGGACTGAAAACATAATAGTCTCTTCAGATTCACAGAATTATTTCAATGCTAACAACTATTAATTCTTATTAAAAAATAAGAAAACTTGAATATTCCGTTGTTCGACTTTGTCATGTGTTTAAGTTGCTAAGTTTTCTTGCCAACAAATCCAATTAGGCATTCTGTTTTTTATATAGCCAACTAGCTATAAACACAAAGCCAAATTACAGCAACAACAACAACAACAACAAGAGAACAGAACAAATATTGGACAAGAACCGCAACAATATCGATAACAAGAACGAAAACGAATGGAAATTAAACGCCTCGGGTTGCATCTTTAGGGCTTCGATGTGGAACTGATGTGGAGGATGGAGGTTGGTGCTCCATATAAATGCATTCATTCTTATACATACATACAAATAACTATTTTTGCCATGCCTTGGAATTAAATTCGATATAAAGGCAGATTACAAACAAAAAATACACTGAAATAAGCCAGCGATACATGAAAAAGTAAAAACAAAGGCGTCGCTACAAATACGATTAAATTACAAGCTTTAAAACTATGTGTGAGAGACTGAGAGAGAGAGAGAGAGAGAGAGAGAGAGAGAGAGAGAGGACTGTAGAGAAAGCGATAGAGAGACGCTTAATACACATTAAACCATAGAACACATACAATTTTCAAAGTCTGCACAAAAAACAAAATGCTCAAATGGCAAAATTAAAAATCAATAATATTAAATTGAGCCGACGCAGGGGGCGGGGCGTGGCGGGGCTGGGTTGCTGGTGCGGGACATTTACAATTTTTTTTTTTGCTAATTCTTCTTTTTCTTATTGTTTATGTGCTTTTTCAAATGATACAAAGAAAAACAAAATGTAAGAACTTAAGCGTATTAAATTGGATTTGCCGACAAAGCTGCAACCAAACAGGCAACAAAAACACACACACACCAGGATAAGTATTACTAGGTGTGTGTGTGTGTGTGTGTGTGTGTGTGTTTTGCATTGGTATATGGCATTCACATCTAAAATTACACACTGGCATTAAATATTGTGGAGCGCTACCTTTGCATTGGTTAAAATTTAATTTGATTGCACTTTCAATGCGAAATTGTGCAGGAAAAAAGTAAGTACGTGCTGAAAAGTGCATGACTAACTAGAAATGTAAGGCCACCCCAAGGAAAAAAAAAGAAGAAAAGAACAACAAAAATCGATGGTGCCATCAATTTGTTGTTGACATTAGCCAAGAAAGAATAAATGGAAATGCATTAAAAATTGATTTACGATGCTATTTACGCTCATAAATTTGTAGCTATTTAGCGGTAACACACACAAAAAACCAACAAATTGTCAACACAAACAAAAACAACAGACGCTCCTCAACAACAGCAACAACAACAACAACAATAACATCAGACAGAACCAATGAATACAAAAAAAAAAAACAACAAAAAAAAAACAAAAAAAACTGAAATATTACACTCGAATATTAAACAAAACCGAAGAAATGAAATGAAACGAAGCGAAGCGGAAGCCAAGCAAAACATTTTCCGAAAAGAAAAAAGAAAAGAAAAGAAAAGAAAAGAACATAAGTGAAAATAAAACATAAAAATAGAATTGACGATGCGTTGACAGTTGAAGGTATCTTGAGGCATCTGGAAAGGGAGCGACGACGACGATGACGAAGAGTCGCCCGCAGGATACGTGCCCCATATATATATATATATATATATATATGATATCTATGTGTGTATGCATTTGGAGATATTTATGTGTGACAGGCAGCAGGAACAGGAACATGCCATAAATATTACTTTGGGTCAACAATGGCATTTCAATGAGAGTGCCTCAGATATGACTCATATCTGTCATAATTACTACACGACCAGAAACGCAACCGTTGAGTTTTGGTAAATTGCAAGCTGATATTAAAAAGTATCTTTATCAAAATTGACTAGTCCAACTATGACTGAAGGTCTCAGCTATTTTAAGAAAATATTAATTGGAAAATCGTTCTTAAAACTTTAAGTTTGGATTGGAGAATTTAATATTTTTTTAAAATTATAATAAGTAAGCACAGATTAGCTTGATATTAGATATAGAAACAAGATGGAACAGGAGCTCTTAATACATATGATAATCAAAGATAAAGTTAAATATAAATTAAAGAAAGTCAAGTACTAAGAATATATAAAGCCTCAAAGAAGATATTAAAAGTTTGAAGTAAATTTACTAAAATCAATTAAGCTGTACTGGATGATAAGCTTACCTAATTCTAATTTATTTTTATTTATTAATATTAACAAGCATACTACTACTAGTGAGTAGACCTTCAGCTCTGCTTAATTTTACTGGGGTATATATAGTATATACTGTCCAAGTTACAGATGTCTAAATATGACGCAGTGAATTTCATTTGGCTATTACTATAAAGAAGCTGGCCAAGTCTGAGGGTTGGTGGATAGTGTCCTTTGTCCATGCGCTATAGATTTCATTGTAAAACCGAAACAAACAAAAGAATTTTTGAATCAAAAGCAATAAATTTGATGACATTTATTGGTTTTTGCTGGGTGTCATGAGGCGACAACAACAGCAACAGCAACTAGAACATCAACGGGGCATTCCTTGCATCATTTAGCCCCGGCCTTATGATAGCTGACCCCATCAAATCGGGGGATGACTCTGATTGTCTGTCTGTCTGTCTGTCTGTGTCTCTGTTCGGGTTTCAGTCTTGTGCGGGTGTCATTTTCGTACGGACGGACTCTGTGGCACAGTTTAAAGAGGCACTTGAAGCAGGCTTCCGTTTGGGTCGGGCCTCGTCATTAGCCCAAGGCAGAAGGCGGCGCGTGCCGTCGTTCATCGCCCACCCCCCTAAAAGACCATAGAAGTGCACCCAGGAACATAAAGCCAAATAGTTCCGTTTGACAGTTGCAGGGAACACACTCAGTCACTCTCTCTCTCTCTTTCTCTGTCTCTCTCTCTCTCTCTCTCTCGCTCTCTCAAATAATAACAATAACAATAAACCCAACAATGCACAATGCCTGTGGTGGCTAAATGGAGGAGTTGGAGGAGGACCTTTGGCACCCCAACTAATGAATCGGGTTCTGGCAGTGGACAAAGGTCAGCAGTTTTAAATTGTGTCATGTTCGCATTTCTGACAACTCAATTTTTCTCCCTTTCCCTTCAGCTGCAGCCGGCCCAGCATCCTGTTGTCCTTTCGTCCTGTGCACATTCAAAAATTGAAATATTACACATTTTATTTGAAAACAGCAGCAATTGCTATGAAATACAGACAATAACCTTTGCCAACATTTTGCCACATTGACAGATGACCCGAAAAGTTCAGTTCCTTGCCAGAGGACATTAGCCAGCTCTGCTGCAATTAAATCGCAAGATGTTCGCCATTTTCCAACAACTAATGTGTTGGCTGTGAGTGGCTTCTCTCACACAGCCAATACTAATGACATCACTTCCATCCGCAAAAGTGTCGCATGCCATTAACTCAAAATGAAAATTGCATTTTTCAATCATTCCGAAGATTTATTGCAGTTACATTGATATGAGAGTTCACTTTGATGCAATGATGCGAAAGTAATTCATATATTTTATATTTTAAGCATTCATCATTCATTTTAGAAAATTGGCATTCTTGAGGCGGCAAAGTAATTCACTTTATTAGAAAGTATTTTTCTAAAACGGAAGATTCTAAAAACTCTACTTTTCTTTTCTTAATTCGAGGAAGCATTTTTCCAAATGTAGAATAAATATCTAATTTCCAAGAAGTTTTTTTTTATGAGTGGACACAGAACATTTTTCTAGCTTTCAGCCCTATTTTAATTTTAGGACAACTTTCTTAAATTTGCGAAAACTTTTGTTCTGAATATAATATAATTGAACAAACAAACATTATACGATTTTTTATAATAATAATAATTTTTAATTTATTAAATGCACTCTAATAAACGTCAACAAAGGCCGTCAATAATAACTATTTTTTCTCAATAAAAGCTGAAATAGTGCATTTTATTAGACTTTCAATATATGTTTTCATACTTAGTTTAGATTTAATCGCTTAGAATCAATTCTTTCTTTGTGGTAGATTAATATTATATTATATATATTAATTCAAGCAAAATGCAGACAATCTGTAGACAAATAAAATGTCTATTCACTTAAAATTCTTTTTCGATAATAATATTTATGTAACATTTCAGAAAATCACTATATATAAAAATAACTATATATGTGAAGAAAATTGTATTGGTCTCGAAAATTTAAGAACAATAAACAACAACCTAATTGAATATAGTCATTAATTTGATATATATATTCACTCAGATCTCTCTATCGACCCTCGTATTTATGAAACATTTTAATAATCGCTATTTATATATATACTATTATAACAGAGTAACAGTGGCAATACTTATTTATAGCTTCGTGCTTGAGCAGCTGTTATCTTAAAAATAGAGAGCAACTTTCTCGAGTCCACATTCGATGGCAGCAACGCCTCTCACAATGGCAAACGATTTATGAAGCTGATTAAATTGAATAGCAATTCATATTTTAGCCAATTAGGGGAACGATCTCTCAATGGAGCTCAACGAGCAGACGGCACTAATTGGCAGGCATTTAACACTTTCCCCCGATCCCGCCCCCCACCTAATAATATTGAGGCCCTTAAAATGCTTTCCGAGTGGAAAATGGAAGGCACTTCGCCTAATCGCTGGCTGCCAGATGATGTCGGCTGCTGCTTTGGCTACTTGGCTACCATGGAGATCATCATCAACATCAACTCAACATCGGCTATAAGCAGGAGAGTGGGAGAGGGGAGCGGGGGGGGGGGGGGGACTTGCTGAGGCAATGCCATTTCCCCCCACGCGCCAAGCAATGCCGATGATTAATCGCTGTGAAAATGTTTGTTTTCATAAACAATTTTTTAATAGGCCCCCGAGCATGTCTCAGCTGCAGTCTCTTCGTGTTTGGGGTCAAAACGGTTGTGGGCGGGGTTAAAGAGTTAAATCGTTTCGAGTGTATCTATTCGGTTCGGTTTCGGTTCGGTTTCGGTTCGGGTTGTTGTTGGACTTAATGCGTATGACTTTGCTGACACGGCTGATGTTGCATTTGGGCTGTGAAAGATGGTTCCATGTTCGGAATTTAAAAAGAGTTGATAAATCAAAATGTTTTTGGGAAAACATTAGGACGCACGCCCCCGAACCGTAATTGGTGTGCCTGACAAATGTGCATTGTTTCTGGCTGTTCAACCGAAAGGTGTTAATTGTCAGCAATTAGAATGGACTTTTCTCTTTTTTTCCATCTAGCCGATATTCATATTTCCATACGATCCAAACTAGCTGCACAACAAACAGTTCACTGAACGCTACTATTAAAAAAAAAAACAAAACAACAAATGAAACTATAAATAAATCCAACAAAAAAATAACATTTCGGGGCACGAAACAATTTTCCTTGTGAGGGGCGAGGTTTTCCGGAACTGTGACAGTGACACTGAACTGGCACGTGGCATGAGTGGGAAATTTATGAAAACTTCTAGTGCCTGGCACACATATGAAAAAACTGAGCATAAAAAATGCTCTCAACAGGTGAACAAACAATTTTATGGCCAAGATGCATAGAAAACGGATCTAAAACGCTTTTCAGCATTTTTAAATAACCAACACACAAATAGATATATGTATATACTTGTTTGGTGTACTAATTATATCCATCATTTTATGGCGTTTAAATTGCTGTCTAAAAAGCAGAGCACAACTTCAGTAGACCAACGTTTAGGCCATAAATCATTAGCTTAGCAGAGCTGTTCAAACATTGTCGACCATAAAAAACTGTCAACTATCTATTCGTATATATATATATATATATCAAGATGCAGGTAGAAGTAGATAAGTGCAGCTCAATATCGGTTTGCACAGCGGTTGCATTTCATTCAAGGACAACACTGCATTGTCCTTTCGAGCTGAGCGATTAGCGTTATGAATATGAAGCAATTATATATTTATGAAGATCATAACGATGCGATTTATGAGGTCATCTCATCTGTGTGTCTGGAAGACGGCACCTCTTCCCTAGCAGGATATTGCTATTGTTTCAATGTGTTTTTGGGAGTGTGTCCTTAAGTATCCAATTGTTCCAAACGCTCTAAATATGACCGTTGGCAGAAACCTGTTTTACAGACAACTGCAAGAGAAAAGACAGCTGTGTTTAACAGGTGGACATTTAGTATAGATGTTTACAAAAAACGAGCCTTTGAATTTTATACAATACAAATTATTAATTGTTGAACAATGAAATCGGTAATATTTGTGCAACATATACCTTTATATAATATACAAACAAAATTATCTAGAAAATGCAATCAATAAGAATTTTGTATCAATATAATATATCAAAGTGTAGTAATAAAAGTAATAAAAAAAATATTTATTACAATTTAAACTGGAATATTTAATACACTTAATATATTTATGATATTTAATCAATACTCTTTAATTATCAAACAAATATATGGAATATTTGAAATCAAGTAGTCGGTGATTTTGTTGTAAGAAGGAAAGTGTGTTTTAGTAGAACAAATTTAGATTTCATTCGAATTTCAACTTTCTAGCAGAAAACATCCGGTTACAAAATTATTCAAATAAACACAAAAATTTGTTAAGAAATTAAAGTTTTTAAATAAATTTTTGGTTAAATATAATAGGCAAAATGGATTATGGTAACAATGGAACGGAATTCAACTGGAGCTATATGGGAGTCCACGGTGCTGGACATGGAGGCCAAGCTGGCCAGGGCATGTCCGTCTATCCACAGGTAAAACTTTGGATAGGATTACTACTTAAATTACTGATACACTAGCCATGTTCTCTTAGATGGGTCAAATGAATCCGGGTGACTATGCTAATACTATTAATGGTGGTGGACGTCAGTGGATGCACTCAAATCAAGCAACCAACTTCCAACCGGCCATGTCTCCGAGTACCCCACATCCTGCTCCATTTGAGTCATACAATCAGTCAATGATGCGCTACGCAAATGCACTCAAAACTGGAGGACACGGAATGGGTACGGGCCAGATGGGTATGACCCAAATGGGCGGCAATTATGGAGGCTATGCCGGCGGCATGTCTCGCAATGGTGAGTTAAATGAGAATTATATGGAATATTTTGGATTATCGTTGAGTATGGTGTTGCAGGAATGGCCGGTGGCATGGGACGTGGTGCCGAAAATGGAAATAGCAATTGGTGAACGTTGACCACCCACTCTATTCAAAGCACATAGTTTCTCAGAAAGTAAATATCAAAAAGAATGTTAGCCAAGTTAAATGAAAAGTTCACCGATAATAATAAATGTACGAATCCAAGAGAAGGTGAAATTCGCACGTGCAATCGCTTCGATCGGTAATCGATATTTAAATGCTGCCCTGCCGGGGTCAGAGTGGGCTATTAACCCACGATTTGACGGGTGTTATGACCTCGTGTCAACACCGGATCCTCTGCGCCAGAGGGGTGGTGTTGGTGGTGCTGGGGTAGGTTTTTGGGCATGGGCATAAATTACATAAGCAATGCATTTGTATATGCATGTATAAATTATGATGATACTATTAGTTAGCATGTCATTTGGCGGCGCTGCTATAAATTACAACAAAGTAGCAACTGCAACAGCCACTTCGCGGGGCACATGCAACTAGATGGATAGTTCGGAATGATGGTATGGGGTGCGATGTCGCATATCGGATGTATTATGTACACAGACACGTGTACCATGCATCTCTCCACATTCACTTTTTGTATATTTTTTGTATGCTTTCTTCTCATCTCATCTCTATTTTTTTTTTTTCTGTCAGTTTTTATTAATAAATTTCCATAGAGAATTTGTTGTCTTGGGGGGAACTGCTTTGGTGCGCGCGTGTGTAATGATCTGTCGCTCTGGATCATGGTTGTGGATTAATGGTAAACCGAACGCATTTTTCATAGAACATACATATAATGGTATATATGCAACAGTTTCTGGCATTTTTTCAGTTTTTTAAGCGTCCCAATAGTTGTATTTTTCTTTTGGTTTTTTTGGTTTTTTTTTCTTTTTTGGGCTGTAAATTTATGTCGCCGCCATTTGCCATGCGCCGAGTTCAGTCAACTAGCTCTGCGACTGGGCGACTCTGCTCCAATTATGAGACACCATTCGTTGTGCTCTAAATATTTTGGACACCGTTTCCGCAAAACGTGCGAGCAAACTGTAAACAAATAATGCTGGTCACGTTCACAACATTGACATCGGCCAGATATGCAAGAGAAAAAAACGACTTGACTGCTGTTGAGCTAAAAGAGTTAGGCGAATTCCTTATTCATTTAATTGTAAATAGAGGTATAGTTTCTCTACATGTACATAAAATATACTTTTTACTATTTGTTTACTTTTGTATTTATATAAAAGAACAAATATTTTTTTAAGTCAACGGATTATTTTTTATATCATATCCTAAACCAATCATAAATAGGATAAAGGTTAATATCAATTTCTTCATAGATATCCAAGAGACAGAATTCGGCATCTCCGGCTTTACAAAGTATATATATATATATTCTTGGCCAGCAAAATCAGCCGAGTTGATTTAGCCGATCTCATCTCTGAGATCTCTATAAGAGCCAGAGACTTCCAATTTGGAAGACAAGTTATCTTATAATACACAATTCTAAAGAAATATAGACTACCAATTTTCTGATCAATTGTAAAAGTTTAATGAAAATCGCATAAAAAAACATAATAATTCATAATAAACTAACTACTGTCAACAAGCTCTTTAAGTATTTAACAGTTTGCTACAGAATATCTTCTAGTCGAGCTGACTCGACTGAACTAGTCTAACTTGTTTTTGTCTTTTAATTAATAAGGAGAGCAACAACTAAAAATTGATATGCATATGAAAGGACTTTGACTTTACCTGTATTTTTAATAATCTTAAGTTTATTAATTATTATTAAAAAATGAGTGGAGAAACTAAACTCTAAAATTCCTTCAGACTGGAATTATATATAATCATATATTTTATATATATGTGTTCATTGGTTCCAGAGTGGAGCACACACTTATTCGCTTGGACCCTCTTAATTGTTAGGGCATATCTGGCTTTTATTTTCATGTCTTTAAACATAAAGTTAGTTGTGAAAAGAGGTTGGGGAAGGGGAAGGGGAAGTGGAAAGGGAAGGGAGTTGACTGTGTTGATCGTGGTTCGTGTTGCCCTTTCACGTTGAGTACTTGAAATTTTCTTGGTGTTATTTTAATTTGTGTTTTTATTTGTGTATTTTTGTTGTTGTTGTTGTTGTTTTTTGTCGTTGTGTGTGTTTCTTGCTTTTTACGAATTTGTTTTCTATGCACTTATTTAATTGTGTTTTTATATTTATTATGTGATTTTCTCAAGTTGCCTTTAAAGTGCCACATTTGCCTCAAAAAATGTATTTTTAATTTATTTTGTGAACGCTTTATCGAGCTTATCGGGTCCAAAAAGCGGCATCGGCGATAAGCACGCACCATTTTTGGTGGCTTTTGGCCTTTTGAATTTAAATTGACTTCGCTTTTATATATATTTATGTATGTATGTATGTATGTATGTTATTCGGCTTTAGTTTTAGTTGACTTCATTGCGGCAATTTTTAGTGCCGTGTAATGAAGTTTGTTTTATAGTTCGGCACATTAACATTTTGTGTAAGTCAACGATGAAGCCACATTGTGGTCTTTATATTGCTTTACCCTAACTGTGGGGGGCATTATCATTCACAGATGTAATCCTTCATATTGAGTGTCTTTTAAATACTAGTGTAGATGATCCCATTACACTTGACTGCTTGAATTTCGCTGTGAAATGCACAAAAAACGGCGGTTGGCCATAAAATCAACACTTTGGTTAGCAAAAACAAACCGTTTAATGCAAAACAAACATTCAACAACAGCCAGCTACACCTGCTGGCCAACAAACAACAGCAACAACTGCAACTGCAACTGCAACATTGACAAAACCAATGCATGTGAATAGATATAGTGTTGAAAGGGGCGTGGCACTTGCAGCAGCAACGCCTATACAAAAAAGTCAGTTGCAAAAAAGTGCACAATTTGTTCAACTATTTTGTTGCAAACCACAAAAATCAATTGACAATTGAGGTGTGTGTTTGTGTGTGTGTTCGTGTGTGTGTGTCTGTTGTGTGTGTGCCTGAAATTAATATGTAACACTTTTTAGTGACTTTTCTATTGAACGTAATTGAATCATAAAACATTCGACGAGTGGCATTTTGTTATTTTGCGGAATAAACGCCAAACTGAAATATTATTGACAACTCTTGCATGCAATGCAGTTGACGTTGACAACTCTATTTGGGTTGCTGGTCACCCGTGGCGTTTTCACTGCATTTATCATCCG
The DNA here is from genome assembly GCA_035041615.1 of Drosophila anomalipes. Lineage (NCBI taxonomy): Eukaryota > Metazoa > Arthropoda > Insecta > Diptera > Drosophilidae > Drosophila > Drosophila anomalipes. Next base: position 6,375,821 of record JAWNKZ010000187.1, read on the forward strand.
GTCGCAAAGGGCGGGTCCCGTCTAATCCAGCTGATAACAGCGGGTGGTGTTGGCCCCGCTGGCCAGCGATTAACCTACAACCACCGCCACCGGGTCAGCGGGATGGTGTCATTTTAAAGTAGCCATTACCACGCTATTGTTTGGCTTTTATGGCCAGTCAGTCGGACAGTTCCACACACTCCCAGTCCGATCCAATTTCTTGCCGTCTGATTGATATGTCCGGTGGCGTTTTTCCCAAAACTAGACCCTACACTCAGTGCGGGAGGGGGTTGATGTTATTCAGAAATGGTGGTCAGTGCTTAGATGCGATTCGATTCAGTTTTCTTCGACTTGGAACTGCCCAACACAATACTTGTAAAATCTGCGAAGACGACTTTATTCAGTAACGAAAAACTGATATCCTTTGATACTAAGCAAGATGATGTTTATGATGTTTAATTATTTAGTAGTGTAACGAAATATTCATTGATAATAATTAGGTTGTCCAATCATCCCAACATTCTGGCCATCAATCCAAGGGACTACAGCTGAAATACATAAATAATATTAGTTAAACTCATATTTGTCATATAGTATACATTTTTTCTAAATTTCATAGTGAAATTGAAAAAAAAATTGATAATAACCAGTCATATTTTTATTCACTCAACTATTGTTTTATTTATTTACTTTTGACACTTTTAGTTTTCCTTTTGTTTTCCCAATTCATTAATTTTTTGTAAGCATTTTACATTATAATTTCAATCTTAACCTACTCATAGATTTAAAAAAAAATATATTTAATACTAAATTCGTTAGCAACTCAAATTTCTAAGCTTCTAAATTAAAGCGAGTATTCAGCTAACGACCTTACCTGTTATTGGTATACACTACAAGTTAGCTTAAGGTTATAGTTATAAGTTAGCTTTATATACAATAAAATAAATAAATAAATCGAGATGTTATATTCAATTGTTTTCCCATTCCAATTTGCATTTGCTTGTTTTCAATTTAAAAATCGTTTGGCTTGAAATTTTATTTTGACATTGTATTATTTGATATTTTATTTATAAATTCTAATGCTATACATACATCTCTTCTAAATTGGCGTCGACTGCAATTGGGTAGCCTTAAATAATAAATTAAATTAAATTACGAAAGCAAAAAAAAATCAGTACAAAACACAACTTTATTCTTCGTTTCCATTGAAAAATCGAAATCTAACAAATATGTTATTGTATTGAATACAATTCGACAATTTCTAACCGAGGTAAAGTAAACACCCCAATATTGGTTTTAATTTGTAAACGGATTCGGCAAATCCATTGGCAAAGAAGTATTAAAAGCAACATTCTTTGATATCTATGAAATGCATTTCGGACACGCGAATTCGTAGAAAACAATCAAGAAATATTTTCAATCATTTACGAAGGCGATAGACAGCCAAACAGACATACGGACAGACGGACAGACCAAAAAGGCATCAATTTTATTTGTATTTTATATTTGTATTGTTTTCCCTTTTTCTTTATTGTCAGCCACGAGCTGCGTATGTGAAAAAGCAAAAAGGGAGCAACAATGCCAACAATTGCGCTAATTTCGAAATAAATTTTTAATCTCAACCGATGGACAATTGCAATCAGCACACGCACTTTCCAATTCACATCCACCCACATGTCTTGACGCTGATGACACCCTGTCTGCGGGTCCTGGGATCAGGGGTCAGCTGACCGTTGGTCAGCAGCAGCAGCAGCAGCAGCAGCAGTAGTAGCAGTTGTCCCCTTGCCACCCCCATCAGCACATTGCAACAAAGAGAATTGTCAAAATTAACGAATGATTTTGGCGATTTAACGCTCAAAAATTCGAATCAAAGATGAAATTCGATACTCTACAGTGCAGAAATTGGAATTGTTTGTATTTGCCCGAGTGTGTGTGAGTGCACTCAAAAAAAAAGTATTTACTTCAATATTTAGAAATTTTGCCTTAAAATTACATTTTTAATTGTTGACTGTTGGGCGACTTCTTTTCATATTTTAGAAAACAGCAAAAATAGAATTCAATTTTCAATTTGAAAAAATTCGACTTGCAATTAAATTTATAATTGCTTAGCAATAATTTCTAATACTGTTTCCAACTCCAAAAAAGGACGACAAGATTCGAAATAAAACATAGTATTTATTAAAAAAGAATAGATACAAATATTAGTAGAATAGCTATAAAAAAAACATTTCTTTTTGAAATTGAGTAATTCTTTTAATTTGAAAAATACATTTATATTTTTAAAATATATACATATTTTAATATTTCAATTTAAAGTGCATAATCATTAATATTTTTAAGACATATGTATATATTTTAATATTTTAATGTCGTCTTTTTACTTTATTTTAATATAATTCTCAATAGTAATTAAAAAACTGTAATAAGACTTGTAAGATAAAAATCAATCATTGCAAAAATCTAGACAAAATGTTTGGCTATTTTTGAAAACTGTATTTTATTTTGGCAGTGTAGAGAAAGGCAAGTCGAGGTCGAGTCGTAAGCGGATTTGTAACGCCCACAACAATTTGTAACGGGCCAGACAATGCGTGTGTCAGATTCCTTGTTGGACTGTATTAGGTGCCAGGACGAGGCACCGAAAAACCAACAACAACATCAACACCTACAACAACAAGAGCAGTAGCAGCAGGCGGTCAGGCGAAGGGTTCACAGAGGCTGGCAGTAATTCATGTTGGCAGTTGGGCAGTTGGGCAGTGCGCCACTTTTGAGTCTTTTTCGCTTGTTGTTGGCCACTTTTATTGGTGGCTGCTTTGACGCCCAAATCCAGTCGAAAGTCAGCAGTCGGCCAGTCGTCGACAGGCAAGGTGTTGCCTTTGTTTGGTACAAAATCATTAGTTGATCCGTGGCACCTACGTGGCCCCGGCATGAAGGGATCACAGCGCCGGGAATTGTCACGCGCCAGACCCGTCAACATGGATTCCTGATACAATTGGCAGCTATTGTGTTGTCGGTTTTACAGTTGAGCATCAATTGTGAATTGTTTTAATTACTCTTGATTGAGTTTTATTTGGGCTTAGACGGTTGTGAAAACGTCTCTGTAACGAATGAGAAACTAAACACATTGGAAAATTCAATAGGTTGATGATTATTTTTGTATTTTTGTTGAATATCTTATAAAATGTGACATTTCTATTTTCAATCTCTTTCAATCAGCAAAAACCATTTTGGCCAAATCCCACAAATAACATATATATATATGCCATTCAAAAGGCAAACCTCCCACAAATTGGATATACGTCTGATGGGAATCCGTTTGTCGTTTCGGCCAACCCTTTTTTGGCCATAAAGCAGAAAAGTGCATAAAAACGTCAGGCAATCTCATAAACAGAAAATAAAATCGAGTCGAAAAATATCTCAACGGTTTGCTATATATCTATGCATAAATCGTGCCAAAATTGTTGCTGGGCGGGGGGCGGGAAACACGAACTGAGACTGAGACTGCGACTGCGACTGAACCGCAGACGTCGCGCCAGCTTGGAATATCTTATTTCATAAGCAAATAAGACATAAAGTAAACTCTGAAAGCGAACCCTCCCAGCACGCACATCCATATGTATACATAAGCATATTCTCCCCAAAAAAGCAAATATAAATAGTCTTACACACAAATAAACGTGGATATACAAGCTGAGAGTATATATACAGATATACGTATATACGCAAAGTTTACGCAGATTTTGCCACAACATCCTTCGACAGCGAAAAGCCAACGCAGACTCCATCAAAATTCTGGCCACAGAGCAAGCCGCACACAGCCCCTCCGCCTCCGCCTTCACCTTCCACATCCACCTCCAGCTCACGTACAGCTTTGCCCCCGGGGGAGTTGCCGCAGCGAAAAAGGGTTGCGGCTGCACCTTTACAAGTTGGGTAGGAAACGACAGGACATGGCCGGGTCTGGGCTGGGCAGGCAGGGCTTGTGGAATGGGCTTGGGCGCGAGTTGACAAAAGATTTTGACTTTCGCCTTGGCGCGAGTCGCGTTCAAACTTAGACCAAAAATATTTCGACGGCGAACCGCCAAACAAAGGGTTGGGAGTGCGTGACGGCCCCCAAGACATTTGGGTTTCACTTTCCTATTAATAAATACACTGAGCAAAAGTATGCAATGACAATCAAATGATATGATTAATTCAATAAGTGAAATCAGCTAAAGATAAAAGACAATTACAATTTAGGGAAACGATTTTCTGCAAAGACTCTTTCACACTCAAATCATGTATAAGGGCTCTAAAAATACGGTCAACACCTCAATTTTAATGAAAAACAATGAAATATTAATTTCAATTACTAATTTTCAAACACTTGTTGTCTGAGTGAACTCAATTAGTCAATTAAATGCCAGCTATTCAGTAAGTAAACAGCCAAAAGCAAACTCAGAGAGCGAAAATTGAAAGTTATTCTCATTTTACAGGAGTTGCATTCTCAAAATATATTCTCTTATTTTAAAACCAACAAATTGAAAGTTAAAGTTAATTCTAATGTATATTATTAATATTTAAAAAAAAACTATATATGTATATAGTATTAATACTAAAAACATATCTCAAACCAACAAGTTGACAATATAAAGTAAATTCTATTAAATGCTCTTAATACTAATTTTACTCGTTTTTTTTTTATTATACAAGAGCTGCATTCTTAAAAATATATATATATTTATATATACATATAAATAAAATACTTTAAGAGTTTAGTTAAATTCCAGCAGATATTCTTTTTACTAATTAATCACATTTTATTGGAGTTGCTTTCTCACAATATGTTTAGATATTTTCAAACAAAAAACTGCAAATAAATTATTAAAACTATTGTTGATTATTGCAGCTTTATTCTCAGTGTATGTGGCAGAGGGTTTTGTCGGGTGGGGCAGTGGGTTTTGTCGGGTGGGTGCTGCTGCTGTTCAAATTTGTCAGTGCGTGCAGTCCACAAGTTAATAAACTTGTCAAAATCCACGAGGTCACGAGGCAGCGAAGCGTGAGCAACTGCTGCATCGTACAACATATATATACATATATATATATATATATATATGTATGTACATTTGTATATATATACCACACATATTCAGTTATATTGGCTACTTATGTGGGTTTCGGCTGTGTCCTGGCCCGGGCACGTAGTGTGTACCTTTCTGTGACCTGGCACGGCTGCAAATCGATTTCCATGACCAGGGGCCGTCACCTGCTCAGTCAACAAAGGATTACACAGACGCCGGCGATCGCCGGATCGCCGGATCGCTGGATCGCTGCTGCATCTGCGCAAAGGGGGAACTGACCTTTGCCAGAGGCGGTGCCTGCAACGCAAGAGAGAAAGAGACCGAGACAGAGAGCGAAAGAGAGTGAGAGCGAGAGCGAGGGAGTCGCATAAAATTCAAATAAATTATCAACTCGTTCGCCTGCATGGTGCGAGTTCCATTTTTCATTTGTTTTGTTACTTGGACATGGGCTAAGTAGTGGTATTGTAGGAGGGGTGTTGTAGGAGGGGTGACTAAGCATTGCCTTTCACATTCACACTCGCATTCAGAGTCTGTTGCAGTTGCAGCCGAGGGCAGTGTCTTCCTCTTCCTCTTTGCATTCGCCGTTTGCAATTCACAATTTTATTTTCATTTGATTACACGAAAACAAAGACAAATTACATAAAATATGTATGTGCGCCCCGCCGACTTGTTTTTCTGCCTGTATCTGTATCTGTATCTTTAGACATGCACAAGTATGCATCTTGTGGATACCTCAGCCAGTTGGCCCACACCCTGAGCGGCATCTGCATTTTTATGTAAATTGTGCTGCCAACAGGCAAGCACCAGGCAAAAAAAAAAAAAGAAAAAAAGACACCCATTAACCAAAAAGCCAGTCGAGTTCATCGCGCTTGAAATTGCTAAAGGAAGTTGTTACTTTGTAATTAAAATTTGAGATTGATTAACTTATTGTTCGTGTGAGTTTTACAGCCCGAAACTATTACCGACAATTTGATGGTTTGATTTGGCTTCAACTCTTGATGGCCTCCCAGCTCTCAGCACCCCTCACTCGTCCCCTCGTTTTTACGGATACTAAATGTCTTCGGTTTGGGTTATTGAACTCGTTTTAATGAGACCAGAAATCTCAGTCGTCTGCCTGTCTTAGGTGTTACTTTTAATTGTGCACAATTTATTGCTCGACATTTTAATTTGAATTTGAATTTGTTTTTACTCTCACGGCAAGGGCATTTTAACACCTGGCCCGAGTTGCGAGCATTGCTTAACTATCGACAGCAAATAACTGGGCAACCCATTCATAGAAGGTGCTATTCAGTATTAAAAAAAAAAGAAGGATTTATTGCACAGAATTTACCTATTTTTATTTTTATTACCCCAAAGAGTTGAGTCCTGAAATATGATAGCTAAGCTGAGTACTTTTTTCAGACTACACCAATTTTTCATTGATTACTCAAATATTGAAGAATTTCAGAAAAATCCAGTTTTGACCTTCATGTGAAGATTTGCGGTGTTCTCTTTTTTTTTACAAAATACATAAAATCACTTAACTTAAAAGCTGGAAGTGTGGCCAGCGTAACGGCACATAAATCTCATCGATTTATTATTCATATGTAGTCATTTTTTGGCCAATATGTGGCAAGTGGCATGTGGCATGTATTATGTATATAAGCATTTGAGCTTTTTGATGCTGACCGAACGGGAGATGGGCAACCGGAAAGCATTCAACTTAAAATTGTACTTCAATTCAATATTTCTTCGCGACTTGGCAGGGGAAAATGTGTGTTGTGGTGTGGAGGAGGGGAGGGGGGGAGGGTGTTCAGTATGTCACGTACTGGCCATATTATGGCAAATAAATGTACTCAAGAACAAACATGACTGCCTTCGTTTGGCGCATTATTGCAAAAAGTTTAAAAATTGTTTTTTTTTTTTTGGTGGCGAATGTTGCAACAGCAAAAGCATAAAAGGATTTTTCATATGCCAAGCCAAGCGATTTCAATTGGAATTGATTTTTCTACGTAAACATAAATAAAATATGAACACAGCAGCAGGAAGAATACGTACTCGATAGGGTGCACTATACAGTTAGGGGATGGGGGTGTGTGGGAGTGTTTGGGGGGCTTGCTCGACCTGTTTGCACGGCAAATATTTTCAAAGCGCTTGCCATTGACTGGTGCCTGGTCTGTGCCTGGTGCCTGGTCTGTGCCTGGTGCCTCATCAGCAGTCCAGTGGCGAGCTGGTCAAATAAAGCCGTTAGTAAGTATTTCATAAGTCGCTCACCGAATGGGGCCAGCAAAAGTAGTAAGAGATACAGATACAGATACAGATAGAGAGAGAGAGAGAGAGAGGGGGGGATGGTGTGAGAGACGACGTTCATCCTGGCAGATAAGCAATAAGCCCTGAGCTGATGGACAGCGCGCGCAAGTTTCTGTCTCGAGGCGATGGCTGTGGCATCCACAACAGCTTCATCCATAGTGGCATAGCCCAAATTCATTGGCACACGTACGTACGCCTAATACAAACAAGGACATGAGCTCGGTTCGTGACTGAAAAGTTTTCTGCACTCGATCCGGATGAACTCCTCCTCGTCCTCATCCTCATCCTCATCCTCGTCCTCGTCCTCGTCCTCGTCGTCGTCGTCGTCCTCGGCGTCGTTCTCGTACTTTTCGTATTTTATTTCCATCATTTTTATTTTAACTGAATCGCTCGAACGAACAGCGTCCGAAACTTTTGCCGCTTGCGAATGTTTCAGATAAAAATTTCTTATTTATGGCTTCAAGGATTTACAAGTGGAGCGCTCTTTGTGGCTAAAATTTGTTAACTCTTGAGACCTTTAAAACCAGTATAAAAAAGCCCCACTCTTCATACTTATATATATTAAAATTCTGCAATTATTATTTTTATTTATTTATTTCATACTTTTTCTTCGTTATACACTTAAAATTTACTGGGCAAGTCTCTCAGTCGCTTTCGATAAATTATAAATTTAAGTATTTATAACTATTTATTTAGTACTATTACTAACAATTTATTATTAGTTTTTCGTATAGAAAACAATTCCTTCTTGTTCAATGTGACTTCTTATATGCATATATGTATTATATGTATTGTTTTTATTTTTTTTTTTTTGGTAAGCGACTATAAAATGCTTTCTTATAATTGCTTTTCGCTTGCACTATTGAATAAATTCTTCAGTACTTTTTTAAGTTTTATTATAATTGAAATTCCCGAGCAGCGATTAATGCCAACAAAAAAGAAAAAAATAAAAATAATTCAAATAAATTAAAATGCAATTAAATAAATCGAACGAATTGAAACGCATCGAATTGAAACGAAAAGGGTGAAAATCGCAAAATTGTAGACGTGCAATATTTTTTATGTGCTGATTAAAAAACATTCCTTGGACATTGGCCAAAATATGCAGCAGCAGCAGCAGCAGCAGTAGCAGCAGTTGCAGTTGCAGTTGCAACAACAGCCGCCGCCGCCGCCGCCGATTGCGAGTCATTTCATTTGCATTTACAATGCATTTTTTTGGTATCTGTATCTGTATTTGTATCTGTGCCCGCGTCTGTGAATGTATCTGTATCTGTATCTGTATCATCGATTGGGATTGATGGCTCGGCAATTGTTCTTGTTGTTTTGCTGTTTTTATTTAATGACAGCTCATTGGTCTCTTTGAAAATCAGCAGTGACACAGTCGCTGGCTGGGGGACAGAACAAGGCGGCTGTTTTCCTTTTCTTTTTTTTCTTTCTTTTTTTTGCTAGTGAGTCCGCAATTAAGAGTTAAAAATATAATTATTGCAAGTGCAGATTCGACGAAGAAATCGAATGAGTGAATTGTGGCTGCCTTTGCTGCCATGTTGAAACTGTCGAAAATTTCTGAGTTCGTAAATCACTTTAAAGTGTGAATGGAACGATGCTGTTGACGCTATTGACTCTGCCTTATTCCTGCAAAAAATGTTGACCCGCCCCTCTCGTTTCGCCCCAGACTCGGCCATAAAGCACTTAACATTTGCTTTCTATTTGCTGCATGCCTTTAAATGCCAATCGACAACTGCAAATAGTGTAAGTATCTGCTATGAACAGCGATTATATCGATTTGCTTATTTTACATCTGTCTGCATGTTTCTGTTTTTTATTTTTTCTTTCTTTCTTAACATGTCAATTCAAGTCACACATTCTTTTAGACACTGAGTTGGCCATTCGACATTTCGCATCGCGACAAGGTTTGTCTTTCCGCGGCATATTTTTATATTGTATAAAATAAAAATAAATGTTAATCGAGCATGTTAAGGGTTGAGTTGTGATGCAAAAATTACAATGCCTATAAAAGATATTTATTAATTTGTCGAACTGCTGCCCCTTTCGAGGAAAGCAGACAGAAGAAAGTATGTCCATAGATTATATATATTCTTAATCAGCATTCGATCCAGTCATCTGTCTGAACAAACCGTTCTCTGAGACCACAAGAGCTACAGGCCTTAAATTGTGGAATACAATTGTAATACATGGATTATAATTGGAATTCAATTGTAAAGAAAAAGCCTTCCAATCGATGTAGAAAATCATATCGGTCAAAATGTCTCAGAAGTCTGTCTCGGTAAACATTTCATAAGCCCCCAAATACCATCACTAATCTACTATCATTTTGAGTTTACCATGAGTCGTGTTGTCTTAATTTTCCATATAGCCAGCTCATACAGATCCACAGATACATTTTATTGATGAATCTTAAAAATTTCATTAAAGTCGCCTAATAAACACAGACTGTTTATTCATATTAAACAAACTACCATCAGCAAATCAAGTACTTAATTGAAAGCTGTTTTCAGTATTTCTGCTCGTCGAGCTCTCTCGACTGAGGTATTCTTACTTATTGCAATTTTCATTAGTCAATATTCGTTAGATTTAACCGCCAGCTTGTAAGCAGCAGCTATTAATTATAAATAAATAAATCATTTCTTCTTGGTAAGTGCCCAAGCACTTGGTACTTAAGAGCACTTCCTGAATACCTCAATAAACCTACATAAATACAATAAATGCATTTGCATGTGGCTTTTATTTGATACAGGCATTATATGTTTTATGAACTTGTCGAAAGAAATTTGCAAAAACTGTGGGAAATTTACATAAGTTCGCTTGCATGTTAATAGTCCAATGACGGATTGTATTGTTGGCACCGGTCTTGGGGCCACACGTGTGTGTGTTCAACTGTGTGTGAATGAGTGTGTGCGAGTGTGTGTAGATCTGTATTTCTATTCATAGAGGGAGGAGGAGGAGGGGGGGACAGGGTATGTGAGTGAGTGCGTAAGTGTTTTTGAAAGCCATTTAGTTCAAAGCTTGACTAAGTTGCGACGTATTGAAGTGGCATTTAGGTTTTTATTACATGTATGTACAAGTATATATGTATATGTATGTGTGTTTGTGCATGTGTGTGCACACATACATATTTTAATTTTGTTTTTTATTTCATTTTAGTTGGCAATAATCAACGAAGGCGCGTTTTGCATAACAATTACGGCCAGCAATGAAAATCCCCTCCCCCTTTCGCCTTTAGCCACATTCCCTGCCATAATTCTAATTCTGACTTTGCCCCACACACACACTCACACACACATGCACACATATGGCAGACGCACGTTCGAATTAGCCCAATTTCGTGCGGGCAGCGCTAACAAAAAAAATAAATAAATATGTAAAAATGTTCATAAACAAAATGTGCGACAAGTTTTGCTGTCGACCCGAGTCTGGCTATGACTATGGCTCTGGGTCTGGGTCTGGGTCTGTCCATGTGGGAATTGTGGCCACTAAGCGGGCTCGATTAGCTACTCGAATTCGCGCACACGTACAGGCCATAAAAAGACGTTTCTAATCTACTATCGAAATGTATTTTTTTTATTTTTTTTTCTTTTTGACGAAAATTTAATTAATCGTCATTTGCTTAGCTAACCCTAAATAAAAAACAAGTCATATCTGTAAGTGAATATCGTGTGAAAAATATATTTGAGTGCTCACTCGACATGGCCGCGTGATTGCGATGCATCAAATAGTTGAAATTCGACAGTGTATCCAAGTATCCAAGTGTCCAAGTATCCAAGCTGATGCCAACTGGGCGAACTTTAGCTTTCTTTTGTAGTATGTATAAATATGTTAACTCTGACGTCGAGTCATTTCCGCTCTCCGCTTACGATGCGACTCAAATGAGGGGCCGTTTTCATCACCTGCAATCGGTCATGGGATATAAAACTGCACCTCATAAAAAACATTAAGCAAAACAAAAAATAAACGCAAGAAGAACAAAGCTTGAGGGCTTCCTCTGCAGGCTGCTGATAAATAAAGGGATCTATGCTTTAACACAAGTCAATGTGATGCAACCCCTTCTGATAAGTATTAACAAGCTGGAACTCTTAAAATTAAAGATTTTTGTGGGTGACGGTTGATCAGTGGGTGGTGGGGGGTCAACTACTGGCCATAGTTTGCAAGAAGTGAAGCTAATTGCTGGCAAGGTGGCAAACCCAATCCACACCACATCAACATCAACATCAACAACAATAACAATAAGAACAACAACAACAACAGCAACAACAACAACAACTGAGAAAGACATTGACGAGCACTAAAAGTAGCCAGCGGGCACTTAACCGATTTTAAAATATGTTTGGCTCTCTTTTTTATGGCTTGGCAACAGCTGCCCAGGACAAGGACAGTAGGCTATTAACTGCAGCCCAGGGGCTAAAGTAAAACATTTTTTCTTTTTGTTTTATGCCCTTATGGAGGGTATTATTATTTTGTTTATAAGCTCAGAACTTGCTCGATCAGCATCAGTTGAAGTTTGAAAAAAAGAATTAGCAAAAAATTGCATTTCAAACTATTTGTTTAAGCCGAGCCTTCTCTAATCAGACAAAAAAATAAATCAAAAAATTAAATTAAATTCCAACTAATTCTGAAGTCAGCAGATTAACTCGGGTCTGCAAGGGTATCTAATAGTCGGTATGCCTAAAATAGATGCTCCTTGTTTTTTTCTTTTTTGTTTTTGTGTGAGCTCTGTGAATGCAATTTATTTCGATTATGGCCATTCGGCTGATTTGGAACTAATTAGATGCCACGATGCCACGTCTTTGAGGAGGCAGCATTTATGGTTCATGTTCTCACTGGTAAAATGCAAAATTTTTAAAAGCTTTTACATGTAACAATAACACTAATAACATTTACCTCTATCTGTATTATGCATATGAATATGCATTTTGCATGTACTTCATTCATACTACTACTCCGTGGATAACAATGTGGATTTGTTGTTCGCAATTAGTTGCCCCTATGTAATTAACTTGACTTGTGCTTTTCACATGGATGCAAAAACACATTGCACTTACTTAAATATAAATATGAATAGCTTTAGATATAGATATGAGTACACTACACTGATATATTATGTTCTTCACGCAATAAAGTATAAATTATATAGTAAAATGTTTTTTGTGTGTAAAATTTAATTAGTCACAAAATTATACTGAACGAACTTACTAACTATAAATGATATCAATATATATATGTTTATCTATCTATATATATATATATATATTTATATGTGGTCTTGAAAGCCCAAAAATATTCTGATGCATAAAAAAGAGTTTAGCAACTATTTTGTAGGCCTTTCAAGATAAGCGAATAAGCGCTAAAATAAATTTAAACCGTCTAAGTCGGTCTTGGGCAATAGACGGTTAAGTTGTCTAGCTCGAAAAGTCTTAAGACAAACCTGCCAAAGTTAAGTATATATAATAATAAAATAATGGTAAAGTCTCTAAAGCCTTTAGTCATATTTTTAAAGATATTTTATGAAACAACATTTGATTAGTTTTTTATATATGCTTAAATTGAATTTAAAGCTGTTCCTAAAACAATGCGCACTTATCAAATCTTATAAATATGTAGTTATTACTTGGCTATTGAATTTATTACAATAACTACGCGCTTGGCATTTATGCATTTGAAATGTTTACGGCCGACAAGAGAATAGTTGGAAATCTACTCGAGCATTCGATATATGTACATACTTCTACTCATACGGATTGTCATAACTCTCGATGTCGGCACAAGCGATATCTGTCGAGGGGTCGTGTTCGGGTCAAGGAGGAGGGTGCGGAGTGGACTGGGGGGAGGGGGGAGGGGAACGTTTATAGTTTCAAGGCGTTCTCGCACATATGCACTTGGTTGCCAATTTATTGGCGAGCTGCATCGATTGCCGCTCGATAAACGAAACTCGGTGGCTAACAGCGACAAGTTATGAATATAAAATATGCACAAATATGCAAACGTGTACGACAAAGAAACACAAACAACGAATAAAGCATGTCAGTGTAATAACAAAATATAATAAAGAAAATTATTAAACAAATGCAAAATGCAAATTCGATTTTCTATGCGCACATGCCTCAAAACATACTGACATATCCCCATATAGACATATAACGAAGCGATCGCTGACCGTGCACTTATCTACAATCAAAGACTAGAAGTAAACGCTCTAAAAGCTCCCGTCCCGTCCCAATCTCAGTCTCAGTCGCAGTCGCAGTCGCAGTCTCAGTTCCAGTCTCGGTCTGAGTCTGAGTCTGAGTCTCTTTCCCGGTGCCCAGTCACCAAACAACAGCAACAACAACTGGCAAGCAGCAGCCCACATAAACATTTTGTCGTCGCATGCGATACGATTTCAATTTCCATTCCAGTCTTTCTCAGCTCGACTCGCTTTTTTCTCTTTCTTTTATTTTTTTTTTGTCTGGGCCGACGCTTAATTTGTTTTTTCTACAAATCGTCGATCGATGCTGCAACTCCGATAGACCAGAAGAGCTGCGTGTGTGTGTGTGTGTGTGTGTGTGCGTGTGTGTGTGTGTGTTTGCTGCTCAATATGGAGCCTTTGATTTCATAACTCTCTGGAGTGGGTGGAGCAATATCAGCATCACAATTTTCGGGCTTTTATTTAATTTATTTATTTGATGTAGACAAATATGAGTCGACACACAAGAATACAAAAAATAGTAAGAAAATAAATCAAATTAAGTTGAAAATAAAACTTAATTTTAAACTGTCAACTATAAGAAAAATTAATTAGTAGTATTAGTATATTTAAAGAGTTATTCATAATAAAAATACGGAACTTTTAATTGATAACATTTTAAAGACTATTGAAATCATCACAGAGTTCTCGAAAAGAATAAGTAGTTGTACAAAATATAAGGAATAGATTTAGTTTAGTGATAGTGCTCATGCTGGAATTATTAACTGTACTATTAATTTGTAAATAAATATATTATAATTTAAATTTAAATGATAAATAAAAACATATTTTAATTATGCAAAGAGCTTGCCAAATAAAGTTCAATAAATAATCTTCGTCATTCCTTAACAATTTTTCTATTAATATTCTTTTATGTTTGGTTTTTTTAAGAGTTCTAACTTGTATTATTTTGTATATTTAAGTATTATTTAAATGAATAAATAAATAATCTTCGCAGTGCTTTAAAGAGCAATTTTTTTCTCGTTTTACTTCTTTTTTTTCAAGAGCTTTGCTTTGATTTCGAAGCTAAATTCTACTTTTCGATTCCGCAGCCAATTTCAGTTTTATTTTTCCTTTTTTGGGTAACCTGCACAGCGAAAATCATATTTGAAATTTCGCATTTTTAATTCGAACACGGAATTCCATTGATGAATTGGTGTTTTTGTTGCTGACTTGTTTTTTTTGTTGGAGCGTTGTTTGGACTTGAAAATGGGTTTGCTGGCGCCTCTGCTTATGGGCCGATTGATGTGGAAAGCAGGCAAGCTTTCAGTCTGCCTTCTTTTTTTGTTTGTAGTTCACTCGCATTCCGCAGAATTCCGCGTCCAAATTGATGGCGCCAAAATTTCAGAAGCCAGCATTCTGTCTTTCTTTTTATTTGTATTTTTATTTTGTATTTTTTTCTGTGTGTGTTTGTTTGCTGTTTAAATCAAGCAAGTCGTTGCTCATTCATACGCATACTGAAAGGAGTGGAGCATTTGTCCCATAAATGTCATTGGCGACGCATTCGCATACGCATTCTGTCTCGGCATTTGCACGTCGCCAACGGACTTTGGGGCCTTGAGAATGCCGCCTTAATTTATTCTAAACACAGCCACATGCACATTATATGAATTTTGAATATTTTATTGAAAAAGTGTCGCAAAACAGAGAGAGAAAATTCTGCAAAGGTTCGATTTGTCGGTCACTGGGCGCCCGAGATCAGCGACTGTCTGGACGCCTGGTGATTCATTAATAAAAATTATGTCACAATAATCACGCCATCCGAACAGAATCCAACTATTCCAACTATACACAGCCGTGATAAATTAAACTTTCTCCGGGGTGCACTAAAACCCCTTTGGGCAACTTAATTACTCGCACATGTGCAAATGTTAGCCAAGGTGTCGGCCCTGGTTGTGAATCGGGCTTAGTTATTTGAATGTCATCATTAGGCGCCTGCCCCTCAGCCTGCCCCTGACACTGATCCGTTTCCGATGTATGCTGAACAGGATCATTAATTATTTTATTACGGAAATCAAAATGTCAGTTGCTTTTCAACGCATCGTATTCAAAATGTTTGTTCTTTTCCCACCTCGATGGCCTGCCTGGCTTGGCTGTCTGGCTGTCTGTCCGTCTGTCTGTCTGTGTTTACATAACGTGGAAAATTAATGATGAATTTGTCGCCTATGTGACGGCAAATTGAATTTGTTTTGCGCAAAGTTTCTAAAATGAAAAATTGTTTCGATAGTGTTTTGAGACATGTGCGTTGCATAAGTCGAAAGGGTAGATTAAGCTGAAAGGCCGTATTTTTAATTATATTGATAATGTTTACTTATTTAGAAACTCGCAAACTATTTTTTTTTTATAAATAATGTGAGGAAAGGCAGGTGCTGACGGAATATAGTCTGAATTAGTTCTTATTATTCAAATTTGAATAGAAGTAATAACTATTTAAAAGAGAAAACTAAAAGACTACAAATTTATTAATTTATATAGAGAATGAATGGATGAGAGATCGATTATGCGATACCTTAAACTCTGCAGGCTTTATTATTATTATTATTATTTATATAAATATTTATATTTGAATGTCTTCAAGGTGTAAAAAGCTACGCTTATTTTTTTTGTTAAATAATGTTAAATAATACTATGGGGAAAACTTAACTCAAATATTATGCATGTCTTGAGATATGACTTTTTGGTAGATGTAAATTCCACTCCTTATATAGTATATAGCAACCATTTAAGTATTTAAGAATATGCATTGAATTTTGGCAGTTCGAACTGAATGAAGGGCATTTATCTGAATTGCATTCAAAACTGTCTTCTGAGTGTATTTTATACATTCTGCCGGTTGTCTTCTGCTTATGAACGAATCATCTTAATTTGCATAAGCGCCGCGCACAAAACCGCGCTCCAAATTCAACACGCGACGTTGCCCAACACCGGATTGTTGTTGTTGTTATTGTTGTGGATGGACCTGATCCCGAGAAGTCTGAGTGTGTGTATGGGATTGTTGTAGTTGTCAGCTTGGACGATATCTCGTGTTGCGGACATTCAATGTGCAGGCATAACAAATGAATTATTGACGTTTTTAAGCAATATTCGCCAATATTCAGCGGCCCAAATGAATGAGTGAATGAATGCGAATGAGTGAATGAGTGAGCGAGTGACTGACCGACTGACTGCGTGAGTGAGTGAGCGAGAGAGAGAGAGAGATATGAAAATTGTCAACGTGGGCTTTCATTTGCTTAATTTAATTTCGCATTTCGTTCGTCGCCTTTTTGTATATGTCGCATCTCTCATTTGTTTTAACGAGGATGTGTCCAGGGCCAGTCCGATGGACCGTCCGATGGACAGTCAGACAGCCTCCTGATCTTTGGGTCGTTGTTCATTTTTCGAGACGCTGCCTTTGGGATACCAGTCTTGAACTGCCAGGTCCATTGGGTCTGCTGCTGAATGAGGAGCGTTGCGTAGCGATGCTCGTAAAGCGACTCTCAGGTAAACATCGAAATATCTTCCATATGTAAATTTAAAACCCTCCTCGTTGTTGTTGTTGTTGCTGTTGTTGCTGTTGTTGCTGTTATTGCTGTTTGATGGGCTAAAAGAGTATGGCTCATTAATGAATTTAAATGGTCTCCTTAATAATATTTAACGGCTTCTTTGCAGCGCTTTATGATGACAATATTTTTTGGATACCCCGTTTGGGTCCCCAGTCCCCATCAACCCTCGGCCATAGCATGCAGGCAGTTACTTATATGGGTTTCTCTTTTTTAATGGCTCCGCATCAGCATTTGACAGTTGACAAGTTCTTTTTGTGTTAGCTCGCTTGCTGCATTTGCCCATTCGGCATTGAAGCGTTGAACTTATGACAAACACTCCACACACATCCTGTACTCACTCTATTAATAATTCCCTTTGGTAGCTTGGTCAATAAGCAGACAAATCTGTTGGGCAATTTATCTCATAAATTCCATTTGATGTATACAAGTTCCCCCTTCCCCCTCCCCCTCCCCCTCTCCCTCTCCCAGTTACACTCCTCGCCCACATATGAGTGCCATAGTTGTTGTACAAATCGATTTTTGATTGAGTTCATTAGAGGCCAAGTCACAGAGCAGCAGCAGCAGCAGCAGCAGATATTATCGCCATGTGGCATAGTCTTAGATATCGAGACTACATCTCACATACGTTAATGCCTCCCAGGAGCATTTGACTGACTGGCTGACTGGTTGGCTGGTTGGCTGGCTGGCTGGCTGGCTGGCTGGGCACTTGGCAAAATCATTTTTGTTATTAGCGAAAATCGCGCTGAGTGATTTACTTTTACTTTTGTTTTACGTGCCGGACACATTGATGGCTCTGTGCTTTGATTTCTGGGGTTGTTGGTATACAATATATGTTATCTTGTCTCGTCCAGGCATTGGCATCCAAGTGCCAAGTATTTGAGCAAATCCTAATTGGATTTATGTGTAGAAATGGATTACAGCTTATGTTCTCCAAGTTGCTGTTCGCCTTTTTTTTCTGCTTTTAATTGCAGCTAAAGCTGCTTTGAGGGTTCACTTGAAGTTCACTTTTTGCAAAAAAAAAACACTGCAGATTTGCTTTAATCAGCTATCTAACAATGAACGAAATCATAATAGTTTCTTATATTATACATTTATTTTCCATAGCTTCTGAATTTCATTCTAGACCATCATAAATAGATATCTAATTTACTGATGCCTTCTTTTCTTATCGGAGACGCATAAACTTGTTTTGTTCCATTCAATTAATGTGTTCTCCATCAAAAAATAAAGAAAAAGAAAACCTTCTTGATCAATAACAAAATTTCATGTTATTCATACTTCTACGGGTCCTAATAAAAAAAAAAATGTGATGATTATTAGCATGTATCAATGGAGAAGAGTAAACGTAGTCCCAACTAATAAGACTGCTCAGATATTTATGACATGATATCATCTAAGGCCACTCGACGTTCAAGTCCAGATAGTGTGTGTGTGTGTGAGTGTGTGTGTGTGTGGATGAGTGTGTATTTCCCAGAGACCAAATGTCTGCCACAGAACACAGAACACAGAGAACACCAAACGATCGAAACGATTGAGAAAAATGCGACCCTATTAAAAACGAGAGATATTTTCTGTTACGACAGAGCCAAGAACACAGAGTCGAGAGTTATGCCATGCATGAAATGAGAATATAAATATTTTATCAGCGACCAGAAATCAGATATCTCTTTGATTCATAGATCTAATTTATGGCTTCCTTTTGTTTTCCATACGAACGCTAGTCGAACGCGCCCAGACCAACAGACACCACCAGTCGTATCCCTAGAACAGGCCCCTACATCTTGACACTGCTCATTATGAACACACAAAAATCAATAAAAATATATATGTTGTATATGCCACAAAATTTGACTGGCCGAAACCAAAAAGCCAAGTCCAAAACAAAACGGAACACATTCCTTGGCAGTCTCTGCATAAACCACCAACCATTAGAAGATCTACAAATCTTTGTGCATGAGTCTATTTATATTAATGAGTTCCTTAGAACTGAATATTATGCATCGAATTATGATTTTTATACACTCAGCAAAAAAGAAGGAATTGCAGGTGTTCATTTAAAAACTCATTTGTAGCAGTAACAGAAAAAAATAGAGCTCTGTAAATTAAATATCAAAACAAATTAAAAATATATATACGAATTAATGGGAAAGATAACATAAATTTAGTTCCAAAATTGTAGGTTATAAAGTGAAATACAGAAATACTCTAAATTTAGAAGCAACATTCCGCAGATCGTATGCCTAAAATAATTTTACAAATATATTTAACTGAAGAAGAGTATATTGGAAAAAGGAATATATGATTAAATAATTTTTGATATTGTTTTTCTATTTTTAAGAAATGTACAACTAAAACTTTCAAATCTAATATTAAGAATGATTATTTGAATGTAAAACATCAATAACTTTTACGAGTGTAGATCTGCAAGTTCTTTTATATAGAACCTGTTGCTACTGCCACTTTATGGCCAGACCGGATGGCGCACATTAATGAATGAATGAAATCAGCTGGCGAATATTCAAATTAGCCATATATGTTTGTTGCCCACTTTGCAGTTGGCCATCTTTCTATGATGCAGGAGCAGCATGCGCATCTCATTGATTTGAAATTCTCATGCGCAGCATAAATTTAACATGTGAAATCTGATAGTCGGGCCAAGTTTCAAGGTTCAACTCGAGGCGCAACTGAGTGGCAGAGGGGGGTTGTGGACCGTGGATGATCATTTGCACCTCGGCATGGCGAGGCAACAAATCTTTTGGCTTTATTCAATGTGTCCATGCGTAGGATTCGGTCTCTGATTTGCATAAGGCTGTGTTGTTTGTAGCAAGACGCGTTTGGGTCTGGGCCACATTTATGAATCAACGCCAGACTCGCCATTTCATTCAATAAAACACGTTGCACCGCCTTGCCCCCTCTTTGTTGCACGACAACTCGTTGATGTAGTTTTTGTTGCTGTTGTTGTTGTTGTTGTTGCTAATTCTCTGTGGCACATAAATATTTCGACACTTTTGCATGCGCGACGAACATGTGCGAAAATGGCATAAAAATATGGCAGCTCAGGACTCGGCCCTGGCGATTTGTGGCTGATGGCCATTTAGCCGTTGCAGCCTACAGAAATCGGGAATTTGTCGCCCCGAATATGCTCATAACTCATGCAACAAATAAATGCACAACTTGAAGCTGAAGCTATAGCTGCAGACTGCGGAGCCGTGCCCCAAGCCCACGCACACGATGCAACCAGCCAACCGGATACACATGCAACCAAACAAACATAACTCTCTGTCTGTCTGTCTGTCTGTCTGCCTGTCTGTCTGTCTGTCTGTTTGTCTGTCCGTCTCTTTGGAGTGTTGATTGTGTGTTTGATTTGTAAGTGCGTTGAAATTTGCATCGCTTATGCATGTTTATCGCCCAATGATCGAGGATTGTCAGCGAAACTTAAAACGAAGCACTGAATGGGTTTCTATTGTCCTCAGCCCATTAAGATTGAATTTTACTTTGCCTAGCTTACAAACAGGAAATACGCACTTGAAGCACTACTAGAAGGGACTTCAGCAACTATTTCTTCAATCCGTCTAGTAGCATAGATTATAAAGGCTTTGACCAGA
This sequence comes from Drosophila anomalipes, assembly GCA_035041615.1. Taxonomy (NCBI): domain Eukaryota; kingdom Metazoa; phylum Arthropoda; class Insecta; order Diptera; family Drosophilidae; genus Drosophila; species Drosophila anomalipes. The sequence continues at coordinate 6,396,525 of JAWNKZ010000187.1, forward strand.
GACTATATTACACACCATTTTCATAGATGACTAAAACTATTCTGTTGAGTGCTGCCGAACAAGTAAACCTTTCTCTATTCCAATAATAGTTATCACTCTTAGAAGTACTAAGAACTTGAATTTGATTGTGTAGATATAAAGTTTATATGTGAATTGCTTGATCAACCTTTTCATTGATTTCTAATATAAAAAAAAAAACCTAATTTAAAAACAACTGTCGTTAACATTGAAAACAAACGTTAACTGATTGATAGCCTCACAATATTGTGATCTGAGTCTTGCCATGTGAAAGCCAGTTAACTTTTCAAATGTCAAACCGGTAGCGAGTGGCTGCCACCACAGGTTGCTGCAGCTAACAAATGTAATAACCGATTAAAACATCTTTAAGCCGGCGATTATCACAGCAGGAGGCACTTAAACCCGGTCTATACCCACGGCAGCACACAGACCCAGATCCAGTAGCAGAATGTGTCTGTCTTTGGGTCTTGGCAGTGATTCCGGTAGTGCTAGTCGGCGCCTCTGGGTACCTTTACACCTTTAGCTTTGCCACTGCACCACATGCGGTCCACTCGCTTCCAGCCAGCTTCAGTTTTAGCCCCACACATGTTCCCATTCCCATTCCCATTCCCATTCCGAATCCCATTCCGAATCCCATTCCCCCTTTTTCCCTTTCCAATTCACCTTTCCCGTTGGCGATTATTTCATAATTCACTCGAGCGGCGCATGGCTTATAAATCTTGTTAATATTATTTTGATAGGCCGCCTAATTGTTGTAAATATTATTTCTGCTGCGTCTTAATGGGCTCTTCGGAAATGAGCAAGCACCTTGAAAATATAAGGCAAGTATTTATGGGCTAAACGGATGGCGCCCACAATCGATTGTTTATTGTTCAAAGCTGTTGCCTTGTTTATTTGAAAAGCAATTAGAAATATTATGAAGCGTATATTTATTGCAGTGCCCAAGCACTTTATTGTTTTTCTACCGTAAAATAAACGGACCGCGAACAAATCGACAAAATGCCGCATTGGAAATTCAACAAGAAACATTTTTGTAAAAGTGATTTCAAAAAACAGTTCAACCGCAGCAAAGTTGAAGATACTCTGATTAACAAACTAAAATTCGCTAAATCTGAAATTCCCATCACAACGTGCTCTGAATTCCGATTCGTTGTTCCCATAATTTAAATGTCAAGTTTTGTCTATATTAAAATTATTTGCTGTTGCAGTTGCGCGGTCCTCGCCATATTTCGCCTTCGTCTTTATCTTTCCAGTCACACGGCTTGTCTGCAAAGATTCTTCTCTTTGGGTTTGGTATGAAATGAAAATTGGCCTCATTTCAAACATGGCAATTCACAGCATCATGATATGCTCAAAATTATACGAATAGTTAATTTGCTGAGTATTATGTTATTAAACATATTTTGTATAAGTATACATTAGTTGTAGTTAAACTGGAATTTAAAGTTATTTCAATTTGGTTGTCCTGAATCCGTTGAAAATGGACACAAGAGGTACAATGGAGTTGAGCAAACAGTGCAGAGGGATGCATCTCCGATCTCAAAAGGTATATATATTCCTGATCAGAACAAACAGAGTCGATATAGTCCATCTGACCATCTTTCTGTGCGTTATTCTAAGCTTGTGACGTCAAACTAGAAATATTTGTTCCCATTTACCATAAAATCATCATGTTTGTTTCATTAAATCGGGAACTATCGCGCTTAACTAATATCGATAGATATCGATAACCAACAGCAACCATATGAGCAACCATTTAAAATTGCTCTTCTGTATTTATTACACTCGGATTGAGAGCCAAGGGAGAAATCGTATTTTCAAAATTGCTGCTCATCATATAAGAGACTCTAGCAACATCTTGTTAGATATATGTGCTATAACTATTATCATACAGGTAGAGTCGGATCGTGTCGCTGGTAATTTGCACAATGCAATTGGTCTGCCAAGCGGCAAAGTTGATGGCAACCCACGACTGAGAAGCCATCAGCTACAGTAAATGCGACGACCCTGTAAAATTTACAAGTCGGTTATTACCGATATATTCGCGGGCTGTGAACCATTGTAATTTTCATGTTGCTGTTGAGAGAAAAGAGTGCGGGGGGGAAGTGGAGGAGGGGGAGGAGGCAAGCTGACACGAAATGTACGCCAGACCGCGATGAAGATGATGATGATGATGATGATGATGATAATGGCAAATCAAACGATGACACACAAAACGATCGTCTTGGAAAATTGGCGACGGGGCAACGCGAACGGATGATTGTCGGTTGATTGGCCATTTGGATGAAATGGATGAGAGGGACTGACGGAGCGAGAGAGAAAGAGAGCGGAAGACAAGACATGATCATGACAATGTGCTAGGGGGAAACCTGTGACAGAGAGTGAGATGGAGGGGAAAAGGGCAGAGGTTGGGCGTGTGTGCCCCCACAAAAGGAAGTGCAACATTTGTTTGAATTGTGTGCAGACATGCCAAAAACAAAAAAAAATATTTCAACTCAAAGGGTTGGCCAAATAATTATTTAGTTATAAGTTGTACAAGCTCACGGAATTCTTGAAAGATCAGACATACAAAGACAGGAACAACGACAACAACCGTTCAAGCCGAGCCTGGGAACCATATTCATATCGCTCATCATCTACAGAATGGAGCGAACATTCCATTTTGCGACATTTTCAAACTGGAGGAGGATCGCAGAGGATCGCAGAGGATCGCGTATGGAGGCGAGGCCCTCACGCTTAACGATATTCAAAATTCATTACAATTGATATTGTTCCGAATGCATAAATACAAACAAATGGGCATGCCAACCAAACCAAACCAAACCGAACTGAACCGAATCCTTGTCCATTGAATTCTGTCTGCAGGCTTCTCCAGCTTCCAGCTTCCAGCTTGCAGCTATCAGCGATGGAGCATCTGTGAGCTTTACAAGAAATAACAATCTTACTAATTGGGCGACTTTAGCATAAACAAATGTATTTTAGCTCTAACTAAAGCCAGGCACAACCAAAGAGCTGCCAGACCAGACCAGACCAGACCCGACCCGACCAGAGCAGAGCAAACCAAAGCAGACCACAGCCAACCGTTTTGTACTCCTCCTTGGATGTTTTGCATACTGAGGCTGAGTATCTTTTCAAGCTGTTCTTGTTGTTGCTGTTGTTGTTGTTGTTGTGCCCAGTAAGGCAAATGGCATACAGAACAAATAGCACAGAATAATTGTGATTTGCTGGGAATAAGTATATTTGTTTAAATATTTAAAGGCAAATAGAGATCTAACTATCTCTTCTAGCTTATGCTCAATTTATATTTAAACTTAAATATGAAACTTTCTATCTCTTCTAGGTAGTTCTCTATAAATAGTTAAATATTAAATATCTCTTCTAGATAGTTCTCTATATATATTTAAATATTGAGCTTCATCCTAAAATATACAAGTAATTAACCTAAAATACATTTCTGCTTATTAGACTCAGAAAACAAATCAATAAATGAAATAATTATGGTTATAATAATACAAAGTATATTTAAATCTTTAAAAATACAATTAAATAACAAGTTCAAATGCAAATATTAATAAAATAAATAAATAATATATATAATAAATACTTAAAGATCACATTTAGAATTTAAAAGAAATTAATTCAAACCCCAAAACACTAAAAATAAGAATAATGGTAATATTTACGCAAAGTATTTTAAATCTTTACAAATAAATATTACATAATTGTTAAGACTGCATAGAATTAAGATAAAATATTAAAAACAAATCTTTGATCAGAGATTTGTTACTTATTATCATAAAAAAATAAAAAAAAACCCCAACTTCGAATGCGACCATTCATAAAGCACAACTGATGGCTATCATTTTGAGTCTAGAGTCGGATGCTGCTGCTGCTGCTGTTCTTTGAGTCAACTTCTTCGTAATGAACTCTTCTCTATTTTCTCTCATAAATATTTATAGGAGCATGTAAATGCAGACGCAGACGAGCTAGCGCCACAACTTGTGAGGCCAGGTGCATTACAAATTCTGAAAGAGACCAAACCAAAGAAGAGAACAACAAAAACAGTCTGTCTCCTCATTTGGTAAGCCACCAACTAGGCGCACCATTAAGCGCTGCGCTGCACAAATCACAGTCACAGTCACAGCCGCAACCACCACACAACCAGCAAACCACGATCTTGTCACTGCGAGCAGTGGAAAAGTGGAATCGATGGCTTATGACGGCTTCAAACGGCAGCCGAACGCAAAAGCGTCGCATAAATTGCAAAACGCTTTAATAATTCACCTCGGGTCGCCAATATGGTCAAGCGGCGGCTCCACTGTTGGGGCCAAGCCGCACATGAACAGCGAGCAGCGAGCAGCGGGCAGCGAGCAGCACATGAACAGAGTCATACAAATCACAGTTATGATTATTGCCACGATTAAAAACTGTCGCCCGCGTCGACATCGATATCGACATTGTCCGCTCGCCAGCTCGCCAGCTCACCAGCTGCAGTAGCTGCACTGCAAAAAAAAATTATAAGCACCAAAATGCGATCTTAAATTATTAAAAATTAAAAAAAAAGCATACAGTACAAAAAATATGCTTAAGGTTGTGTAACTCTACTAAACCTAGAATCCACAAAAATAATTTATTTTACGAGAGCCTTTCATTTACTTGATGTGAAAGTCCACATTGTTTAAAAAGTTTTATAAATAAAAGCTTAAAATTAAAATGAAATGAAAGAAATTAAGTTACAAATTTTAATTGAACAATAAGGGATATAATAAATCTTGGGGATAACGAGCCAAATAAAAAATATTGAATGCTTTTACACTTATTTTCTCCAAATTTTAATTTATATACATGATAGCTACTAAAATATATTACTCAAATGTCAAGTTCGAAAATATCCGATGATTAAAAATAGAGCTATTTTCATATTGCCAAAAATATCAAGTTTATTTTGCTTACAGAATAAAATGATTTGTTGTGGAAATAGGTTCGCTTGTTTTATTTAACTCAAGTACAAATATTCCTCAAGCGTATACATTAATTTAAATATATATATATATATATATATATATATATATACACGTATATATATATTACGAAATCGCAGTTGGTATGCAAGTCAATTGTTTTTCTATGTGCAACTTGAACCGCTGGTGGTCAGAGCGCGTGCGGCACTCAATCGGAGGCAAGACTGTGGGGCACTGGCAATGAGTCTATTCGACATTGATGTTGCCGCTGTCAAACTTGCCATAAATATCATCTTTTTCGCAAATCTCCAGCTGAGGCACTTGCAGTTGTTGCTGTTGCCGTTGCCGTTGCCGTTGCAGTTGCAATTGCTCAGTTTTTTTGTTGAGCAAAGCAAAAGTCGCAGTGCCCCAGCGGTGATTAATTAAACAGTTGCTGCTCATGATTTATAATGACGAATTTATTTAGGCCTTGTTTCAGACTCAAAACGGTCGCGATTCGCTTATTGCCATCGCCATCGACGTCGGCGCCTTTTAGTCGACTTATTCAGCATTTAATTCAATCAGCGATGCTGCCAATGACAGCGAATGCCAAACGGGAGCACAACTATTGAATCTATATGTTGACGATCCTGTTATGTAATTGAAACTAAGAGTCTAAGATCTATATTGAAAATCGTGGACTCAAGTCTAAATGGAAATCGCAGACCATCGTCAAAGAGCTGCGAATTGATATCTGTTTACAAACAGAACCTGTTGAAATTTGTTAAAAAGTGTATTGGGAAGTTGTGCAAAAGTATGTAAGAGACAGAAGGAAAGATCTTCGACCCCATAAATTATATATATTCTTGGTCAGCATTAACAAAATAATCGTAGAGACTAAAAGAGACTTCAAATTTGGACTGTAAGTTCTCGTTTACCATAAGCAGATATTTCCGATAACAATAAAAGTCACAATTTTAGAGATATTTATTTTTTATTGGGTATGAATATACCTGGACTTAGATGGAGAAATCCGAAAGAAAATCGTATTATCATATTTAGCAAATTACACAACAGAATTCGCAAGTATTTCTTGTATACAGAAACATTCACAAACATCATTTTAAAGTTCATTGACGTGAATATTTATGGCGATTACGAATTAAATTAGAAAAAGACTTGGGTTCAGGGTCTCTCCTTGTAGAACTCTCTGTTTTGACTAACACATTCTTACTTATATTTTTTTAATTTAACTTACAAATTTTAAGGCGATTCAAAACATATACAATTTTAATAAAAACAATAGATTAAAAATCAATGTAGAACCACAAAGTTTTACAATGGAAAGCTTTAAATTAAAATCTCTTATATAAAAAAAATGCAAAAATATTGTCAGAATCAGCAGCTGAAGAGCCCAAGCTTAAAACAAATCACAAGTCGGGTCAGAAGGAAAGGGGCTGGTGGAGAAGAGGGGAGGGAATGGGGGGCTAAGTATGTCATATTGAGTGCACACGAACAAAGAGCGGTAAATAAGATTTTATTTTGTATTTTTATTTTATTTTTTTAATGGCTAAACAACAAATTGCATGGCCACTGAGACGTTTGGACTAAACCTTAACTGACAACTTACATAAGGAAAATTATACTACACACTACGGACTGGGCACACACACAAAATCACACACACACACACACAGAGAGAGACCATTTTAATGCGATCAGGCTGCTCGGGTTAGGGGGTGTGGACGGGGCGAGGGGATTGGGCGACCCGCTGAGCAGCCCCGTTCAAAGGCCCCGAAAAGAGTTAATTTGCATAATTACGTTGGCAGAGGGCGGGATGAAGCGGTGGTGTTGCTGTTGGTGGCCTGCGGGGGCTGAGAGTCCGTGGTGCATGGCCAGAAAGTTGAGAGTGTATGTGTGTGTGTGGGAGGAGAAAAGCTGGCGTATGACTGAGACAGAGAGAGAGAGAGAGAGAGGGAGAGGGAGAGAGAGAGGTGGGGTAGGAAATGTGCAAGGCACGAAACGAGCCACGAAATGGGAAACAAAAACAAAAAAATTGAAGTCGCTTTATCATTTTTAGCTCGCGGCGCTGTTTGCCCAAAGTGTGGAAAATAAATGTATGAAAATTTGCATACGAATTTCGAATTTCAAATGGCGTTGTTCCCCCCTTCCCCCGTTTCCCCTTTCCACTTCCACCCAACCCCCCACCAGCCCCTCTCTGACAGGCAGCGTTGTCTATCCAATGGTGGTGCTGCGTTAGGTGGTGTTGCTGTTGGTGGTGTTGGCACCCAGGTGCCAGTGGCCCTGGCCACTTAAATTCCACGGCCACGCCCCCTCGCTCACAACACACACACACACACACACACACATACGCAGAGTGTGCGAGCCATTGACGTCATTAAATTATTTATTATTGTTATTATTCGCCAAAGGAATGAAGATGGATTGGAAAGAGCCGAATGGGAATGGAAATGGGAATTGGGACTGGGACTGGGACTGGGACTGGAATGTGGAAATATTCGATGATTGTTGTTGGTGTTGGATTATTGCGGTCTTTGTTGATTTAATTAATTAAATCGCCGTTGTTTTTTTAATTGATTGACAGATTAAAAACAAAACCAATTAACAATTTTAATACAAAATGACAACCGCATAATATGCTGTAATAAAAACAAGAAATGGAAATGGCAATGGCAGTGGCATGTAGCAAGTGGCAAGTGGCAAGTGGCAAGTGGCATCAATGGGATGTCATAATCCGTAATACGAGCATATAAAAAAACAATTTTAATTACTGAAGTTGTCCCAAGTGGTAAGAGAACGACAAACGGGCAGATTAAATAAATTAATTCGATTAAATACCATTCATATTAATAAGCATTAAGCTTAAAACGTATAATTTATACATCTTTATATATATATAAATATAAAGATATATATGTATATATTTATATATTTATATACATACACCTATTACAACATATAATACAAGCATTTAGTATAATATGAATTTATATAATATATATCTATTATTATAAATGTTTTATTTTGTATATATTTTATATTCACATTTATTATAGCAAATGTTTTATCATCAAATTTGAATGCAGCATAAATATAATATTTAGTTCGACTAGATATAAATTAGCTATTTGAATATTTATTTAGCGCCAAATGATTTGTCAAATTGACAGCGATTTGGAAACTTCACAATTTAAGTTTCTCACAGAGCGCGTCTGCCAAATAAATATGGACCAAGTGACTTTTGGCTAATTAAAATCGATAAATTTTATATTTCAAGCATGACATGGGAAGAGTCATCAGTGCAGAAGCAGAAGCCAACTTAAAATTCAGCTGTGCAATAAAAATTCATATTGATGTTAACATATAAATAACTACTTTCAATTAAACAAGCTAACAAAAGCGAATCGCCGCTAACAAAAAGAGTTATGCATAACAAATTTTTGCCAACGATTTGAATAAACAAATTCCCACGAATAGAGCTGAACACAACATAAAATAACACAAAGCAACAGGTTCAATTCGCACGACATAATCTGTATCTGTATCTGTATCTGTATCTGCTTCTGCTTCTTCTTCTGCTGCTTCTTCTTCTCATTCATTTGGCATTCATAATTTCTAGTTAGATGCGAGATGAGTGTGAGTCACAACAGGCTGTGAACTTCGTCTAGCAAAAATGTCGTTTCGATAACTCAAATGGTGATGCGTTCTCATGGATATATATATATATATATATATATATTTAGTTCTGCTTTGCATCTCATATGCAAAGCAGCGGCAGTGGCAGTGGCAGTGGCTGTGGCAGCAGGCATCCGAAGACGAGAACAGCCAACGAAGATGTCAATAAATCTGCCGCATTGGCCTTGTTCTGCATTTCCGCTAACAGAGAACAGAAAAACGCAGTTCCAGTTCCAGCCAGAAAAGCACGCAAGCCAAATAAGAACTAAGAACGAGGAACGAAGAACGAAGAACGAAGAACAGGTAAGCAGCAGGATTGAACAGATACAGATACAGTAGCCCCACGTCAAAATGAGGTGATTTAGAATTGTCGAATTTTATTTAAATTGGATGCAAACATGCGAAATTTATTGTTGAAAATCAATAAATAAGAAAATCACAAGCCAAACAGCAACAACAACAACAGCAACAACAACCACAACGATGAAACTGGATCGATCGCCAATGGGATCTGTCTCCAAAGGGGGAACGCATGCGTGTACACACACACACACACACACACGCACACACACACACATGTACATGGATACACCTCTGCATTCACAATTTGCATGCAACATCCAACGGAACTGAAACGAAGGGCAACTGAGGTGTGCAGTTGGCGGGGGCAACAGGAGCCGAGGCGGGAAGGAATGCGATACCTGAGCACGAACTTTGTTTTGATAATTTGGTTTATTTGTATTTTTTTTTTTTCTTCTTCATTATTTTATTTCTTCTCTTTACATTTTATTTTTTATATCGATTTTATTTTTATTGAATCTTTGCAGTCAGTTCATTAAAATTTCGTTTTCAGCTAATAAATATCGGCTGGGTATTCAAAACGTTTTGTTTCGCTGCCAATTTTCAAGGGAAGCACTTTTATCGATTGGCCTATAGAAGATCCTTTAATGAGAAGAGTATATGCTATTCGTTCGTTGGCAGTTGATTTTGTCTTTCATTTTGGTTTTTGGGCAAAAAACAAAATAAGTATAAGAAACGACAACATTCGACATACTCAAAATCGATGGTTGCGATAGGATAAACCAGTCTGAGTTGCTCCTTAAAGTTTTCAGTTCGTGTCTTGTATCTGATTGTCCCTGTCTTCTGAGCTGCACTGTTAATTAACTCGAATTAGAATTTGTGCAGGCCGCTTGACCAAAAAGAAAGTCAAAGGTATTTAATAATACCAACACTACTTTACAAGCTTGTATTCTTAAGTACATCCACATACTTTCCTGTATCGATTTTTCTAAAATTGATAAAAATATGACCTAGGTGTTTTTTTCTATGTGTCATATTAGCTTTCTTATTACTTATATAATTATTAAAGATAAGTATTTTTAGACTTAACATATACACAAACATTTTAACTCGATCTCTACTCTAATTTAAAAGCAGAACCTGCAAATTTCATTACATGCTTCTGAGTATTTTTCCTAAAAATGAGTGTTTATATTTCGACTTTTTAGAAATGATTTTCTTAAAACTAGAAAGTATTTCTAAAAAATAGAAAAGATCGTCATATTTTATGGCAAGCCCTATTTTTTATGGCGATTTTCATTTTAACTCGATTTACTGAAATATAGGGCGATTTTTTTCGGAATATAGTGACACAATGAGCACATATATGCATAATGACATTAGCATTAGTTATTATCCTATTGGGGCCATCTGCAACTCACAGCTGGAATTTTTTGAGGGAGGGAAGACGAGGGGGTGGGGTTCCCTGTTCCTTGCTGTTCGGGAATGTCGAGCGGGTTCGTTGCATTTATAATTAATGTGCGCAACTTAAAAGGTGTTAAATGACAAACAAACCATAAAAACTCTGATAACACAGTTGACACCATAACAATGAGATATGTATGAACGTGTGTAACATGGCCATAACAGCAGGCAGGCAATAGCCCTAAAAATGATATACGTATCACCCACGACAGACACAGAGAGTGTGTGAGAGAGAGGGAGGGAGGGGAGGGAGGGAGAGCAAGGAACAACTGGAAGCGAACAGGTGCATGATGAGGAAAGGGATCGCGATCGCTTGGAACGCGCGCAATGTGCGTTGATGTGTGCTTATCGAGTTGTCATTGTCCTGTGCAGGGCAACCAATTAATACGAAAGGATCAAGTCAGCAGAAAAAAAAGCAGGCATGAGAAATGCGCAAACATGCACTTAATTAATATGTGCCAACGGGCACAGTTCGGGCGACCCTCGCTGTTGTCCTGGCAGCTCAACTTCAACTTCCGCCTTGAAGCTGCGGGCGCTGGAAAGGATCTCGATAGATATTTATCGTTGACTGTTTTTTGTTTTTGTCTTTTTTTTGTTTTTTTGCTGTTTGTTATTTTGCAATTCGCGCGCTTGTTTTGAGCTGGCAGAAACACGTGGTGCTGGCTACCGGCATTTAAGCCGTTTAAGCCCAACTGATTTATGGCTCTTTGCGGCTAGCAGCAAGCAGCAGCAGCAAGCAGCAAGTTCAGTTAGTGGCAGGTGCTTCGACGAGCTGCAATTTTATATTATTGACTATAAGTTTGTCCAGTTGCAGAGAATATCAACAGCCACCACTTGAGCCACCAACGCCCGGCGACAATTGCAAAAATGTTTGGCACTCGAGTTGCATCCAGCTGCGGATCTTCCTCTAATCGGAATCAGTGCATTCATAAATCAACCACCTAATTAATGTGGCAAGTGCGCGGAGTGATAAAGCGCCAGAATTAGAACTCACTCGTGTTTATCAATTATATTTGCTCTCTACTTAATTTGTGTGGCATTCATTTGTCGGTCGCTTTGCTCTCAGACTCTCAGAATCTCAGCTTCTCGGCTCTACGGGGCTCTACGGCTCTAATCTGCATGAGTTATTTCCGCTACTATTTTCATATCTGCATCGCCGCCGCATTGCCTCATGTTGCATGTGGCAGACAAGTTTCGCTCGATGGTCTGTCTGAAATTCCACACTTGAGGCACGATTAAAGGCAGCCCGAGAATGAGATTGAGCGACACATATGAATGTAAATGCATTGCTCGACTGAGCTAATGAATTGAGGTGACTAATATTCAATGATTTCGCTAATAAATAGTCCAATTAAATGCAAAAGAATGAATAGCAGACTGAACCACATTAAAAGGTATTTGAAGGTGCTTTAGCAAATCGCCCTACTTTTGTTGCCAACAAAGTATATATTTAAATGGGAAGGTTGTATCCATCTAAAAAAAAAGGAAGGGGTTTCTACTTGAAACTTAACTTAAACTAAACTTTAAAAAAGCATTCCCATTATTCTACGCGTATTTCACACAACACAGAATTAAAACAATTCCTTTTTTGATACACATATTATTATTAAACATTTGTAGCAATTGTAGTAAGCAATTTTGATTAATTCTGGTTAAATTTTAGAAGATATTTTCTCTAAAAATGAGAATTGTTATTTCAACTTTGTTGAAATATTTGCTATTATTATAACAAATATATAGTCCATTTCGGCAGACTTTGAAACATGTACTATGAAAGGAAAAATTATATTAAGATTCCTTCATGGCAAAGGATTATATTAATTAAGTAATTAAAACATATTAATAATTACTATTTCTCTGAGTTCACTCAGAATCATATTAAATAAAAAAGGAAACTTTCTTTGGGTTTTTTTTGATACTCAGGATAATATAGGCAAATAAATAACTTGGCTAAAATTTAAAAATTAAACTTTTCTATATAAATTTGGGCTTTAGAAGCCGATTAAGAATATAATAACCTCTTCCTGAATACTTTCATACATACATTGAGAATCATTTATACATATTTACATATACATATACATGTATACATATTAAATACTCGTTTATAAAGACAGTACCCCTGCAACTTAAAATACTTATATATTTATGTAGTTATATATGTATAGTTAAATATATATATATATATATAAGTAAGTCTGAGTATTTGGCTGATTAATGTGCAAGACGTGATCCGCTCAAAGGCGTTGCCATAATTTGTCAACACCCCAAATATTTTACGAGCACTCATTCCAATATAATTGGGCACCTACAAGCGTACTCAGAGTCTTTTGTTTCACATTTTCACATTTCGCATTATTGCGCATTATAATGGCCGCCATATGTCTGGGCCCGACTTACGGTTATAGGTCTCCCCCACTCGCTCGACCCCCTCGTCTTGCCAAATCAATCCCCGCCTTGGGCAGGCTTATGTTTTATGTATCAGAGCGAGTGACTGACGAAAAGACCTACGAGTGTTGTGTGTGTGTGTGTGTGTGTGTAAAAGATACAAATGTATGTTTATTTTAACACGCAGCGAAGCCAACCCATTGTGTCAAATATAAATCAGATCATTTTTTCCGCATGAAAACAGAAACAAACAAAATCCACAATCCACAATCCAAAGCAAAACAAAAAACTCGAATTGCTGTGAGGGCAGTAATTTTTTATGGCAGAATTGGCATAAATTTATTGGCGGAGGCAAAGTCGCCTTAAAATTTTGACAATCATTTTGGTGCGCCATAATACTCGTACATTTATGTGTGTATGCGTGTGTGTGTGTGTGTGCGTGTGTGCGTGTGTGTGTGTGTGTGTGTGTGTGTGTGTGTGTGTGTGTGTCTGTGTGTGTATGTGTGTGTGGGTATTTTTGAAAGTGTTTTGATTTCGTGGCTGTTGCTGGCTGGCTGATGGCTTTTATGGGCGAAATTAAAATTCAATGCACATTAAAATGACAAAATCGAATCAAAAACACCGTCGAGTACATTAAAAAGTCATGCCGTATCCGAGTTGTATCCAACAAAATGCCCGGCACAAAAGAGCCAACAACAAAAAAAGCAACACATCAAAATGTAGATCATACTATGTCACTGAAGGTATCCGAAGCCCATCGTTTTGATGGCAATAAATAAATTTAACACGCTGCTGTCAACAAATATCTACATACGAGTACTGCAAAATAAACTCAAGTTATTTTGGAGGGGTTCTCAGATTCTTCTGGTATTTTAATTTGAAATAATACAAGGTATAATTATGAAATCAAATTCGTAATGCATATTTAATACAAATTAATAGCTTAAAATTCTTATAAAGAAAAGCCTTAAAAATTCCTTAAAAGCAATCAGATGAGATATAAATATAATAAGAAAAGTACAAATTCTATGAGGATTCTTTTTGGGCTTAGCATAAAATGAAGTAGAAATTATCTTTTAGTGCTTATTATAATATAAGAAAACAAATATTTTGGAACAGATTTTCAAATAAATTCATAAGAAAATTAAATTACAAATTCTGTACAGATAGTCGTATATACATGATATACATATATATATATGAAAGTGTGCAACATATGGCTGCACTAAGTTGCATCAGATTTGCGCACCTTAAATTACACACACATTTTGATTAATTTTGCAGCAATGAAAAAGTGCAAAAGGAAATCCTTAGCCCACAAAGGGCATACAAATTACGAGGAGCCTTTTCTGAAATGTATTGCTAACAGAGACAGAGACAGCGATGGAGTAGGAGTGGAAGTGGAAGTGGGAGAGGGAGAGGGAAGCCGTATTTCAAGTCATACCCGTAGTCTGAGCCCATTGACTATAAATGGGCGGTGCGGCGAATCCTTTGACCAAATGTCCGACGCGTTGCGACAGCGGAAAGGTGATTGGGATGGAGATGGTGATGAGGGGCGGGGGGAGACTGATGGAAATTTTCCACGTTGCCTTTTTATGTATTGCGCAAAAGCAGAATCAATGCTTTGCCCGTGGGATACGTAATCCGGATTTTACCATTCAGAAAGTGTAAATGAAAAATCTGTTTTTGGAAGCATTTTAGCGTGAAAATGCAATATTGAATTCATTTAAATTCAACAGTGCCGGGAATGGGCCTGAATGGGCCGGAATATGCCTGGATGCTGGCAAAAAGCAATTACATGACAGTCAGCTCCGACTGGGAAACCAACAGGCCGCCAGTACTCAAATTTGCACACGTTGCTTATTGGATCGCTTGATGATGTCATGTCAAAGGATGCCGATATAATAAATTAAAAAATTGTCACAATTCAACAGAGAGAACGAGAGGGAGAGAGAGAGAGAGAGAGAGAGAGAGGGGGAGAGAGGGAGGGGGAAGTTGAAAGGGGCATCATTTCGCTGGGCCATTAATAATAAACTGAAAACTGAAATGTAAATGCGCCCCTGGCAGGAAATCTCAGCAGCGACAACTCATAAATTGTGTCCACAAATCGGCGAGTGCGAGTGCACAAAATCTGTCACCTATCAAAAATACCCTAAAAGGGCATAAGTCGGCCCCGCTGCCTCCCTGCCGTTGCCCCTGCCCTTGCTTGTGGCCAGTCCAGTTGCACGTCGAGTTTTGTTGCGCGTGCGCAGCCGTCGCGTTGAGGCAGCCACCGATGCTGACAATCGATGACAATCAATGTTTGCATTGCATTATTATTATTGGAATAAATGAATAAAGTATCATGCCTCAGTGGCATGCAGTGACAATGGCTCGAAGACTTTCGACATCGAGCTCCAAGCTCCAAGACACATTCTGTTCCTGTTCCCCATGTTTTTCTGTATTTCTCGTCGCTGTTGCTGTTGCTGTTACTGTTACTGTTGTTGTTGTCGCGTTTATGGGATTTATGTATGCCTCCGTCCCAGTGTCTCCATGTCCAACAAGCAACAGCAGCGTGAGCAGCAGCAGCAGCAGCAGCACCAGCAGCAGCAGTTCAAGGGAATTGTCAACGCGTCGCGTAGCAGTCAAAATCGGCATCAAAAATCCAGATCGGTAACAAGATCAGCAGAAGCCGCATCCGAATACGGTACGTAAGATGCGGCGGCTTAACCAGACGAAACCAAATCATTCCACATTCCGTTCCTTGCCCCCATAGCCAATCACAACAACAACAACAACAACAACAATGAAGAGATGATTCCTCCACTTCCTCTGTCCAAGCGCAACAACAATCATATTTTCTGGCTATTCACTAGATTCATTTGTAGGGCACAGTGAGACAAAAAAAGTTTCAAGTATTATTTTTATTAGTTACTGTCAGCCTAATCAATTTATTAACAAATAGAATTTCATATTTAATTTTGAAATAATTGCAATTTTAATTTTGATTCCGATTCCCTATTTTTAAATTCATTTTGAACTCCCTCCCCCAAGTATTAAAATCACAATTGAAAACCGGTTGTGGGCTTTTCCGCACCCGAAGGATAAAATATATAATTATTGACTTTATTCCAAATAGAATTGCCTATTTAGTTTTGCAACCAATCATTTCGAACTCTACTTTTCGATCTCGGAAGTACGGCTTTTTTCTGTTAACCGAGCAACCCTAAAAACACTATGATCCCAAAGCCGAACCATAACACCATGTTAAGACAAAGAAATATTAAACAACATTCAAAGAATATTCATTTACAATTTAATTTTTGAACAGATTTATTTTGATTTTTTTTTACTTTAAATATTTAAAGAGGTCACCAAAAAGAAAACAATTTTGTATCTTATTTTCGTTATTTAATATCATAATATATTAAATTATGTAACAATACATTAACATTTTTTACATTACCTTAATATGTGTATTCAGATTGAGATGAATATGATAAGAAAATTATGTGGGATATTTCTAAAGTATAAATATATTTCATTCGTTTGTTTATTATTAAATGAAAAATGCATTTTAGCAAAAATTTGGGTCGGTCGCTGTGGAAAACCAGGTTAAGGAATTTTTACCTAAGGGAATTACATTGATAAAAATCGTTTGGGTTTCTTCCGCATTTCAATCAGTCAAAAGCCACTGTGCCTCGACAATTTATGTTTATAAATAAGGCAAAAATCGTACTGAAGGCGAGGCAAACAAACTGCATATGATTTGAGATTCTTCGCGCTGAATTCCAATAAGCAGCAGCAACTGCTGCGGGCAGCGATAATGGTAATGCCATTTTCAGACTCAGTTCTCAGTCCGTCAGAGATTTCTATCATATTTTGCATAGAATGGTCCGATTAGACAGTGTGTGTGTAAGTGTGTGTGTGTGTAAGTGTGTGTGAGTGTGTGTGTGTGTGTGAGTGTGTGTGTAAGTGTGTGTTAATGTCATACATATGTAGGCACACGAAACGAATGAATGCACAACACGCTTAGCAGCTCAGATGGCATCTCATCTCTCTCTCTCTCCCTCTCTCTCTCTTTCTCTCTCGCTCTCTCTCTCGCTCTCTCTCTCTATCTCGCTCTCTCTCTCTCTCTGTCTATCTGTTTATCGTTTTAGAAGAACGAACTATTTTAATATTTCACTTGGCTGCAGAGAGAAATTCAAATCGGCTGATTCTGCTGCTGGTGTTTTAACAAACACGTAAGCTAATAATGCGAGCGAAGACAATGCGACGCCTTCGAGATATCTGTGCAGCAGGCCCAGACACTGGCCCCCTGGTAGTGCTCCACACACAGGGCTCCCCAGACGATACGACCTTTTGTCTTTGGGCCTGGGCCTGGGCCTGGGCCTGTGCCTGGGCGACAGACACTCCAGCCGCATTGCCAGACAGCGTGTCTGTGCCAGAGCCCAGAGGCTGAGATACTCTGAGACTCTCAGACTCTGGGACGGAGGAGGCCGAGAATGATGTCGCTTCATTTATGCAGCGCGTTTGTGTCTTTTTGCGACTTTGGTTGGCTTTGTTGTTGAACAATTTCTTCGACACCTTTTTGCCGTCACTTGACGAGCTGCAGCGGAGCAGAGACGCAGACGCAGTCTGGGATCGAGCATTGCGCATATATGTATATATATATATATATATATATATATATATATGTTTATATATATGCATCTGTGTGAAAAATGGAAATCCATTTTTGGCAATTTTTGTCGCTTTTAGGAAACGCGCTAAGACCAGTTCCAGCCGACAATCTCTACCAAGGCATTGATGAAGAGTCCGGCAAGCCGCCAGATCGCCTTGCATATTTCCACTTACAAGCCACGTTGCTTTTGTAGAATGGCTAGCCCCAAAGACATCAAAAACTGAGTAATATTTATGATCATTGCGATATTTTTGTGTTTTGTGGCTCTCTGTCCATCTGTCAAGTTGGCTTGAAGCCGTGTTTTGTTTTGTGTTGCTCGTCGTTGACTTTGGCTTGTTTCGGCGCTTTTTTCCACATTTGCAGTTGGCTGTTGGCTGGAATGCGGTTCCTGGCCGCACTGTCGCACTGATTTACAGATATGTCATTGAGCGATTCAATGCAATTCATACAAACACACAAACACAGCCGATTTTTTGTTCTGCGATTGCATTGCATTCTATATAAAGTGTTTCGATTGTGGCATTGGCACCCAGCAATTTGAATGATTTTTTGCATAAGCCGCTCAAGATGAGAAAACTATTTTTATTTCTAGGAATATCACCATAATTGGATATGGTTATCTATAAAAGCAAAAGATGTTGATTCCGACTGACGAGTGGACTGACTGACAGAAAGATGGGTGACTGTTGAGCACAGCCCAGCTGAAGCTTTGCAAATAATTTATGGGTCTTAGCTTTTATCGATAGGATAAATAAATAAATAATATTAATTGAAGAGAATAAGAGGATGTAACGAATTTTAACATATAAAATATCATTGATTATAAAAAAATATTACAAATTCAAAGCTAGTATTTTAAAAGCTGCAAGCATTTCTATAAATTTGATGAATAATATTAAATATAATATAATATATAATATATATATTAAATATAAGTAAATACATTCGAAGTATTTATTTAAATACTATTAAATCAATTTTAATAATGGTTAAATTTTTGGTAGTTTTTTATTATTTGTTTTTTTTTTATACAACACAATTAAATTATTAATGGTTTGGACTTTAGTTATATGCAATATTATAGAAAACAAAAACACAATTAGTAGTTAAAATTCACGTTAAAATTAAAAAATTATATCATTGTTCTTCTACCAGCTGGAGAACAATAAAGTGATGTCTGACAAGTAGATATATACATATATACTTACATTTTTACATTTAACTTTAATCACGAATGTTGCCCGCAGTTATTCAATTGACTTTCCTGAGACAATTCTGTCATTTACAGCAGCAAACTTCACCCGCGGCTAAATGATGTAGATTTTGCGAAAGCACACCCACCTCACACACAAACACACACAGTAACACACTGGAGTGCAGGCCACGCCTTCATTCTATTCAGTTTCGTCCCCTTTTTATTTAATTTTTTGCATGCATGTCGAGGACGAGTGTCAAAAACAATAAAAAGACGACAAACGCGATTGGGAAAATTTTTATTGAAAATTTATAATTGAATGGCACAACACACCTGACGCCCCAGGCCATGTGCCGCCCTGTCCTGCAATAACCACCCACTCACCACCCAACGCCCCCTTGGCAGCGCAGCCACTGCTGCATTGTAATTGAATTTGACATTCGAATGTTGCATGAAATGGCAAACTGGCAAACTGGCAAACGGGCGAAATAACGAAATGGGTAACGCATTTTTGTGCCTATATATCTGTAGTATATATGTATATATAGACGAAAATACATATATGTCAATATCTATGGATCTGTGGGCTTTTAGTTGTTGCTTTCGCCTTTCAGGCGAATATTCTGTTAGCAATTCGGAATTAAGAAGACAGCATTCGACGGCGGCATATTAAGATGGTAAATGGGGGTGTCGTGGAGGGGGTGGGAGTCGTGGAGAAACTACGCACAATCCCTGGCAATAAGTAACAAAATAATTGAACAATTATGTCCAAATGTCCGCCTGCCACTCATTATGATAGACAAAACACAGCGTCCAACTGACGCGGGCCCAAGACGAAGCTGAAGCCAGAAGGACATTTATAATTACCTCGGGGTATTTGGGGAATAATTTGCTCGTCTGTCCCATCCGTCCACTTTGCTCCCTCCACCTAGTTTTTGGCTAATGGCTGCATGGGCAACAGAAATAAAAAAAAAAACAGCAAAAAAAAAGGCAAGGAAAGAAAATTTTCGGGCAAAGTGTCGTCGCGGCCAGATTTCCCCTCGACCCGATTAGCCGACCGCAGGCCCAAACACGAACACCCAAGCTGACCAGTCTGTCCGTCCGCTCATCCATGCCTTAATGAGCCAGATTCTGCCCAGGACCCCCGTCCAAAGCAGCAGCACACGAAGAAGAAGAAGAAAAAGAAGAAGCCATCATCAGCAGCTTTTGTCCATTTTTTTTTCTTGCTTTTCTTGCTTTCTGTTCTGTTCTCTGCTTTCGCTTTGTGCGCGTTTTTCTTGCCTTGCCAACTGAAAAATGTTATTGGCCGCAATTTATATGAAAACTGCGAACACGTACCACATTTCTACACCAGTCCTGCCCTGCCCCCTGCCCCCTGCCACCCCGCCCGCTGCAGCTAGCTCTCTTAGCCTTAGTCAGCCAACAATAATTTGGTATCCGCCCCGCAAAACGAAAATGAGCAAATTTTCTAAATGAATAAACTTTGCCCACTACCAGCAGCAGCATCAGCAGCAGCAGCAGTAGCAGCTGGAAAACAAAGGGCGCATCTCGATGTCGCCTCGCATCTCATTGTCAGCATCTCTGATGAAGCCGGAGCAGCAGATGGGAGCTGAGAGCTGGGAGCAGGAGCAGGAGTAGCTAGAGCGGGAGCTAAAGCTGAAGATAAAGAAATATTACCGGCGACGGTGGTGGACAGCGCCAATGTGGCTACGTGAGAAGTGAATCAGAGAAAGAGAGAGAGAGAGAAATGATAAAGACAGAGACAGCAAGTGGCTAATTCTCATGACCTCGCAAAAATTAAGAAATTAAAAAATTGCTTTTGCCATTTGCTGACGATGCGGAAAATGCACAGGGTGTTTTTGGCATTTCACAATTGGCTGGCAGGCAGTTGAATAATTGCATTCCATTGACGAGAGAAGTTTTCAGCTGCAGACAATAAGTAGATAAATGTGCACTAAAACTGAGAAAGTACGTGCCAAAATAAATATATGTATGTATTTTGATATAAAAGCCAATTAGCTTAAAACATTTTCTCTTTATACATAGCATACTTTTTATAACAAAGGATAATAAGTTTTCAGGTAACAATTTGAAAAGTTTGCATCTATGTACAATTGATTATATATGTTATGGGAAAGAATTGGCTTAGACGACTCATTGGTTTCTTGAAAGGACATTCTAGACTAAGAATTCATTTAGCTAAGCTAGTTATAGTCAGAATATGTCGCTTTAGGAGACGACATAGTTCCTGAGGCAACCCTCCTAGGACAACCCTTAACCCCCAACCCGGCAAAGATTCTTGTATTCGTCAAAGAATTAGGCGTGACGGAAAAGCTATAAGCTTTGAAGGAAGTAGACTATATCCTATAGGTCTCAAAGCATTTCAATGCATGAAGTCTATATATATCAGTCAAAATCTTTCAATAATAATAGCTCTTCAAATAAAGTTTGCTAGCGACCCTTGTCAATGATAGCATACTTTTGGGTGCTTGAGCAATATACAAAGAATCAACGTTATAAATAAATACAGCACTACAGTTAACATACAAGTGCAACTAATTTATAATCAAATCAAATGAAAACAAACAACTTGAGTTATTCTAAGGTATTCAAAGATTTTTGCGCGCTGACAAGAGCAACTAAAAAAATATTACAAACTTCAACTCAATTTAAACTTTATCCATTACATCAAACAAAGTGGGTGAATGAACCAGAACAAACTGAACTTTGTTGGCATTATGCAGAACACTTGCCACTAATGTTATGAGTGAATGGCATGTATGCGTTGTATATATGTAATTATTTCACTGATCGGGACAATCTGCCCGGGTTCATCATTAAATAATAATCAGTGGGCAAAGCAACCCGCCGACCTTCCACCTAGGGCAGTTTAAAGGTAATTTGTTACGCCTAAACGTGAGCACGCGTCCCTAATCTGCTGTTCACCCCCTCTCTCCTCCCCCACCCCTTTCGAGCCCTTCTTTCATGCCAGCTGGCAAAGAAACTAACTTTGCAACTAACCGCAGGTTGCACGCAATGGCCAAGGACGTGTTTCGTGACTTTATGGCTGACGTGTCGCGGTTGTGTCGGCCATAGGGGGAAGTGGATGTGGTAGGCAAAACTGCTGCTTTAGCGCTGTCAGGTCCTTGATTGACTCGAGCATGTCTCGGCTCCCCTGACGTGGTGGCAGCCATCCCTTGTTTGCATATTACTTAATGGCGTTTGCATTTGAAGTGTGCCAGAAATTACCTGTCCGCCGGCAATTAACTTTTTAACTCATTTCTGAAATTGGTTGCGGATCGCTCTTCGACAGCTCTACACTGCACACAATTTAATGCAATGAACATAAAAGAATACAAGATTCAAATTGATTTTCTCTTCGTCATAATCTGTGGTAAATTAGTCTAATCCGCAGGCTCAAATATTTTCTTGCCTTTTCTCGATCTGTCTCTCTTTTCTCCTAACTGTCAGTTTCTCTATCCCTCTCTTCTTAAAATTATATTTTCTGTATATTACGATTTTCCAATCGTTCACAATTTTTAATTTGATTGATTTTTTTCTCTGTGAAATATATGTTGGCCTTTTTTAATTTTAACAAAAACTATATAAGATATTTTTTACATTTTATATTACTTAACAATGAATTAATTCTATTAATTTTCGTGCAACTATTTTTAATTTATTTAATTTTATTTTTAATTTCCAAAATTTATTTTATGAATTTTAATTTCTTTAAGTTTTTAGACAACATTTAAATAAATAAAAATAAATAAATAAAACAAGTATATATTAAAATTTTTATTTTAATTACAATATATAAAACTAAACAAATAAATGTGTAATACACAATAATAAAAAAATGTTAGCTTAAATAAATAAAAATAAATTTATAAATCAAGCAAATTGTACCTAAAATATAAATAAAATAAAAAAAAATATATATATAATCAAAAATAAATTTGCTAAGTTGAAACTTTTGCTAAAATATAAGTTAACTTTTGAGAAAAACTTTCATTTTCTCAGATACATTTGGACAGATTTATTTAAAAACAATAGTACTTGTTTTAAAAACTCGAAGGTGTCAGGCCATTTTTTTCTGAGTGTACTCACTCTAGCAGCCAGGCAATATAGCACTACTCAAAAGTTTCGACTTATAAACGCGAATCAGCTTTTAGGCTGCATTTTTGGCTGTAGGTTGAGGTTGAGGTTGAGGTTTTCCAAAGGCGACGAGACAACAGGACGATCAATCAGCAAACAGAAAAGTCTAAGCAACCCCCTCCAGCCCGCAACCATGGGCTAGTCAACACTTTTCAAACGGGGGGAGTCGTGATTTGCTTGTTGGGCAAGCCGATGGCTCCCCTTGCTCCCTTTGAGGCAATCAGAGCATATGTTAATTCAAGTGGAATTAATTGTTTCCGGTGTTTAAGTTTTTCCGCAAAGCAAATTTCCATTCATTGCTGGCGCTGAGTGGCTCCGTTGTAGCAGCTCCTTGGTGCCTGCTGTTGTGGTTAACCTCTCCCGCACACAAGGAGCCAACTAAACGCGTCACGAATACCATTCACACACACAGCACACACTCACACTCACACTCACACTCACATTCACATTCACCCCCTGCTCCTTGTCCAGTTCCTGGGCCAGTTTTCCTTGTCGGGCTTCGATGAATTTTTGACTTTTATATTTGATTTGAATTGTTGTGGTCGACTTTGTTTGCCTTTAATGAGGTCAACCGTGTGGAAGCAATTTCCTTGGCCCAACTTTTATACATCTACACATATACATATGCATATATGTATATCGAGAAAATTTTGATTACAAAGCCATGTAGTAAATGGATGTAAGACTTGTACTTAAATATACACATGTAATATGAAATTGAGGTGAAGCTTTTGTGCCCTGCCAAATTTCTAAATAATAAATAATCTACTGCAGTGCTTGAGTATAAAAAGCGAGTGATAGTTAAAGCTATTTTTTGTAAGAATTTTGGAAGGAATCTATATTAATCAATTCAATCAACTTTGCTCTTTCTGCTACTGAGCAAGAATATATCTTCATGAGAACTTTCCATCATTAAATCCGTATTCATTTTATTAAGGTTTTTAATATTTGATTAGAATATTTTTACAAATTTTTAAGTTTATCTCTGAGTTTAAATTGTATCTTAAAAATCCACTCACGCCATAAATACAAAGTCCATCTAAAAGAATAGAGACTTAAAATTTGTTATATAAGTTCCACAACATCGATAAAAAAAATACAATTTTTAGCTATATCAATTTTCTTCTTTGAGAAACACTAACTGAGATCGTATTTTCATATTTCGCACACCAGTATATAGATAGAACAGTTGATTACTTATGCTCAGGGCATCAGCTGGCATTCTTACTTGTCAGTATATATATATATATGTATATATATATATGTTATTAGCTTTTGTAAAAGAAAAGCCTAATAAAATTACCGAGCACATGTAGCAATAATTCGGTAGCTGCTTCTCTACGATATTATATGTCGAATTAAAGGCTCGATTGCCAGCTGCGATTAATCTGTTTGCAGTACACTTAATTGGAATTTTAATTAGTGCAAATTTTTAAAATGTTTTTTAACCGTTACACATTTACCGCCGCTCAACTCTCACTCCTTGTGCCTTGTGTCACATTCCTTTTATCCTTCTCCGACTTTTACATATCGGCAATTTGATTTTAAATACTTGCAGTATGTGAACATTGGGTCTGAATAAGGCAATCGAATCGGCTGCTGGGTAATTGTGATTGATTTCTGTGTCTACAGTTTGATGTGCTTTTAATTAAACTTTTAGTGATATGCATAAATACGGCAAAGAGACCACGACTACAGCTGGCCAATTGATTGTATCCATATCCTGACTGATGGCAGACACCAACTCTTTCTGCCTTCTATTTTAAATTTCCCATTTTTTATCCGTTGAACCCAGTAAAAGTGGTAAAGAAAATATAATGAAGCTGTGTGTTAAGGCATTTATCAGACAGATTCTTGATCAGCGTCAAAATACGAGTCGAGTTAGCTACGTCCGTCTGTCCATCTGTCATCTGTCGATCTCAGAGACTATATGCACTAGAGACTTCAAATTCGGAATATTGAAAAGTGTTTTAAAAAAAAAAAATACTCTCAGCAAGCCTACTTTGTTGTATGTTGATTTTAGTTACGGGTTTGTTTAAAATAATTTAAATACATTCATATTCAGGGTATCTGCTTGTTGAGCTCTCTCGACTGGAGCATTCTAACTTGTGTATATATATTTTATTCCTGTGTATTTTATTTGTCATTAAGCGAAACGCTTCAGTTGCGAAAACCGATGGAAATCTCGAATAAAATTGAAGTTCTCTATCAAATGAAAAATAAACAAATTTCAGTTAAGCGCACATCGCTGGCTGGCTGACTGTCATCGGCGGAGTGGAAATGGATCACATTTTGCAACCCTTTTCGAACACACACACACAGAACAACAACCCTAGGGACCTTTCCCAGCCTGTATTCCATGATCGTTGGCATTGTTTCGTCCTTGTTTGCACACATGTCATACGGGGAATTTTGACAAATCACTACAAGCGTGTTAATAACTGCAGAAACACGAACCCAACAAGCCAAACAAGAACAACAACAAACGAAAAAATCACCCCAGTCCAAAAAGGATGCGCTTAAAACAGTTATAAATGGGCAGACTGCAGATGGATGATAATGTCATGGGATAGTTGGCATAGTTCATCCTTAATGTTTAGCTAAATGCGCACATTAACATCGCAATTGATCATCGCAGATGTCTGCTCGAGATTATTTTAAATGATATCACAAATTATAAAGCAGTAAAACTTATTCCTCTTTATGTGTATATTTATTTAATGTGGACTAAAAACAATGCACAGTTTTTTAAAAGGTTTTATTCGACAAACATTTAAAATTAATTTTAGAATTAAAGTTAAAAGTGAAATGCAGAAATTAAATTTAAAATTTAAGGAAACAAATAAAATAAATTATTTGATAAATAAATTTGGGGGTATTTAAATGTAAAATTGACAATAATTTATTGCTAAGTTTGTGGAAACCCAGAAAAAATCGAATCTAACCAATACTTGTTAAGCGTTAGTAGCTTACTGATATAATATATATATTATATAATAATATAATACTAAGGAAAATAAATAACATTAAGAGAGAGAGATTCAAATAAAGAGAGAGACGTAAAATATAGAACTATAGCCACATCTCTTTAAATTTTTTCAAATTACACAAACAGGATTGTGCGAAGCGTAATCAGTTGTGCACTTTACTAGTAGGTCTACTACGAATAAATAAATTGTAGCACACAAAATGCAAAATGCAGTAAACATACACCAACAATATTGTATAAAATTCTACTTTCTATATACAACACTGCTAATACTAATTGAATTCTGTCGAGCTTGACACTCAAATCGCCTACACTAAAAATTCTATTAAATCGAACAGCAAATTCTGTTCATAGTTTAATTTAATTACATACATAAAAATTGCTTTGCAAACGGCAAAACATTTATTTTAATATTCCCCAAAAAAAAGAAAGCCACCTTGCTAGGACTCCAACGACCTGAGTTGCCTGAAGGGGTGGGATGGGAGTGTTGCACAGTTTTGCACAGTTTCACAATTGAAATGCAACATTGATTTGAGCTGCAGACTAGAGAGTTATTGAGGTGCAGTTTGACTGCTGTTTTGCACAGTGCATCGTGTTGCAATGCTAGTTTTTTTATCACAGTTATTGACACGTATCAATTGCCTCAACCTCCTCCCCCTCACCCCTCCCCCTCTCCCACTTTTAACCCAAATACTGACGTGGCCATAAAACAGAATACAACCAATTGCCTGCAACTGGTCTACGCTTTACACTGAAAAATATGGCTATGGGTAAATAGCAATTTTTATACGAAAATAAGCAAAAGTTTTCAGAGCCAAATATGAATTGGAAGTTTGGCTTAACTTTCAGCTACAAATCACATATTTTCTATAGTGCATTTTTGGAGTGGTAAATATGTTTCTGGCATTCTTTTTATCAGTGTATATATGTATGGTATCACATTTTTTTATCAAATTGCATTCTCTCCAACTGCTGTTTGTTCTGCTTGTCGATTTTTTGGCGATATTCAATTTTGTTTGACTGCTGTTGCTGTTGTTGTTGTTGTTGTTGTTCCGACCCGTTGAACAATTTGACCAGTTTTTCGCGCGATGTTTACATTGAAAAGTCCAAAGCGCGGCAATATTTCAAAACGATTTTACGGCTCTGCCCCAGAGCCAACTGCCTAACTGACTGCCCTGCGTCCGTCCGTCTGTCTGTCAGTCAATCACATCTGCAGCGATGACTCCTCAAACTATTAGAATAATTGGAAGCCGGCAAGTTGCGTGACTTGTCAATCTCTCGCCTTATCTCTCTCTCTCTCTCTCTCTCTCTCTCTCTCTGTCTCCCTCCCTCAGCTTATTAGCCAAAAAATTATGAATGAAAAAGAGTTTAGTCGACTGTTAAGCGGATTATCATTAGCACGTTTTTGTGTTTACGGCACGAACGTTATTCTCTTCATCCGCTGCCGCTGCCGCTGCCGCTGCTGGTGTCGCATTCCTTTTTTGTAATCCGAGGCAAAACGTGCCACGGCTCAACTCTAATTATGAAATTAAATACAAATTAAAATGAGAATTAAAATTAAATCCGGGCTATGCATTCACATGCCAACCCAAAAACTCAAGTAGTCTTCAAATGTGTCAACTGGTGATATTCACGTTGCCAGGACAGTAAGGCAGCCAACTCCCAACACCACCCAACACCTCCCATCTTCACATTAGCCAAATAGCTTTGTCATTGTCCTTATCAGAGCAGTTGATCGCTTCTATAATCGACAGACACACCGCCCAAAAGGTCTTGAGCATATTTCGTTTCTCTCCTCAAAACTGAGAAAAAGCAAAAACATTATTCAATATTTAAAGTTGCTCTCACTTCCCGTGTGGAACTGTGCAACTGTCTCACGCTCCAGTTGATCGATGACACTGGGTCTCGGGTGGCTGCTGGTTTACTGGTTTTGCCATTCAACCCTCAGTTTTGGGTGGCTGTGGAAGCCCACGCCACCACTTTGCATGATAAATTTAATTCCGCTTCTATTTTGATGGCACTTGTCAATTCAAATACTTTTGTCATTTTTTTTTCCCCCCGCTTTCTGTTTTCTGTTTTCGTTGTTGGCAAAGTGCTCTCGAGGCAGCCACGCCTCTCTCGCCGTCCTATCTGCATTGTGTGCGAAAAGTTGAAGGATTTTAACGCTTTAGAGTGTCGCCCAGGGAGGGGAGAGAGTCCCAGTCTCAGTCTCAATGATGACACCCATTAAACTCGCCGAGACACCTGCAGGCAAATTAATGCTTTTGTTGTCGCAAGTCGCAGTTTGAATTTGATAAAATGCGATGAAAACATGAAGCCGTCTCTCAGTTATTCGAGACGCTGAGCAAACTCAAGTTTGCTTATGAATGCATAATTTATGTGTTAGCTCAACTGTCACATCGGCTTTTATATAGATTTGTTAAACGGCTTCTCGCTTTACTGTTGCATACTTCTAGGCGAAATGAGGCATAGAAAAGTGTCATTTTACAAAATAAAATCAACTTACTACTTGCTATTACATCTTGTAAGCCCTGCAAGCAGACTTGGCTTCAATTTTAATAACGGACAATTGGCCAAAGTCCGTTTTAATTCCCAGTGGGTATCCGGCTAAGCGAGGGTGGCCCATAAAAATGATGACTTAATATACAAAATCACAAAACTGATGGCTTCCTCTGGGGTGCTGTTTATGTGACAAAGAGACGCGAAACGCTCGAGATTATTTCACGCTTTTCTCTATGCATGGTGGGTCAAAGTGACAGCTGCCACTTGAGTGGAGGCCAACAACAGCCCAAAGGGGACCACCAGAGGACCAAAAGAGACCCTGAAGCGAGCCTCGGCGTTTATTAGTTATTAAGCGGCGTGATTTATGCCATGACGAAAGAGACCGAATTGGAGCCATGCTGACAATGCAATTGGACTGTAATTGTGCGTCTTAATGAGGTCGACTATAGCACTCTCTCTCTCTCTCTCTCTCTCTCACACACATACTGGCGATCTCTTTCTCTCTCTCTCTCTCTCTCTCGCTCTGCTGCAGGACATCTGTGGTCTGTGGCACTCACTTCATTAAAACGAGCGTGTAAAACAGAGAAATAAAAATTAAATGCAGCGACAACAAGACAGAAGACATGATGTCCAAGAGGACGAATTGGGGATTGGGAAGGTCCTTGACAGCATCAACTGTCACATCGTGACGCTTCGTCTGTCGTCTGTCGCCTGTCGTCTGTCGGAGTCGAGTCGAGTCAATGTCATGCAACACTTGCTCTGATTTTGTTTCAATTTACATGTGTATTGTGCACGGTCTTCTGGTAAAAATCCCACTCCTACAAATTGCAAACTGACTGCAACAATATGTTTTACTGTCCTCACAATTATGAGTGAAAACTGTAAAAATGCATAAGCAACTGGAGAGATAAGTTATGACACTTGGAAAAAAAATAGTGCTGAAATTTAGTATCTCGCTCCTAAATGAAAATTGACTTGAAAACTAGACGCTTTCCATGTTTTTTTTTTTTTTTTTTGTAAATAAAACATCTTAAAATGAGAAAAGCTTTTTATATTTTTCAGAAATATTTATTGTTTTGGTGACTCCTTATTTTATAATTAAAATATTTATCTTGAATTATAATGAGGAACAACAAAAAAAAATGTAATAATTTAAAAAGCTACAACCTTTCAAAGAAATATAGTTTCTAAATAAAAGTTAGTTATTCTTGCCGCTAAAAGTATAGTGATTTTCTAAAATGAAGACTTGTTTTTTTCCGAGTGTACGCCACCCCCTTTAGTACATTTGACTTTGTTCAAAATTGAGCTGCAACTGCTGCTGTGCGCTTCTATTTGTTTATACTTATTTCATTTTCACACTCCCAACCCTCAAGCTTACTCAAATAGCTTCCAGCGACTTCAGCTTCAGATAATGATAATGATCATCATCATGTGCCTCATGATTATCATCATCGTTCCCATCAGGGGCAAACATTTTTCGTTTGAACTTCGCCCAGCCAGTCGGTCTGCCTTCTCAGGTTACTTTGTTTTCCTTCGCTCTATTGTTTGTTTTCATTTCCGTTTCACTTTTCGTTTGCGTTATTTTGTTTGAAAAATGTACTTTGCAGTTCTTTTTTTTAATTCAATTGCGGACTGCCACAACCCCACACACCCCACACCCTTGCACGGACACCCCTTTTGAGGCGACGCTCAGCCAAACTCCCCCTGCGGCTAATAACTGTTTTCAGTTCCGCCACCGATTCTCTTGGCCTTTTCCGTGTCGACAAATTATGGTTTAAAATTTAAACACAAATTTGTCAGCAACTGGCAATCGCCCTGCGTGCAGTCCGACACGGGGGTGATAACTTCAAGTTCCTTATATATACCAATATCAGTGAGAAAATGATAGATTAGCAACGCCCGGTTTGACAGTAAAGTCAATATACATGTATATATACAAGTAATTTGATTTTATTGATAATGTGCAGACATATTTTAAAAGAGGGCAAGTTATTTGACTTCTCTTAGACATCATTTTGATATTTTATTATTACTTTCTCTCTAACTAACCCGGATCGTTTAGAAAAATCGCCAAACCATGTGCAAAATATTAATCTGCTCAGTTCTAAAAAAGTTATGGAAAATGTTTTATTTTTAAAAGTCTTACAACCCAATTCTTATACCCTTGCATATATCAGATCTTGATCAGCTTCACTAACCGAGTCATTATAACCAAGTCTATCGGTCTTTCTGACTATTTCAATGTGATCCCTCAGTTTTAAAGTTAATTTTTTAAATTATTATTAATTTAGGTGTCGTCCGGTTGACTCCAGTCTGCAAGGGTATCAAATCTTCCACATGCCTGATAAAGCCATTCTTTCTAATTTTGGCCGTTTTTGTCATGTAATTTCATAGAGAGAAAACTATTTCCCTGAAATAATTGTTACTCGAAGACCTTCCAAAAACTTATGGTTTGGTGCTTATCAAAATTGTGAATAACACTAGATAACATTTAGCTTAAAAGAACTATAATATATACTTATATTGACACCCAATGTGATAAAATAAATATCAAATCAGTCGAACAATTTAATTTTGGATACAGATTCGATAAAGAAACTAAACAATTATTAATTAATATAGTTCAGTTTTGACAAAAGTTATCAGGAAGTGTGATCTAGCAACGTTGTTCTATAAATATAAAATATTGGCTGCTAAGCAGCAGTACAAATAGAACCAGTAAAAAAAATGAGTAAGTTGGTTGAGGCATTCGCGTGTTCGCATCCCAGTTTAATCCTTTCCGATCTAATCCCGCACGTGCGCACAGATTGTAGGCAGTGTTAAGACTCCAACCCCAACCCCTAAGAACTGCAGCGGAAACCATAAACGACGCCAGACGATTTACCTCATTCACTCCTGCCGCCTGCAAGGGGAGGGACAGTTGCGCTCCATTTATCATTTTCATAATGGTCGCAAAGTCAGCTCGAGATCCCGATCCGATCCGAGGGGAGCGGAGCGGAGCGTGTCTGCGATGTGATATCTCACGGATTACCACACAGAAAACAGAAGCGATACACGTGCCCCAGTAGAAGGGGGGAGTGAAAGTGGAAGTGGGTGTTTAGAGATCGCAATCGCAGTTGATACACGTATATTTATGTTAATTTAAGACGACGCATTAACGGAAGACAACAAACACGCCCCAAGCCTGGAGACGGACTCGTGCAAATGGCACGTGAACCAAAATACTTAATGGATGCCAAGTTTTATGGTGATTATTATTAAAATCATCGCTAGATGGTGGATCCACTGTGTGTAATTTATGTGTGGCACCTACAATGAACCCTGTACAGTGAACTCTTGGAGGGAGGTTGTGAGTTGTGGGTCTTGTTGGCTGTCACTTCTAATTTGGGGCCATCCAAGCTAAATTGATTGATTTATTTTGGCAATTATGTGCATTTGATTAAAAGTTTAACTCCGACGCCACGCGGTGTTCGCTAATAATATGCAGAGGACAGACATCCACAGACAGACAGATCCAACTGAACCCCTGGCCGCCCAGTAAACCCCCAGCTCTAGGAATAAAGAAAGAAATGAAAGCTAAATAAAAAACAACATAAATCCCTGAAATATCCCACGGAGCTGGGGATTACATGGCCATGAATTGAAAACCAATTGCGCTTGGAATGAAAAATCACGCTAACAAACGCAGCACAGCAGGAGAGGAGGGGTGGGGTGGGGGAGGGGGTTGGGGGTTGACTCAGAAATGAGGGGCGGGCTACTGTGCGCCTATGTCGCGATTTGGACAAGGGGATTTCTGTGTTTTGCTTGGTTTTAATTTTGAGCAACGAATAAATTAAATCGACCGACAGTCAAAATAATTGCCGGAAATTGGAGACATTGTTGATTTTATTTTTAACAGTCGACCAAAAAAACCCCCTAAGCTGCTCGCATAATAAGCTTAAGATAATCAACGAACTAAGGGTGCAAACTAAAGCATTTTGAAGAGATATATTTGTATATGTATATGTATTTATTGCTTATTACTCTTAGGAACTCTCAGGCACCAACTTGTAATTCTGCCGTCTATTTATAACCTGCCCTCCTCCGTTGAATAAGTCGGACATACGCACAAATCAAAATTGTCCAGTAATAAATTAAACAAGTGGTAATTATTACTTGCTCGACTCTTGTTTGCCTTGCCAGCAATCAAAATATTTCACCAGCCAGCAGGAGCAGCAGCAACAGCACCATCCCCTCCAGAACTAACTTGGGCTCGCTTCTATGGGATCTCCACAAGAAAAATGTAAATGAGTCTCCAGCGACTAATAAATTCGCAATTACACGTCGACTTGACCAGCGCACACACACATGAGGTCCCCCGCTCAACTCATAAAACTCACTGTGCAACAAAACAATACCATCCCCTCTCCCTGCACCCCTCCGCCCAGCACATCCCCTGGCTGGCTGGCTGGCTGTGCTGATGGCCAGGCAATAAACTAAAAAGCATAAATTTTTGACGCACACAAAACATCAGCATCATCAGCACTACCGGGTGCTACCAACACCCAACTAGAGGGTAGCTATTTTCATTCCAATATTTTCACGCAATTTCGTTGAGCAATCAACGAGTCAAGAAATGGAAAATCAAACGGAAAACACGGAAAATCACAATTATTTCTATAGCAGAGAATGCATTTTAAGGGTCGTCGCCCACTTGAACCAATGTCCAATTATTGGTAGCGCTGATGGCACAAATACAAACATCTGTGACCCCGGCAGGGTAGCGTGACAGACGACCTCTGACCTCTGGCACTCACATTTGTTCCGTCAGCTCCGTCAAGTGTAGAAGATTGATATCCACTGATATCAGCTGGTCTCTTCAGGCATCTCACATGCTCTTAACGCCTCAACTAATTATAAGTTTCGATATTTCATAAGTACATTGAACATTGAAGGAGAAAATAACAACTTAGGAACAGCTATATTTTGTAAAAACGTTCTTAATTCAATATAGTAGGCCTTAAGTGGAGCTTAAGATTATTATTATAAAGAAAAAAAATACACTTTTTAACTCACTAACAAAATTGAACATTTATTTCACTCTTTTTCTCAGACTTCTTAACTGGTTTTTTTTGGCAATCCTTGCAACAAAAAAACTCTGTACCAATTTACATCTGAATACCCCCAGATTTATTATATCCTTTATATTATTTTATTTCTTTGTCATTTTCAATTTTTAATTTAATTGTTCCCATTTAGTGTTACATAATTTATTTTGTAACTTTATATTTTAAAACCTTTTTGGCTTTTAGTCTAAATAAATAAATTATTAATATTACTCAACTTATTAATAAATTGATGATTGATTTCAAATATGATTCACATTACAAATTAAATAAAAAGTAGACTATAGAACAGAATTAACAATTGATATCGCTGATTATTAAATTTACTTAGACTATCCACAAATTGTTAATAAATTTCACTGGTTTTATTTACATTAAAAATTTAATTTACATGTGTTTCTTTTAATCTTAAAATTTCGAATTAAAGAATATTATATTCTAGAATAAATAAGTTCGGTCAGTATTGTAAAACAATTGTAATTAATTATTTAACCAGTTAAATTTTTGTAAAATGTTTTAAAATGCTTTGAATAAAAAAGTGTAAACTTTATCAAGAAAAATATCACGTGTCTCATTATAGATATGCTTGTAAGCTGAAATACTGCAGAGCCCTTGTGGAAATAAGCACGTGTATATACACACACACACACACACTGCACACACACACACACACACACACACTGCACACACACACACACTGCACACACGGCACACTCTGCATGTTGTGCCTCGTTAAAATTCCATCGAAATCACTGCGGAAAAAAACAAGCAAAAATTGTTACGACTTTTCAGACTCTTCCTCATGTTTTACGATTATTCGCAACAATTTTTGGGTGAGCGTGCAAGTGTGTCTGTGTGTGCTAGAGTTTGCCAGCTCATTTTGTGTGTGTGTGTGTGTGTGTGTGCAACACACCATGTTCCACAACGTTGCTGACTTCTTTGTACGTTTTATGCCTTTTTTGCATACTTTATATAAACACATACAATACATACTTTCATGCATATGTACATATATTTGTGTTGAATTTATGTGCGCTATTGTTTTTATGGCATGCACCCATTTTTCCATATGCCACCCAGATCCATGCCCATTGCCATTTCCATTCCCATTCCCAATCCCAATCTTCATTCCCATTTCGAAACGAACAAAATCCAAGGTTGCAAAGGCAGCCAAAAAATGTTATCCTTGCTGTGTATCCTCTGCGTGCCGATGGCTGCTTGGGGTGTGCAGCAATTGTGTGTGTGTGTGTGTGTGTGTGGGTGGGTGTGTGGGTGGGTGTGTTTGCTGCCTTTGCTGGCACTTTTCTGCAAATTATGGCACATGAGGCAACAACAACAGGCAGGCAGCAGCAACAAGGGCTTGCCTCGTCGTCAGCATTATGCATGATCCTTTCGTTATATACAATATATGCCAATCTCTATATCTGCCTCAGTCTCTCTCACACACACATTTATTTATCTCTATGTGGGTGTGTGTGTGTGTGTGTGTGTGTGTTGCCACTTAAGCTGCTTATGTGGAGAAATACATAAAATAAAAGAAAATCCTCGCATAACGAGCATTTCCTTCTGCCATATTTGCGTTATTTTATTATCATTTTTCCTTCTGTCATCCTCATTCGCTTACAAGCTCACACAAAATGGCGTCGTCGTTCTATGTATGTGTGTGTGTGTGTGTGTGTGTGTGTGTTGGAGTCTATGTGTGTGATTTTATATCTGTCAGATATGAGTTGCCATAAAATGAGACCAACATTTACGCAAGTATATATGTCTAACTGAACTGCGAATGTGTGCCTTTGATACAAATCCAATTTCTGTGCACCACAATAAAACTCAGCCCCGTTTCTGTTTCTGTTTCTGTTCTGTTCTTTTTTTTTTTGTGGGCGGGGCAGCTGCCACTGCTGCTGCCGATAAGCGGGCAAAATGGCGCACTGCCTTATGAGGCGATTTAACGGGATTCCATGTGCTGATTATAGGCATAAATACGAATCCCCCCAAACCAACAAAAATTTAAATAAACCGATAAACGAATATGGCCCGCCGCCCACCCCCCCGAAAAAAAGAGCTGTGGTTGTTTTCTACTTTGTTACTTTGCCAGCAAAGATACAAAGACAAGCAAGCTGCTTTAATTAAAATTGCACAAAGAAAAGAGGCAAACATGAGAGAGAGAAGAAGAAGAAGAAGAAGAAGTCGTTGTCCAGGATCGCGCTCCACATCCACGCATCGCTTGTTTATGACCCGCAGCGGGCGCAACGATCAGATACAATATCTTCACCTGACACGGTCGCCAGCCCGGTTTTTGCAGGCCGAGTCTTGCGTTTGTTTGCCACTCGCCACTCGCGGTGACAATTTATGACGTACAACAAGAACCAGAACACAGGCAACAAGCAACATGCAACAACAACAAACTCACGATGTTGGTAGCCAGCAGAGATGCAAATGCAAGCGAGATGGCGATGCAGATGCTGATGCTGATGCAGATGGAATGGAAGCTGAAGGCAGAGTTGGTGCTGGAGCTGAAGCTGAAGCTGAAGCTGGATATGGCCAATGGCCAATGGGGCAGCGTTTATGAAAATCATAAACATTCGCCGACGGCTGCAAATGACAACGGAGCAACGAATATGCATTTTAATAAAATATCCTAAAAGCCACATAAATCACACAACAAGCCTTCCAACTTCCAATCGGGAGTTCCTCTTTTATATATCTGGCGGCTGTCTGCATTTTTGTCACAGCTTCAGCTTCAGCATAGAACTGAGCAGCAGAAACCTTTTAAGCTCTTGTTTTGCATTTGTCGCTAATTGAGTTTTTATCGTGCAATAACGGTTTGTTTGTGGCAGCTTCCTGTCTTACATATGTATGTGCCACAATATTTTTATTATATATTTTTGTTTTATTTTATTTATAAATGCAAACTTCCTCTGCGTTTCGCTAAGCGTGCCGATTATCCAATTTAATGCACAAAACTTGGCCAACTTTATGCGTCAAGTGTCAAATTTGATTTTTTAGTCTAGACTTGAGCAGCCGCCGGCATAATTGTTCATACTTATCCCATTTCGGGGGCCAATTATGAAGCGACCGGCTGGCGGCAGGTTCAGCACCAGCTATAATTATGACAGTTGACGGGCAGCCCAGGAACCCTTCTCAAAACAAAAGAAGCAAGGAAGGTACATTATATATATGTAGGTACATCCCTGCACATTTTGGGCTGCGAACTACCCAAGTCAAAGTTTTAGTTTCGTGGAATATAATGATCTTGACACATTTGAGTGCCAATTTAAAAGTCACACACACTCAAACACACACACATTTAAGCACACATGAGCAAAAGCTGACTGCGATTATTTATGCAGCATTTATTTATGTCAGCATTTAAGTTTGAGCAAGTGTCAAAAGGAGCAGCAGAGCAGGAGGGGTATAGATACACACACAGACTCAGATACAGATACAGATTCGGAAAAAAATACAAATACAGACTCAGATACAGACTAAGATACAGATACAGATTCAGACAAAGATACAGATACAGATTCTGATACAGAATAAAATACAGATTCAGTTACAGATACAGATTCAGATAGAAATACAAATGCAGATACAGACTAAGATACAGACACAGACACAGATACAAATTCATATAGAGCTATAGATACAGATACAGACACAGACAAAGATACAGTTACAGATACAGTCTAGTCAGCAGTCTGTTTGGTTTTATGGGCCCAAAAATAAAATTAAAAGTAAATATAAAAAAAATAGATGCAGCCATAATCAAGAAGCGTTTCTCGCCCCCTTCAAACACAGCAAACATTTAACGATAACACCCAAAAGATATCAAAATCGAAATATCGTTTCACGACCCTCCTCCCAATACCCCCCCCCCCCCGCCCCCTCCCTCTCCCCACGGCGCCCTCACTCTTCACTTGCATGCGTAAACTGCTTGACAAGCATAACAAACACAAAGTACACCAAACGCCGCAACTTGACTGGGTGTCTGGGGTGTCTGGGATGTGGGGAGTGTTGGGGGTGTCTGGATGGGTGTCCTGCAACATTTTTATGGCGTTGAAAACCAACCCCCCTGCCCCCCAACAACAGCAAGTAAGCCCACAAACCCAAGACCCAGAAAACCATTCAACATG
The DNA here is from genome assembly GCA_035041615.1 of Drosophila anomalipes. Lineage (NCBI taxonomy): Eukaryota > Metazoa > Arthropoda > Insecta > Diptera > Drosophilidae > Drosophila > Drosophila anomalipes. The sequence continues at coordinate 6,434,079 of JAWNKZ010000187.1, forward strand.
GCGTCGTGTTCTCTGTTCTGTTTTCCTTTTGCTGCTTTTGCGATATAAACGAAGTTTAGCAAATAAATATAACCGTTGCGAGCCCTCAACGCCCAACATCCCCCCCCCCCCTCCTCCTCCCCCTGCTGCTCTCCCAGCCCCCTTCCCCTGGATTGGATTGCAATATATCGCGTACGTGCCGGCATGCCATAAATATGTGTGCGTCCGTATGGCAGCCAACAGAAATTATATTTCTGTTTGCATTTGCAACAATTTATTTTGCCCGCCCATAGTTGCCAACCACTTCCCTCCTACAACCCCAATCCCATGCCCGCGCAGCATGGGGTACATGTTGAGACTGCAAAAGTGCAAATCTGCCCCTATTTCCATAATGGCTTATGGTACGGTCTCAGTTATAAAGCCCCCAAAATGTGGCACCTGTCCTCTGTTCTCTACCAAGGCAACCGCAGTTGCCTTTCAAAACTTCTTCAACTGCAACTAACTTCAAATGGGTGCCCATATTTGAGCTGCAGCATGTGGACACAGTTGCTCAAGGCAGCAAAAAAAAATAAAATAAAACTTTATAAAAATGCACAACTATCTTTGAAGTGCTACCCACTCAGACACAGACACACCCACACACACACACACACACACACACACACACATTGGAGTATGCATTATTGCGGTATTTAAGCATTTAATTGCCAAAAGTAACACTTGGATTTTTACATAGTAGTACTCCCATTGAACACCCTTAAAAAAATAATTAAATGAATTTATTTCCCAGTTCAAAATATATTTTCATACAAATTATTACATTATTAAAATATGTTTATAATAATATTATATGATTTAAAAATGTATTTTAAAAAAATAACTTCAAAATATGCACTAAATATTATTTAAATTTAATGATACAAACCAAAACTTATAAAATGCA